>SJYA01002726.1:3578920-3838244 GCA_006410615.1 Neotragus moschatus
ACCCCCACCCCCCGACTGTATGTTTCTTTTTTCTCCGTATCTTATACTTATCTGATTGTGGTGTTAGGGTAATGCTGTGCTCATAAAATGAGCTTGGGAGGTTCCCTCCTCCTCAGTTTTTTAGAAGAGTTTGAAAAGGATTGGCATTAATTCCTTTGATGTTTGCTATAACTCCCCAGCGAGACCATCTGGGCCCGGGCTTTTCTTTGTTGAGGGGCTTTGGCGTACCAATTCAATCTCCTTACTTGTTACCGGTCTGTTCAGATTTTCCGTTCCTTCATCACTCAGTGTTGGCAGGGATATTATCTTCTATTGATGTTGACATCACTCTCCCTTCATACTTTGTTTTTTGTAAATATTTACTTATTTATCTGGCTGTGCCAGGCCTTAGTTGTGGCATGGGCTCTTTCATCTTCCGCGTGACTTGTGGGATCCTTCAGTTGCGGCATGCAGGGTTTTTTTTTTTTCTTAGTTGCGGCATGCGGGATCTAGTTCCCTGACCAGGGAGTTCAGAGTCTTATCCCCTGGGACCACCAGGGAAGTCCCTCCCCCTCATACCTTCTCATCTAGATACTGCAGCTGTCTTCTGATTTTCTCTCTGCCTCTTCTTGAGCCAGCCCCATTTGATTCTTTCTTCAAGATACTGCTAGAATGCTCTTCAAAAAAATACGTATATGGCCATGCTACTACCTGCCAAAGGTTTTCCAGTATTTTCCCATTCCTTATTATTTCCCTTTTTTTTTTCTTTCCCTTTCATCCTAGTTACAGCCCTCATCCTCTGAGTATGTCTGCATAGATGTTGGGAGAGCTCGTTAAGTAAATGATTTTAAGGGAAAAATAGCACTTAGTCATCTCAAAAATAAACTCTTAATACGAATTTCAGCATTGTGGGAAAAAGAACGCTGGAACATGACTCTTACATCATCGGTTTAGCCTCACTGTATTTCAGGGAGGCAAAGCTGAAGTGAGGGCTGCGGGGTAGGGGTCATAGTGACAGCAGGTTGATGCAGAGTGGTGAGGGTGCTTCAGCTGTGGGTGAAGTTCTTCCGTCACACAGGCTTGGCTGCGCCACTGGGATGGCACATTTGAATGCCGCATGTGCATGGTGGGCTTGTCTGGCGGCCCAGATGATAAACAATCTGCCTGCGATGCGGGAGGCCTGGGTTTGGTCCCTGGGTTGGGGAAAATCCCCTAGAGAAGGGAATGGCAGTATTCTTGCTTNCTGTGGGTGAAGTTCTTCCGTCACACAGGCTTGGCTGCGCCACTGGGATGGCACATTTGAATGCCGCATGTGCATGGTGGGCTTGTCTGGCGGCCCAGATGATAAACAATCTGCCTGCGATGCGGGAGGCCTGGGTTTGGTCCCTGGGTTGGGGAAAATCCCCTAGAGAAGGGAATGGCAGTATTCTTGCTTGGAGAATTCCATGGACAGAGAAGCCTGGTGGGCTACAGTCCATGGGGTTGCAAAGAGTTGGACATGACTGATCGACTAACACTTTCATTTTCATGTATAGTTTGCTACTAACACTTTCATTTTCATGTATAGTTTGCTACATGGTAATTAGGCTTTAGTGGTAAGCACTTCACATGAGTGCTTAAAATCAGACATTCATTTTCTCCTCACAGGTTAGTTCTCTAGCATTTGTAATCAGCATCTTCATTTTTCCCTTATGTTATATATCTCAGAAGACAAAAGTCCTGGATTCAGTTTCCCAAAACTCAGATTTCATTCTCATTTTCTACTTCTTTTTTTATTTTACAAGCCTGGACCCAGGTCAGAAGTCAAAAGCAGCTAGTCACAGGCCAGATAAAACATGTGAATTTTGTTTAGCCCACAGTTCCTTATAAAAACATAAAATTAGCTTCCAGTGTGTAAACATTAAGAAATTGCATGTAACATCTAGATCTCTCCAGCTTCTTCTGAAAATTTACAGGTTTTGGCAATAGTGGGCTTTTTTCCTTCAGTTTCAGTATGGTAACCGTGGGCCCCCTTGGACATGAATTTGGCCTGAACTCACAGGTCAGCCAAAAGCTCTGTTAAGGGTATTCTAGCCCCACAGTATTCTAGCTGATCCCAAGGCTGAAGCATTTGAGTCTGTGACTCTTGGGTCACTTCATTCACAAAACATATTGTGCCTCCAGTGTGCCTAGCACTGTCCTGAGCCATTTATATAAACTGTCTTCAAATCTCTTGGTTTCATCTTATAGGTGCAGAAATGGAGGTTCAGAAAGTCAAACAGGCAACTGTTTACACGACTGGCAAGTGGCAGAGCCAGATTTGACCCAGGTGATGCTTCAGGCTCTGTGGCTACCGTGTCCACCATCATTACCTACTTTAAAAATCCTTTCCTTGCTTGTGGCAATTCAACATGTGACTTTTGCTTATAGCAAAACTTAAAAAATGACAAACCTAAAAATTGTCACAACATGGAAATATGGCAGTTTACATACATTTCTGTCACTGTGTTCTCCATTGAGTACAGTACTTCATACATTCTATTTTATAACAAGCGAGTTACCACTGTCAGTTCACAATTGGATTCATTGGCATTTCCATATGGGCATGATACCTCAGCATTTTTCTAGATTCCATGTAACCTGCAGATTTGACTATTTTTAAAAACTGTTAATATCATTTAAATAGAACCGAGGAACAATAGAATTAATTTATTAATTCCTCTGAAACAGAAAGCTTTACTCAAAGTATTTTCCTGAAATGACTGAAATCTGCCCTTTAGGAAAAATATTCAGAGCCTATTTAAAAAGTGTACATTTAAAACCAAGCTATTACAGAAAGTTTAAAATGAATGTAAAGACACAGGATGGCTTCTGAACTCCGTTTTCAGTGACATTACCTATCTTGCAGGGTGATCACGTGGACAACGGCTACTGAGCAGAAATACAAAGGATGAAAGTAGAAAGCAACAGCACACAAGGAAAACAAGACACAATCGAGGACTAAAACCCTGGGGTCAGCCAAATGAGTTCCCTGGTACACCTTGAATTGCAGAATGATTGAAATTGCCTTATCTCCTCACTTGTGAAACAGAACGTAATCACTGTGTTGCAAAGTGTCCCTGACAAATAGTAGCTGGTGAATAAATCTTTATTTTCATTCCCAACAATTTTAACATAGGAAGATGAAACCATCCTATGTTTTTCTATATTATGTTTTTCTATATCATGATCAAGTCATATGAACGGGATCAATTAAGTTTATCTGTTGCTGTCTGGGGACAGTAGTAGTGTTTATATGCAAATTTATGACATATCAAACCACATAAGGAAGGTTTTTTAAAAAGATGTAATTTTCAGTTAATTTTTTTTAAAGAAAAATTTCTTAAAACGCTATTCTTCGTTTTGTCAAAAAAGCATTTGATGTTGATAGTGGGGGAGGCTATGCAATATGCAGGATCAGGAAGCGTATGGGTGATCCATGAATCTTCTGCTCAGTTTTGTTGTGAACCCAAAACTACCCTGAAAAATAAAGTATACAGCTTACCTTGCCTTTAGGTTACTTTCCTTACGAGTTACATAGGTGGGTGGAGAACTTGAGCAAGTCAGTCAGTTTGTTGTTGCTTAGTTGCTGTGTTATGTCTGACCCCATAGAGTGCAGCAGGCCAGGCTCACTGTTTGCTGGAGTTTGCTCAAAGGCGATGGCACCCCACTCCAGTACTCTTGCCTGGAAAATCCCATGGACGGAGGAGCCTTGGTAGGCTGCAGTCCATGGGGTCGCTAAGAGTCGGGCATGACTGAGCGACTTCACTTTCACACTTCACTTTCATGCATTGGAGAAGGCAATGGCAACCCACTCCAGTGTTCTTGCCTGGAGAATGCCAGGGACGGGGGAGCCTGGTGGGCTGCCGTCTATGGGGTCGCACGGAGTCAGACACGACTGAAGCGACTTAGCAGCAGCAGCACATCCATTGAATCTGTGATGTTATCTAACCATAGCATAAGTCAATATATTGAGGCAAATGGAAGCCAGGTTTCTTACTGTCCAGAATCCAGAAAAGGAGTTACAAATATGGAAAGAGGGAAGTCTTGAATGAATCTGGGTAGTGGTAGACTGAAATTGAAAACTGGTATGAACTTATGGTTTTTGTGTATGTGTGTGTGAATTTTGCATATGTATGCATAAAACTTGGAGGAGGCAATGGCACCCCACTCCAGTACTCTTGCCTGGAAAATCCCATGGACGGAGGAGCCTGGTGGGCTACAGACCATGGGGTCGCTAAGAGTCGGAGATGACTGAGCGACTTCCCTTTGACTTTTCACTTTCATGCATTGGAGAAGGAAATGGCAACCCACTCCAGTATTCTTGCCTGGAGAATCCCAGGGATGGCAGAGCCTGGTGGGCTGCCATCTATGGGGTCGCACAGAGTCGGACACAACTGAAGCAACTTAGCAGTAGTAGTATGCATAAAACTATATATATATTCTAGCTTTGTCTACCAAGAGGGTGTGGGAGCAGTGACACCCCAGAGCAATGAGCATATCTAGCACTGTTTTTTAACACTGGAGTCAGGGACGGGGGAGCCTGGTGGGCTGCCGTCTATGGAGTTGCACAGAGTCGGACACGACTGAAGCGACTTAGCAGCAGCAGCAGCAGCAAGGCTCTTTGGAAAATTGCTGATCCCAAGGCTGAAGCAAACACACAAGATGGGTCTGAAAGTATAGAAGTGGTCAAAGAATAATGGGTGGCTTGTCAGTCCAGAGAGAAGCTAAGCTCTGAGAGCCTCCCAATAGCTAAATGTGACAATTTGAGTTAATCTGTGATGACAATAATGAATTCTATCTCACTGAATAGGAATCCACAAACCCATTTTGATATGAGTAATAAATGAAAGAAGAGAAATGTCTTCCTTATAGCAAAATGCCCATTAATAAATATATGGGGCTTCCCTGGTGGCTCAGCCAGTAAAGAATCTGCCTGCAAAGCAGGAGACCTGGCATCAGTCCCTGGGTTGGGAAGATCCCCTAGAGAAGGGATAGGCTATTACCCACTTGAGTATTCTTGCCTGGGTAATCCTATGGACAGAGGAGCTTGGTGGGCTACAGTCCATGAGGTCGTAGAGTTGGATATGACACACACACACACACAATACAGGTGTGCAGGAACTAGAAAATCAGTGTTTGTCAACCAACCAAAGTAATAATTCAGATAAGACAGCTAAGAGCAGAGAGTTAAAGTTGGATAAATAACAATGTATTTATTTAGTCTCAAAGTATCACCTTTACAAAATAATATAAAGGTAGATATTAATTATAAAGGGCAAGAGTACTGTGGTAAAGCCTATCAGATCATCCAGTTTACATCAACAGCAAGGAGACAAACTGACCTTGTATGCCTCCTGATACGAGGCAGTGAAAAGAACACAGCCTGCATCACCTCTTGAGATATTCCTGTCGCAGATGCTCACTCTGAGCCGAAGCATGCGGAAGCACTGAATGGAAACGGAATTACTTTTATAAAACAATAAATTAAGGTGTGAAGGTCAAGGAAGAAGGAATAGTTCTGGATTGACTGAGACTCAAGAAACGTAACTAAGAACAAAGCTGATCTTGGTTTGGATCCTTTTGTTATAGAGGATATAACTAGACCACTGGCAAAACCTGAGTGGGTGAGGCTTTTGAGAGTGAATGGTATATAGGAGTGCTTTGTGGTATTCTTAAGACTCTTTTTTTAAGAATGGAATTATTCCAAAATAAATAAAAGTAACAACCTTTGTTCAAAAACTTTTATTTACTATAAAGACAAAACACCAAAATAGGTACAAATACTATAAAATTGGTTCAATGGGGTAAAAATTTTAATTAAAATATCTTTGATATATTTAAAATAACAAAGAATACATTTAAGCCAAATTTTCTTAACCCAGAGATTCTTTTTTTGTAACATTTGCTTACACAGTAAGGTGCTAATAGAAGTTAGCCCTTAAGCCCTGGAAGTCTTAGGAATCATAGTCATACAGCAAATATAATTTCATTGTGAAAGTGAACTTTGGTAGAAGAAAAATCTATAGGACACCTGAGGTAGTAGAAACTGGGATAAACAGCAGTAGACGTTATTTACAACTTGAGTACCAAATAACATTAAGAACACAAAAATAATTACACATTACAATTTTCAGTCCAGCTTTGATCCAAAGAAAATAAGAATATTACATCACATTTGCATTGAAAACAAAAAAACAAAACACCACAATTACCAGCAAGCTGAGGGAACTGCAAACAAACTCAAACAATGGATTTTGACATCTAGAGGCAGTTTGAGTTTGAAATGTGGTGGGCATGGTGGTCTACAAAGTAATACTGATTAGCTGAGGTTCCTCAGTTTATACAGTTTACATCTCTGTCAGACACAGTATTAATCTGACCAACGATCTTCCAGTACATAAAATGGCAAGAGTGCATCCTTTAAAGCTTGCACACGAGAGACTTGGAAACGATCTTATTAGAACTGTGAAAATTCTAAAGTAGTCAAAAAAAAAAAAAGGAAACACAACACATTTAGAGCTACCAAACTTCACATTTCAGTACTATTTTTAACTCTTCAAATATTGCCAATCTTCCAACCAAAGGAATGTAAAATTTCACTAAGAAACACATTCATTTATATTAAAAAAACTGCCCTGTAAACTCATCTTGTAACTTATTTTACTTCCAATTTGTGTTGTACATTTAAAATGTACTCTCTATATAGCTTATTTAGTTTATCCTGAGTCTTTGAGAATAACCAATTCTATTTAACTCTGCAACAATTCAACTGGCTTCTGAAGAGTTAAAACTTAACATCTCAAAAAGTTGTATTAAATACTTAAATCAGTACTTGATTTAAAAAACTCACAGAAAAAGGGTAAAGGAGCTGCCATTTTCCTTCGGGATTCCATGCATCTGAATTCAGTTCGGATAAAAACCATTAGAGAACTGTGCAAAATCCAACGAATTAGTGCGTAAATGAAATTTCAATGTCACTTTTCTTTCTGAAAATATTTTCCAAGTTTGAAGCAAATTTATTGTTTGGAAACACTTGTTTGTAGTTGCATAATTAAATTAATTTTTCTTTAGGTATCTCTCAGCCAGGCCTACTGTAAAGATGATACATGGTGGAAGGAAAATAGCAGTTAACATTATCAGTGGTGATGATGAATAATGGATTATTACATACAGAGTAAGACCTAAATGGTGTGAAGTTTCCTACTAAAGAAACATAATTATAAAATTCAAATACATTTCAAGGTCATCTTGATCTTGGTTGTGAGCTGCATCACAGAGAACATTTGATTTTCACTTAATTTATATTTAACCTGCATGAGAAGAGCAGTGACTGACTCAATGAAGGTAGTATTTTATCATATTCCAATTTTAAAAACAAAGTTTTTAAATCTGTATTTTAAAAAACTCTTGCAACAGCAAGATACTTAATAAACTCTAGTTCACATCTAGTTCTACTTTTTTTGTGTGTGGTTTGAAAAGGTCACCTTTCCCTGAATATTAAACAAAAATGAAGGTGAAATATAGAACCGTAATTTCCAAAAAAGAAATGAATGGGCCAACAGTAAAATGCACAATGAACCACAATTGCCCAGGCATTAAAAAAAAAAAAAAGTCAATTGTGGGTCATAAAGAAGTTGTCAACTTTTCAAAAATATATTTACTGCTACTTATAGCATATTCTGACCTAAAAGAGGCAGATACTGTTATAGCCAGTGACAAAAAAAAAAGAACAGAACTGCAGAACCCCCTGCTTGTGATCACGATATGAAATGGAAGAATAATTGAAACATTAAAACAGATCCTGAGCCCCTCAGCTGCTAATATTGCTGAAAAAGTGCTCCAAAAAATTAAGCTCTGTTAATTAGTCATGCAGACTTTACTGCTTTCCTGTTTACTAAGGGCCAGTTCTTTGAAAGGCACGGTTTACAGTTTCTGCACAAATTGTGGACTTTTGCATACTAAGCTTAGGTACAAATCATGATTTGTCAATCACATACTTAGGTAAGGGTTCCCCACTGATCTTGTTCATAGCTGTCCAGTGGCATGAACGCCAGCAGATCATCAAAGTGGTTCCCCACAAAAGTTCTTTTCTCTTGTTGAGCATCCTGTCTCTGTAACAGTTTATTTGTATAACTGGCTACCACGTAGTACGGAAGACTGGATGCTTCAGTAGCTCTCTCGATGGAGGTCTGTCCTGAGGTTGAAGTTCTAAACAACGAAGAGCCACATCTCGTAAACCAGGAGACAAATGTGAAGGAATTGATGGAGCAGTAGTCGCACTGGCAATCTGTAAGAGAAAACACTAGTGTTAAAGCGCTCCAGAACTAGAGCTTTTGATACAGAAGTACTGTACTTCTGTAGAGATAACAAGTACGAGTACTTCTGTACAGGTCTGCAGAGGATACCTGCGCATCCTATACAGAGGAATTAAAACAGAAGTGGGTGCACTTTTTCCTAACAAGGTGTCTATGGTAAAACTCATGAATCTGACCAAATACTTCCTGATGAGATGGGCATTGCAGTCCTCTTTATGGTCTCAAATGAACAAGGCCAAGGTGCATCAAAATGATTTGGCAGGTATTCACTCAAATCAATTCTGCTTTCCTCATTCTCCAAAATGGTTTGTCTTCTTTGCTTCACTGCACATTTTCTGTGTTTTGTTTGTTTGTTTAGCACAGAGAGCTATTCAGAGTCCTGGCCAGTCAATTGACTACATCAGAAACACAATTGCACTGATATTTTCTCCCCAGGTGACTGAGGAAATTTTTCAAGAATGGGGAGACCTGAAGAATGGGGAGGAATGAGGTTACAGCAGGTGAGAGGTGCTGGGGGTCAGCCTGGAGGAGTTACACTAGCAACTCAGCAACAGGGGCGATTGTGGTTTAAGTACTTTACTCAGGTCCAGATATGTTTATCCTCATACGGTGACATGAATAATTCATGAAGTAGGTGTTATTATTACACCCATTTTTGTAAACAAGGAAACAGGGCAGACAGAATAATTTTCCTACTCACATGGCTATTAAAGGATGGAACCAGGTCTGTACGACTCCAAAGCCCAAGCTTTTAAACAAGCACAGGTCTAACTCAAACGCTAAAAACTCAATCATTACAGTACTCTCTGGTGGAAACAGAGAAAGTTAATTTGAGAGTTGTCAGAAAGGTAGAACAGACTTGGCCTCTGCCTCAGGTATGAACTTTTTAAATATAGGAAATAATACATTTGCGAAGTGTGACAGTACAATACATAAAGAGCTTCCAGTATTTTAAAAGTTTGGTGTGTGTGTGTCTGTGTCTGTGTGTGTGTGTGTGTGTGTGTGTGTGTGTCTGTGTGTGTGTAGGTACATATTTCACCCAGGAGCGATGATTCAGTATCTGCTAATTCAGTGTTCACAGTGACTTTATAAAGCATGAGAACTGACTGTTGATGCTGCCAACATTCACTGTACCATATCAACTCCTAGATACACATATACTTATTGAAGATATGCTTTCATGTTAGATTGATAGTGAAGAAGAATCCATGAAAATTTGCCTGTTGCCAACTTTAGCAGAAAGAAGTCATTTTTATCTCACGATTACCTTAAATATCAAAGCAAGATGATTGGAGTGTTTCTCTGCATTCCAAGGTGGTTTAGCACAAGCCATTTCTATAATAGCACAGCCAACACTCCATACATCACAGCTCCGACCATACTGCTGGCCTCTGAGGACCTAAAATAAAGCAGAGTTAAGTTGGAAATATGACTCACTAGAAAAAGAGAAAGCCATTCATTCTTTATGGGTTCTGGTTTTTCTACTTCAGAGAAAAACAGGGGTACAAAGAGCAATTCCATAGACTATCTGTGATTTTATTAATAAGCTTAATTTCCCATGTGGCACAAATATGTTTTAGAGAACTGTGAGCTTCTGAAGCAGAGTCATGTCAGAATTTCAAAGCTGCCTCAGTACACTTAGTAAACTCAAGAGGACAACTAGTAATCACTGTGTATGAACGTAAAGAGCTCTGAACACAACGGAAGAGACCGGGTTCAGAACACAGTTATTTTGTATGTACTTTAGGTTTGCCAGAAAACAACTACTATAAATTATCCAATAATTCTTTGTTAGAAATAGGCTTTAATAGATTTGCCTAAAGGCTATGGAAAGGCAGGGATTAAGGGCCTGAAAATCAAGGATATCATCAAAACCTTAGTTTTCGGGCTGTGGACTTCCAGTTAGTAAGCACATACAGGATAACACTGCAAAATTATTTGGTGTAATGCTGCCATACACAGCTCCAAAACATGTTCTTTCATCACACTCGGAGTTGCTTCTTACCTCAGGTGCCATAAACGCAATTGTCCCCAATAACTGTCCCTGAAACTCTCCTGCACCGGTTCCTTTTGATGCCAGCCTGGCTGCAGCTCCAAAATCAGCAATTCTTAGTCTCTGACCTGTGCTGTCAATGAGCAAATTGGCGCCTGCCAACAGAAACAGCAAATAACCTTCCATGTTAAAAGCAACAGATTAAAGACTCAGTAAAATGCTACTAATGAAATAGGACAAGGACAAAAGAAAGACCCCATGTCAGAGAAATCTACTCTCCTTCCCAGTTCACTTCATTAGTAAAGGTACATAGTTCTCCGCAATGTAAAACAAACAAAATCCAAAGCCTCAGAGGGAATATGGGGCAAAACATCAAGGCATTAGGAATAAAAGCAGAGATTTTGTGAAACTTTAGTGTTAAGCCTTTAATATAATGATTCCTAACAAAATCTTTCCTCAGAGTTCAATTTTTAGTGTAGTTTACACTTTTAAGACAAAGTTCTGTTTAAGCATACTGACCTAGACCAATTCAGACTTTATACTGTAATTTCATAATTATAGCTTAATAAAGAATTAATGTCATAGAAAGGCATTCATGTCAGAAAGCCAAGTTGCTTTTATTTTTTGGCCATGCCACCCAGCTTACGAGATCTCGGTTCCCCATCTACAGATCGAACCCAGGCCCTGGCAGTGAAAGCATGAAGTTCTAACCACTGTATTGCCAGGAAATTCCTCAAAGTTGATTTTAATAAACCAAACTGCAATGGATTTGAGAGGTGCTTTCTTAAAAGAAGTTTATAATATCCTAGTTATTTTAAAGAAAACCAAGAACAGAAACCTTTGGGGAAGCAGTATATCATGAGACCAAATGGGGAATCAAATGGTGGCAAACCAAGTTAGCCGTAAGACTCTGTAAAAGTCACAGCTTAAGGAAGGCAGGATATAGTATCCTGAAAGTTCTTTTCACTTCTAGTAATTCTAATGATTTACTCAGGAGAAATTTGAGTACTCAGGAGAGATTTGGAGAAAAAAATCCCATAGTGGAGCTCAAGTTAGAAACTATCAACAAAAGTCCAAGTTTTAAAATGACATTTATTTTCTGCTTATTGGTAATAAGCAAATAGTAATGAAAAGAATTCTTACCTTTGACATCTCTGTGAATGATCTGGTTTTCATGGAGATATGAAAGGCCACGGAGTAATTGTTCAGTATAGTTAATAACTACCGACTCCTTGAAGGCTCCATATTTACTGAGCAAATGAGCCACAGAGCCCCCTAAACATGTAATAATAATTAATCATAAATTTAAGCCAAAATTAAATGGTTTATTACACACTTGGATTATATAAGCTTGCAATGCATGAGCTCACATTCACATTTGAAATATTTATCATCTGCATCACAAGTGAAACTGATTTAAAAACTAACACATTCCAGTAATCTTAAAGTCTATCAATTAGGAGACATTTTCATGGAACCCACATGAACTGGTTTTCTGGAAAGTCAAGACTTCAGAAACCTTTAAAAGTTAACAATTTTGAATGGAACTGTTTCTCATATGTACAATTCACCTCTCTTTTTGACCAAGATACACAAAATGCCCTTCTGAAATACTTAAGTAAAAAGAATGAGAGGAGCCAGAAGAACCCAGAATTAGGCTTCCTATCTCACTATTTACCATCTATCACCTGGGACAAGAAGTTACAAACTCAGTAAGCCTCTTCTAGAAGTATTTATATCAACACATATACAACCATCAACCACCTACAACCAACATCAGAGAATACAGTAAAGAACTGATCTGTAAATAGAAATACACACTTCAAACACAAAAGATCTAAGAAGTCAAACCAAGCACTTAAGTATTCATTACACCCAAGTCATTTATTTTACTGTATATATTTTACTGTATTATGCTGTGTAATATAGAATAAAACTGTTTGCTAAAGCAGATGACAAGGTTCAACTTTACGCTTCAGTGCTAGTATATCTGTAAGTTTTAAAAGCTGTATCATTTCATTTTTATAGTTATGTTAAAATATCTCATAAATCTATCCAATTAAAGATGGCCAACTGGACATATATGAATCTTATCATAGAAGGTTTGAACAATTATTCCTATAAAACAATGGCACACAGTCATTTTAAGAGACACACTGTAAAGGTAATGAATTTATATTTAAATGAAAGACAAAATATTTACAGTTTATACAACTGTACTATGTTAGGGCAATTTGCATTTAGAAACCTAAACTATTTAATAAGTGTTCATTAAACTGTTTTTCCTAAATTCAAATCAAGCAAAAGTTAAATCTATGTATTACTCTTTTCTGATTTAAAACATGAACATACCTGCCATCCATTCAATGAAGAGATTATAATTGCTCTTCTCGCACGTGGCTCCCAACATCCTAATGATGTTTGGATGATTCAGATGGCTCATCATTCTTATCTCTTCTCTTAATGCTTCTACTACTTCTTCTTGCTCAGAAGATGTATTTCTGACATATGTCACCTGTTTCAATAAACATTTATATAACGTTCTGAATCCTGATGAGTTTTCATTTATAATTTTTCATTAACTGATCTAAAACGGACAAACCCAAATTAGCTTATATGTCAATAGGAGATTGCATTTATTATGCTCATGGATACAATGTATATACTTAAAAAAAAAACACCAAGTCCAAGTCTTCTAAGATAATAAGACTCTATCTTAAGCAGCAGTGAAATATCAGAAGATTTGATAAAAGGCTGGGGCACAGCCACTCTTTCAAAACTGTCTGAAGACAGACTAAAAAATGAGAAAAGACCATGACTTGAAAATGAAAACTTGACTGTTATCATATATTGATAAGCATGCTCATTATAAAGCGTGAACCACAGAAATCCCAAGGTGACACTGCACCGGTAACTTGGCTGAAGGGAGTATAAAACCATGCTTCTAATACAAATGAAAAAGCACAGTACAAAACACAGCTTTGGTAAGGCCCATCTGGATACTGTACCTTATGGTAATCATGCTTCAACTTTCAAATAGACTCATGATGCTTCTGGTGCCCTGGCAACATCTACTTTTGAAATTTAGGTTTCTAAAAACTTAAAGAACTAAAATATATACACATGGGGATATAGCCTTTGTTTTTTTACTTTACTCATTTTTATAATTTTAATCATTTATAAGCTCACTAGACATTTACCTGTTTAACAGCCATTAAGGTTCCAGTTCCCACATCTTGAGCCTGATAACAAGAAGAGAAGGCGCCAAGGCCTATCTGCTGACCTTTCAGCCATTCACTGTCTTCTCTATAAGGCTGTTTTGCTTTGGTATGTCCTGGTAGAGTCTCTGGTGTCTATATAATAAATGAAAGCAATCTTTTTACTGTTAAGACTATGAGTTTGTGAAATTAGCTTAGCAAAATATTACTCTTGTTTAGTCTGGCTTCCCAAATCACCTATAAACTTGACCCCTGAAAGGACAGTGTTGGTAACCAATGTCAAATGCGTAAGTGATTCACCACTGTAGAATCAACCAGAAGCGCCTCTGACATAGGCAACAAGTATTTCTGTTCAAGCAGTGACACAAAAATTGTTGTACAATTAATTCTATGTGAAAAATCTGCTTCTTGTAGTTAACTCACATTTAGAAGCTGTATTTCTGAACTAGATTTATTTTATTGTATGGTCCAAGGAAACGCTAACCACATAAGAGACTCCATACTTACATCTTGTTGAATGATGATGATATCTTCTCCATTTTCAACCTGCAGCTGAGGAACCATGGGGAGGGCATCCTGAGATGCTGACATTGCCATGGCGATCGCTAAAGCCTCTTCTTCTTCAGCTTCCATCTTTTCTTTGCACTTTTGATTATGACTCACATCATCTTTGTAGGTATCATCATTTTCATCTTTTTCAGGAGAGAGCACAGCAACTTCTGACTTAAAAGTTACTGTTGTGTCACTTGAAGGCATAGATGCCTCAAGAAGGTCCTCAATACTGGAGTTGAGCTCTGTATTGACATCTAATCTGCATTTCTCTTCTACTGGGGTGAACACTGTCTCGTCGCTGGGTATAACAGCATTACTGCTATTGCTGCTACTGCCAAAGCTGTCATCACATTTGGAACTACTGTTCAAATCAAGTGTCATGCTATTTTTTGAGGCATCTCCCTGTTTACTTGTATTACTTGGGGTAGGTCGAGATGGCTTTGGCCTGTGTATATTACTGGAGGGTAGGGGTCTTGACTGAGTGAAGATTGGGGAAAGTTTATCTGAGTCTTTGTTTTCAGAACAGTTTCTCTGGAACTGTAGAGAAAACTTGCGCTGTGTTTGAGGAGACGCAGAAGGCATTTTGCAGGGAACAAACCCCTGAGGTCTCTGCTTAGAGAGATCTGTCCCAGTGCCAGGTGGTGCAGATGGGGCTGATGAAGAAGGGGTTGACAAGGCTGGGAACATTAACTGGGAATGAGGAGATACAGGAGAGGCGTTCAGACACTGACTGTGGGGTCTGCCCTTTGTTTGAACCATTGGCTTTGGTTGCTCCACTGTTGCTGAACTAGGAAGTCCTACTGAAATGCCGGCCAGTCGGTCTGAAATGTCCTCTGAACTGGCACTCAATTTTGTAGCACACAATCCTTTTCCAGTTTTCTCTAAATGGTCCGTGCGTTCAAAGGAACTATTGTCCATGGCTTCTGGATAGCTGTTAGGAGCAGATGCCTGCAAAAAGCGGTCATGTCGACCATCCAAAGTGTCTTCTATGCCCAACTGAATGGCCTCAGCAATTTCCACCTCGTCTGCAATAGCCATCAAACGCCGCCGCATCCTGGTAAAATGAGTGGAACTAGAAACATTCAGCATTTCTAACAGTTTTGAAAATACGTGGGGTACTGCAGTAACCATTCTTGCAGAACTCAAATATATCCTTCGGGAGAGTTTACCAACCATTGAGTGGGAATTATCAATGGACTGCAAAGCAAAGGTCAGGAGGGACAGCAGCTTCTTATACCTGAAAGAAAAAGCACATTCAATTATGAAACAAGTTAAAATTACTGCAAAATATATAAAGAAAACTGTACTAATTTACAGCTTTTGCATTAAAAAGAAAAACTGCTTCAGTATAAAATATCTATATATTTTAAATAGCCTAGATTTTAGGTATTTGTCAATCAAATATTAACCTATATGTGCTCTGTAGTTTCTGAGTCTTTCATTAATCCAAAATGTGTCCTTCTTGGATAGGTATGGGTGGGGGTGGGATGGGTTAGGTAAGAAGAGGGAAAGAAATACATTTTCAGAAGAAAAATTACCTGACTTCAACAGGCTCAGCTTGTGAAATATCAGTACTGACTATATGAGGGTAAAATTCAGCAGGAAATTCCAACAGCAGTCTATCTATGAGACAAAGCCGGCCCAGGAGTTCTTGCCAGTTGTTTGATTCAGTTTGGTTTCCAAGAATACAATTTAAGACATAATCAACACCACCAATACCAATGGATCCTACAAAAAGGAAAGCAAAAATAACTGAAAAATAGTGATATTAAAACCTAAAAATATGATCAAATTAAGTTTAATAAAAACATTCTGAATTATATTAATTTCAAGAATTTATCTTTCATATTAATTCCTATTTTTAATGTTAGCTGACCAAGTCAATTTATAAAATTACTTCAAAATCCTGCAACAGCCATATTAGAGATGAGATTAGACTGTCTAAGGAAAATGATAAAATATGCTATATTAATTTTAAGTGAAAAGTTATTACCAGCTTTAAGTATTTCTCTGCCAACTGCCAACTCTCCTGCTTGGCCTTTGCACAATTCCAATAGCGTTGATATAGACAGCTGACTTGTGCGACTAAATATGAAAGGAAACAACATCAGACTTGAGTCTTGGATAAAATATATATTAAAAGGAGAGTAGTAATGTAACACCACGTGAAAAGGTGGGAAAAAAAATGCTTTTCAGCACTATCACTAAAATTGCATTATTGATGTCACTATAAGTCATAATATTTATTATTAGGTCTAATTTCATAAATTTTATCTTGTCCTTGATGTTAAACAATGACTCTTCACTACTGGTTCTTACACAGCAAGTATTAATTTAAATACCAAACCATATAAAAGGCTTATTTTCATTATCATATATTGTTAAAATAAGATTCTAACATTTTTATTTCTGGATTTTCACTAAGAATTATTAAATTAAAAACAAAATCTTCCCATCTAAAACTTTATATTCTTTTTATATAGCCAAAGTGACTTCTAAATGTCATAAAATCTCTTTACCATATTTCTCATAATGTTCAGTCATTCAAGTGACCACACAAACAACCTAACTGTAGAATTTCAGAGTGGACAACAAAACAATTGCTATAAAAGCACTGAAATTCTCAGGGTGAAAAGAAACACAAAACCCCAAATCTATATAGTATTAAGAAATGAAATGATTTTTCTAGGCATTTTACAAATATATTAATTTTTCTCAGATATTTATAGTATTCTCTCTAAGCAACAAGAAAACCTCTAATTCTTATAATGTGTAGTCTTGTGCAGAGAGACAGTGGAGGCGAAAGACAGACTTCAAGAGATGACAAACGAGTCAAAGTTAAGTGCTTAAATTTTGAGACCCTCTATAGACTATGTTGTGTGATTTAGGGAGGAAGAGAGTTGGCCTGGAAGAGCTCCAAAAGGAGGTAACTGCAGGGGAAAACTAAGGGAGTCAATCCTCCTAACCACCTGGGATCTGCTGGGCCAGGAAGAGATTAGAACTGCCAAATGTGTTGACTGTGGCTATGCTTTTTGTATTAAAAATGGTCTTTTCCTCCCGCTTTATGGAAAGGGGAAAAAAAAGGAGAGAGAGAAAGAACCAGTAGTTTAACAAAAGCATAGCCTGTCATGTTCTTTATCACCATACCTCATTTCTCTACTTTGCATTTTTATACCTCCAATTAGGGCTGTTCTGTCCTTTGCTGATTTTTAAGGATATTGCAGGGATATACAGAATTGTTATTTGACATAAACTGTCATAGAGTAAAATTCCATCACAAAGAAAATTATGAAATTTTTTTAAATCTTTTTTTTCAGTCCTGATACTACAAACCATGTGTAATAATTTTATTGGTTCCTATCCTGTGTAACTCATTCTCTAAAATGAGATTATATCTCATATATCAGCTATTCTTATCAACTGGATTTCAGTTTTAAGAATATTACTTTAAAATAAGAGAATCACAATAATGTGGAGGTCCATGCAGTTTGTTATCCTGTTTATTACCTGCCATTAATTCTTTCTAGCCCTTAAGAGCTTTAAACGTTACATGTTAATTTCAAATCTCACATTAGAAAACAACATTCAAGGCCTCATTTAATAAGCATGTATCCTACACTCAGCAGGTGTGAGGCTCCGTGATAGGCTTTTAGGACAAGAGGGTTTGACTCAGTTCATTAAAAGGGCCTTACCTATTGACGTCTGCACACTTGACTAGAATGGTGTCTACAACTGGCCGGAGAAGTCTCTGCAGTTTGATTCTTTCTGCCAGACTATGGCAAGGAGTATATACTAGCATGGCTCTCAACGTTTTCTGGGGGAAAAAGACTGAAGGTCAGTTTAACTACACTTAAAAAGCATCAGAGACAATGGCCTAATCTGAGACATTTTGAGAAATAAAATAATGATAGGAATAGATTATGACCCATAAATAAGAATCCATGAGTTGATACAAATAAAAAACTGAATAATTGAATAGGGAACTCTCAACTATTTTTGTAATTTTTAAATGTCTGAATTAATTTTAAAATAGTTATTTTAAAAAGAAAATGAGAAAAGGAGCCAATCTGAAAGAGTCCCCAATGGCTAAAGCTGGAATAATTTGGGCAACAAAGTAAATGATGATAGTACTGAATTATAACCCAAAGAATAAAATAAATACCCATAAGTCTATGGTGACAGAAATAAAAAACTGACTAAATATATAAATGAGAAAAGATAGCTCTTCTTCATAAAAGAGTTAAATAATACAGAAGGAATATGGGAAATGGGAGATCGTCATTAGGACACTACAGTAATGATTGCCGTAGGCAAGATTCACTAACAAATGCTCAACTCTGTGGCTAGAAACAGAGTATTTACATAGTCTCAAAGTATCTGCCCCAAGACACTTCTGAAGAGTGAATTCACAGCACCCAGTAGACAGCACCTTAAGCAAGTGATGAAGGATGATGGCATCACCAACCATAAGACACACTGATGCGATGTACCCCCGATACTGATGCACTGAGAAGGGCGCATCACCTCTGGTGTTCTTACAAAAAATGCATAATGTGATCATGAGAAAATACCAGATAAAACCAAACTGAGGGACATTCTTCAAAATAACTGGCCAATACACTTCAAAAGTGTCAAGGTCTACAAAAGACCAGGAAAGATTGAGGGACTGTCCCAGATGGGAAGAGATTAAGGGGGCATGATAACTAAATGACATGTGAGATTGTGGACTGGATCCTAGAAAAGAGAAAAGATATTAATGGAAAACCCGATGAAATCTGAGTAAACTCTATGGTTTAGCTGTAAAGGACACAGTTGTGACAACTGGGGATATTTGAATATGGACTTTATAGTACACAATAATACTGTTATTAATGCTAAATTTTCAGAGCTTGCTGACTGCATTGTGGTTATACAGAATAATGTATCTGTTCTTAAGAGATACATGCTAGAATATTGGAAGTGCAATGTTATGATGCCTACACACAACTTTCAAATGATTCAGCAAAAAATTATATATGAGGAGAGAAGAGAAGAGAAAACAAAGGGCAAGAGGAAGGGGAGAGAGGGAAAGGAAAGCTCTAAGGGCAGGAACCACATCTGCCCCCACGGTGCTGGCACACTAAGTAACTGTAGAAGAATCGGAATACAGTTTCATTCAGAGCCCCTATACTCTAGGAGCTCACAAATGCACTGCGACGCCATCTGAACTTGGTAATAACAACCGGATAGTAAGGTGGTATACCAAACAGTTAAGCATGTCTGAAGCTTTATGCTGGAAAACAGTAAGAAGAAAGAAGTAATCTATATTCTACAGCATGCTGGTCTTTATTCTGTAGTATTCTGTAGGCTGCTGGGTCCCTCAAGATGCTAACATGAAAAACAGACCATGGTAAGATAAATCTGGGAGATAACGCATCTTATGCCATGATTAGATTCCTAATGTAAATTAACTTATGACGGTTCCTAGAAGCCTTTCAGTGAACAGACCCACTTAACCTCATGTGACTCTGTGGTTACCAAATTTTAACTGAACACAGACTCTTTCTTCAGGGAACTTCTCATAACCCGTCGAGACTCTCAGAGAATATGCTTTAGGAAATGCTGTTGAAGAAATAGAAACCTCTAAAGGTTTCTGAGCTGGGGAATAAAGTGGCATTTAAGGAATAATGATGGCCACTATATTCAACTTTGCTACAATGCACTAGACATTATGGTTAGAGGTTTCTATTTCAAACCTGAGAGATAAATATTTTCATTATTTTATAGGTGAGGAAGCTAAAATTTTAAAGTCCTAAAGTTACACTGCCAGCACACTGGAGAATGGGAATTTGAATCAAGATATCTCTGATTTTTGACCATACATCCAGATGGCCTATGCTAGTCCCAGTTTAACTAGAAAATTATTCAAGTGTTCCAGTTGGGATGGTAAATGATGAGTTCACTCCATTTTGACTCCAAACTAATGTTCATAACCCTATGCCATACTGCTATTCAAAAAGAAGATTTTATAGGCACAGTTGTTAGAGGAGGGATTAGAAAATGATTAAGAGTGGAAGTTTCCAGGTGGCGCTAGTGGCAAAGAACCGGCCTGCCAAAGCAGGAGACGTAAGAGACTCTGGTTCCATCCCTGGGCCGGGAAGATCCCCTGGAGGAAGGCATGGTAACCCACTCCAGTGTTCTTGCCTGGAGAATCCCATGGACAGAGGAGCCTAGAGGGCTATAGTCCATTCGGTCGCAAACAATCAGACAAGACGGAAGTGACTTAGCAGGCCTGGAAGAGTGGAAGCAGAGAGATGAATGAGTTTTCAAAAGATCAGGTAAGAATTATTCTAAAGCAGTGGTTCTGAACTGGGGCACTTTCAACCCTTAGGAGACATTCAGCAATGCTTGGAGACACTACTTGTTGTTATGACTAAGGAGAGGAGGGTTGTCACTGCTATGCAGTGGGTAAAGACCAGGAATGCTGCTAAACATCCTATGATGCATAAGATGCCTGTCTCAATGCCAGTAAGTGTGGACGTTAAGAAACTCTGTTCTCAAGATGTCCATGCTCATAATTTTAGCCTACAAAATTACAGAACAGCCTCCTTGTCATTCTATCTCACCATGAAACACAGCTTCTAACAGATTAAACTAAAAAACAACTCAGTAATTTATGTCATAGAATCCTCTTTTGTGAAAAGGTTTCTGAATTTCCATACAATGTTTATTAAAAATCAGCTCTTAATGTCTACTAATACTAAATTTTTTTAAAAAAACAAAGGTAACTTTGGTTACTTTGCTATCCCATAAAATATTTTTAATCTGGTCATGTATAAGGTAAGGCAAATAAAGATGTGAACAGCTAGCTATTGCTACTTTGCAACAGCATATAAGAAAACTTGACCAGATTAAATAAGTAGAATCCAAGTGAAGATGCTAAATGGAAAATTGCAATTTCCTGGGATTATAAAATAAAAACAAAATTTGGATTTTCCAAAATCAAATTATGTAGTTTTACTGAATCTTAAAAATGATATCTGCAAGCTGTCAAGAAGAAAAACAGAAAGAAAACCAACAACCCAATGCAAACCCATAAAAAGTACAGTTAGAGAATAAAACTACTTACTAAAGCAGCAACGTACACTTTGTAGACAGGGTCAGCACAGACCATTGACAAAACGTTGCAGCATGCCTCCACCACATCTCCTGAGATACTGGTCTGGGAAGACCCACTGGTGGCTCCAGCACTTGGACTGCTTCCGCTATTGCTCCCAGAATTTCCAGTGCTCTCCCCATTTGCCAATAGCAGAGCCCCACTAACGTCGTGGGAAAGACGTCTGAGAGCCATCTCTCTTACATTCCAGTTTCTAGAAAATAAGCAGCCAACGAGTTCCATTCCAAATACCTATAGTCAAACAGACAAAATGAATTCAATGTGAAGAAAAACTAAAGTGTTTTGAATTAAGTATGACTTTTGATTACTAAAGGAAAATCAGACATTTCTTAAATCTTCACCATACTATAAAATTTTCAAATGTGTCCATACTCAAATTTAACTAGTAATTATCGAAAGTCCTTAACATATTAGCTAAAGTAAAACTAAGAGTGAACACCAATAAGTAATCAGATAAATATATATGTATTTCTGTGCTCCAGTATTTAACACAAACTAAACATATCTGTGAAGAACCCCAAATTTGTATTTGTGTTAACATAGTTTGCAGAGGAAAAAACTGAAGCAAGATTTTAAAAGACCAAATCAAGAAAGGTTCTAGAGCAAGGTGTTCAAGAAGTAACAGAATTTCTCTTACTTGGTTAATTAGAAAAAAATACAATGAATAGAGTGGAAAAAGCCAAAAGACTGAAAAACAACTGTGTTCAAATCAGCAAAGGATAATGAAAAACACGTACAATAATTAAGGTGTATGTCATTATAGTAATCATTACCACTTCTGCAAAGCCAGAGTCCCAAAAGAAAGGGTGCATGGTCTTGACATTATGGACCAGTTAGCTAAAAGTAAACTGAATGTCTAAGATAACATCATATGAAAGATTTCTAACTATTAGAGACTGAATAAACATGATTTGGGGGAAACAAATTATGACAGTTTTGCGTGTTCTGTTTTCGAGTGAGAGTAAAGGAGACTAAATCAATTAGAATCTAGTGAATTGATTGTATGCCTCACACTGTTAAATGGGGCTTCTCTGGTGTCGCAGATAGTAAAGAATCTGCCTGCAATGTGGAAGACCTGGGTTCGATCCCTGGGTTCCCTGGAGGAGGGCATGGCAACCCACTCCAGTATTCTTGCCTGGAGAATCCCCATGGATGGAGGAGCCTGGCGGACTGCAGTCCCTGGAGTTGCAAAGAGTTGGACAGAACTGAACAACTAAGCACAGCACTGTTAAATAGCATACCACTAGTCTTATGTCTTATATGATATTCCTCATTAAAAAAAAAAGAATATATAGCTTAGTCCAACCTACAGCTTAAGCAAAACAAACTAAACCACCGCCTTAAAAAATCAGCATCCAAGGCTCAGTATCAACTTGAGTTTTCTTGAGGAATCATGAATGGGCAGGTGAGGGGCTAAGTCAAATACCATTAATGAATTAGATAAAATATTTGTTAAGTTTGTAAATTTTATTAGAATCCTATTGGGTTGTTATCATGCTAAGAAAAGAGAATTCTAAAAGCTTCAGGACTATAACGGTCACAAAAAGAAAAAGGAGAGAAATTCTACTGAGGTGTATATATAAAAGTAATGAGTTAACCTGTGTCTGCTTACAAATTTGATATAATTTACCCGATTATCAAAACCATTTTATTTTACCATAATCTACTGGAGATACTGTCCAGTTTGGGATTATACATTTTAAAAAATAATAGACTAAGCAGATAACAACAAAGAAAACTATTAGAATCCAACCAACCAAATGAAATTCTGATTTATTAAGGATGAGAAAGCATTTAAGCAGAAGAGAATGGGAACTACTCTTACAAATAAAAATGACTAATATATAAGGCAAAAGCCACATATTTTTTCTTATTCATCCATTCAGCAAGTATTAAGTGCCTGACATATGCCATGAGAATACAAACTGGAGAAACTGAGTTTAAATGGCAACAAGTAAGAAAAATAACAAATTCTTGGCAGGAGTGGGATTAAACACTGGAACAAGTTAGTATTAAATGGTTCTAGTGTCTATCCTTGGAGCCAATACTCTTGCCTGGAAAATCCCATGGACGGAGGAGCCTGGTAGGCTGCAGTCCATGAGGTCACTAAGAGTCGGACACGACTGAGCGACTTCACTTTCACTTCTCACTTTCATGCATTGGAGAAGGAAATGGCAACTCACTCCAGTGTTCTTGCCTGGAGAATCCCAGAGATGGGGGAGCCTGGTGGGCTGACATCTACGGGGTCGCACAGTTGGACACGACTGAAGCGACTTAGCAGCAGCAGCAGCAGCAGCAACAGCAGTGTCTATCCTTGAATAAGGATATTCACTTTTATGTCTCTTAGTCTAGAGGTGGGCGGTGAGACTGCAAAGCATTTTTAAAGTTTCAGCTCTATTATAAGTGGCATAGTATTAATGTGTGTGTGTGTGTGTACACGCTTAGTTGCTCAGTCGTGCCCAACTCTTTGTGACCCCATGGACTGTAGCCCGTCAGGCTCCTCTGTCCATGGGATTTCCCCAGGCAAGACAGAACACTGGAGTGGGTTGCCACTTCCTTCTCCAATGGATTGTCCCCACCCAGGGACTGAAGCCGCGTCTCCCACACTGGCAGGCGAATTCCTTACCAATAAGCCACCTGGGAAGCCCCAGCATAGTATTGACACCAAAGGTCAAATTAAAATTTTCAGTGGAATACAAGTCATGATGGAGGGAAGCAAAAGTACTTTCTTAAATTATAAACTGGGGAGACAACTACATTAACTAGCCTTAAATGGTTCTTTGAGGAATGAAGAACAATAACTACTTGCCTGAATCCAAGGCTCAGCTAAATCTTTGTAAGAAGGAGGGATCTGCTGAGTCCCATAATGAGTAAGGTTAAGATTGCTCTCCTGATTCCTCCGCTGGGATCCAGCCAAGGGATGCTGCTGGGTGGTCTGCTGCTGTGTAGCTCGCAGGGGAGAAGGGGAATCCACAGGGCTGGACAACTCGTGGCTGAATGAAAAGTGAACAGAGTTTGCTAAGAAGAATTAGCAGATTTAAAGGACACTGTGAGAGCATTTTTATTCTTTATTAAATATATCCAAATAATTAACGCATAATTATTACCTGTAGAAATCATGGGATCTCCACTTAGACCTACAAAGGGGACATATTAAAGGTTCTCTATTTCTTCTACATTCTTCTGCCCCTGAAAAATTATGGGAAAAAAAAACTTACAAAAACATAAATGTTTAACATTTACTATTTATGTAATAATTATGCATAATGGCTAGTATGGGGTTTATATATGGAAGGAGCCTCAAAACTTATATAACATTTACCTAAAAGGAAAACACAGTAGGCTAGATTGTTCTGATGCTTGTAATTTTTGCAAATGCTATTTTATTAGTTATGTAACAAGTTATCTTATTTACTGTTTTCCAAAATATTCTGCCCACTTGATAATCTGGTCATGTCATGCAAAGCTTGCTTTGGTGTTACCCTCTCTGGCACGCCCTGCCCAGGCATTCTTCCATCCCCTTCCCTCCAGGTGCACCCACCAGACTGGAACTGTTTCTCATTCTGTGCACGCCTTTCATTACCAGGGGTCACACTTTATAACACTTCTTTGCTCACGCAGCTCATCTCCTAACAGATCTCAACTCTTATTTGTTGAGAAGTTCACACAGGGCCTAGGTATACTTCTTTTCGCCTCTCACCCACGTTGCCAAAGGCCATGCTAAAATCCTAGATCATACAGTTAGCCCGTAGGGCAGCCGTGCTGACCAGGCGCAGGGAGGAGAAACGGCACGTACAGATTGACATGCAGTGGTGGTGCAGCTTGTTCCTGCAGCCGTCTTCACACACCGTGAGGCTCTCTTCATCAAGCATGCCCAGCAGGCAGATAGGACACATCTGCTCCTCTTCATCTTTTATACTAGAAGGAAGGGGACACAAAGGCGCAAACTACAAAGAACGCTGACAGAATTAAAGCCACATGCTGCAAACAATCTTGGCTTCTTCAGACGACGAAAAAATTAGTTAGGAATTCTTGTTTAGGAGCGTCGTGTACATAAGCTGTTTGAGAAGTACTTCTACTGTTGTTATAATATACAGTAATTCTGAATGTGGTTTAACCTTTCCTTGCTATGACTATAATTCAGTAAATGAACTAAATCTCAAGAGATACATGTATCACCCAAATTTTGCTGTTGCACCTTTTGGATACATGAACTACCATAAGATCTATGTAGAAACGTACTACATGCCAACACTCAAGATTTCAGGTACTGGAAGGACTGCAGAACTCATCTATTCCACATCCTTAAGGATGAAGGCCTATCTCAGACACTTTTGGTGAGTATATAGTCTGGTCCAACTTTCCTAGAAACAACTGTTTTTTGGTCCTCTGAGGCATTTTATTTGTATGTATTACATCCCTAGAAAAAGAATGCAAGTATTTTCCCTCCTGTGTGTTTTTATCTTGCTTGGTCCATGGTCCATGATGCCAGGTGGGGTTGTTGGTACAGTGAAACCAAGCTGATGGGACAGAAGCAGGTTATTCTGCCATTTTGCTAGATCTCTGAGGTGCACATCTAACCTGGGGCTGATACTCCTCCCTTGTTTAGCCTGCCTGTGAGGTTCACAACAATCTTCCCAGCCCTGTGATCATCGGTGATTTCAAATTCGCCAATGTAACCATGCTTCACCATCAGTTAGAAACCTGACGAGGACTTGGATGATGAGTGCGGCCTAATAAGCACCTGGCATTTGCCTCTCTTTTCAGCACTGTTGATACTCTTCAGAGTATCATTATGTACCATTATGGCAGCATGGAAAGATTATGGAAAGAGCTAGAAACAACTATTCTTAATGTATTCTTTCAACTAGACTTCTAGGAATATATCATAAGGAAATAAAGACACAAATAATAAAGATATATGTGTGAGAATGTTATAGTACTACTTAGCATAATGAAAAAAAAAAGTCAACCAAAGTAACATCAAAAGGAGGTTAAAAAAAAAAAACAACAGTACACCCAGACATTATGAAGTCTTTGAAAAGGATCAGAGATGCATACATGATTGACAAAGAAAAATATTTATAATGTACTATGTGATGAAAAAATAGCAGATGACATGACAGAATTCTAACTTGTACAGAATGGTTTCACTTATGGCAAAATTGTAATTTTATTATGTGTATCTGAATTATATGATAAATATATTGTATATACCATTCCCACTATATACAAAGTAAGTATGATATCAGTAAGAAAAATATTAGCAACTCAACAGTAAAACAAGCAAAGAAGATAAAAAGGCAGCTGACTTAAGAAAGACCAATAGCAAATAAACATAAAAAGAGAAGTACAAAATACATATTAATAAAGCTCTTACTTTATTTGTCTTTGGCAGGGGTGGGATAATGTGACTGACAAAAATTAAATAGGTTGATAACAGCATAGGAAAACAGGCTCTCATATACACTACTGGTGGGAGGGAAAAAACTTAAATTTTTAGAAAAGAATTTGCTAGTATTTCTTAAGATACTAAATGTACATATTCATGACCTAAAAGAACCTGTTTTCTAGAATGCTTTCCTTCAGAAATATTCCAAGTAAATAGAAAATCCATTGCATATAGGCAAAAAAAAAAAACCAAAAAACAGGTGTTGTAAAGAATCCACCTGCCAATGCAGGGGACACAAGAGACACAGGTTCAATCCCTGGGTTGGGAAGATTCCCTGAAGTAGGAAATGGCAACCCACTCCAGTATTCTTGCCTGGGAAATCCCATGAACAGGAGCCTGGTGGGCTACAGTCCATGGGGCCACAAAGAGTCAGAAATGACTGAGCATCTGAGCACAAATGTCCATTAATTATGGCAATAGCAAAATACATTGTGTTATATACATATAATCTTACATGGCCATAATTAATATATATTTTTGTACTAAGGAAAATGTTCTTGATATACAAAGTGAAAACATTTTTTTTAATTTAAAAAGCAAGTTGCAGATCAAATTATGTCATGACTTTATATTTGTTTAAAAATAATAAGATGAGAAGTATTGGGGGTAATGCAGCCATGCCCCATGCTGTATGTGGCTACTTCAGCTATAGGGCAGAGCCAAATAGCTGTGACAGAGGCCCAATAACCCTCAAAGCCCTAAGTATTTAAAGTATAAAAATGTTACCTGTAATAATACCACCAGTTAATAACCATGAAAATTTTTCCTCATTTATTTAAGCACCTGTAATACTTTTTTTCTATAAAAAATGGATTCATACATGACAGATAGTACAATCTGGATTTTATTTCATACCATTCCATAGTCTTCAAAAGCATAATTTTAATGGCTGCATGAGATATTCATAATATGGGTATATCTTAACCATTCAGTTGCTGAATATTTAAGTTGTTCCAAATTCTTCACCATAGTACTGTGAGAAACAGTCATATATGTAAGTCTTGGGCATTTTTCAGATTAAATATTTTTTCTTTAAAAAAAAAAAAAAAGTAATACATATACTGGATTAATGACTATAAATGTTTTCAAAAGTCACATTACTTTTTTCCAGAAAGGCTATACCACTTTACATACAGTAAAGCATATCTTATAAGAACTGTCTCATTATAATCTATTAAGTCTGTAAATTAATCTCATATATATAAAAAAATATATTTTTAAATAAGCATTTTCTTAGTTTTTTGGTTGCCTGAACAGTTTTCATATATTTGTTAGCCCCTTGAAATTCTTCTTCTGTGAAAATTATTCTCATGCTCTTTGCCCACTTTTGTACTGGATCACAGGTTTCTATTGTTTTGGTGGTACCGTTTTATTAATCATTTTTTTATATATTCAATCTGTCCCAATTCTGTTTTTCCTTGTTTCTTATATACTGTTTTTAAATTAATATAAAATGTGATAAGATCTCCAGATAAATTTTTTTTCTTGATTTTAGTCTTAAAATATTTACTTTAGACATAAAATTTTGTGATTATATGAAATATTAACCTTTTTACTTACACAGTATACTCTTAGTTAAGATTGTAACTTCTTCAGTTTCCCCCTAAATCCAAATAAATAAATTAAAAAAACCCCCACAAATTATGGCCAGCCCATATTTAGAAGGTGCCTTTTTCATCTTAGAGAGAGAGAGAGACACTTTCTATTGGCTACCTGGTTTTAAGCATTTATTTCTTTTCCAAAATAAAAAGCTGCAGAACTATCAATCAAAAGGAAAAAGGCTCTAGAATAGGTTTGGGTAAGGAAGCTTGAGAAATCAAGCTAATTCTTTCCATTTATTTAGAAGAAATGAAGGCTAAGAGAAAGAGCTTGAGGCACAAGTCAGGAGGGTTTGGTTCTGCATCTGTTCAAATGACCTGTTCTGGCTTTACTTATCACTGAACCATGTCAACTTGGAAATCTCTAATGTCCCAAAAAACTCATAAAACTCTCATTCTAAAATCAACCTATTTAATAAAAAATAAGAAAATTCAAACATTTACTTTTTCCATAGATAAAAAAACACTTCTCTCTCAGTTCTTTACTTCATCACGCTCTTGCCTGGTATCACTTTCTATTCCTCAACAACACTTGAAAGATTGATGGGATGAAAATGACGCTTAATCACTTAGACCAGTGCTTCTCAGACAGAAGTTCCTGAGAACACATGGGAGGTGCCCTTCTAAAAAAAGGAGTACTCTTTTCTGGAGTAATTTTTAAGAACCTCATTTTTCTCATTAAAACCAATAAAGAAATCTTGGAAAAGAAAGAAAACTGGCATGACTTTTTATGATTATACTTTTTTCCACACCTGTCAAATTGGTTTACAACTCACATCTTTCAGGATTATGAGTTTAGTCTTATCAGCAATTAGGCAACAGAAAAGTCTGAGAGGCAACACAGATTTTAATTAATAACTATGATCACTGGGTATTGTATCCCTTAATTACAAATGGTTAGTCTCTCTGTTCAGAAGAGCCTACTTATGTTCTCACGTGTAAAACAGGCTGTAATGAGGATTCCGAGGACTGTCTATGAGAGAAGCAGTGGTATCATGAAGTTAACAATCCTGTATTTGAAAGTAATTTTGGATAACCACTTTGCCTTGTACATGATTTATAAAAGAATTACAGACATAATTCTTTACACAATGCCTCAAGTTCATTATCTCCCAAAGTGGTAAAACCTACCTAATAAAACAACATAAAAGGTGCTTGGCACAAAGTGATAATTGATGAACAGTAGCCACTTACTTTATACCTTAATTTTTCTTATGAAGTGGACATTTACTATATGCTGATATTTCAGGTGCCATTTTCAACACTGTAGGCTTCAGGACAAAATATCCAAATATACTTTGATGATTTTTAATATTTTTTACCCATGGTTTTTAACTTGAAAGCCAAGATTTAATAGTTAAGTCATTTTAAAGCAAGTTAACAAGTGTGTGTATATAAATAAATAACCCCTAAAATTTAAAGAGTAACACTGGATTAATGCTGTTAATTCCTTAAAAAGTACTGACCTGTTTTCTGAACTAGATGTAGACGTGCTAGATGACGACAGCGTATGAGAATTTGACATGCGTGAAACAAACTTCTGGATGGTGTTACGAGACGGAGCTTTGATCCTTGAGCTACGCCTACTGTGATATTTCTGGAACAAACTCTCAACCTAACATTGAAAAAAGACAGCAACATGACATCTGTGCCATAATGTACAGAAAATGAATTCTATAGGTTGAATTATTTGGCTTTTATTTCATAAATGTTTCACAAAGACAATCTAAGAGCTTCAAAAATAAGAATACATATAGGTTACTAAGAACGGTATTTTCATAGGTCAGTGTTTACTTTTTTTCACTCTAGAAGAAAAAAATTAATTAGTCAATAGCTTATAAGAGAACTATTTACAAACATCAAGTAGTCCTTAAATACATTCACATCTCTGAAATGACCACTGTCTACTTAAATTTAAAGCTTATGGAAAAATTTCAGGAGTATTATAAAAATTAGTTGACAATTTTACTCCAAAGCATTTATTTAAAAAAATTACCTCAAAATTCTTTAAAGTTTTTCTCCATAACATTGGGTCTGAAGGTTCTAGCTGAAATACCCGGAGCATAACAAATAGCAGATGAATACAAAATGTTCCACGCCCACAGCTGCAGTTCTAAAGAGTTTAAAAAAAAAACCTCTACTTTAATAAATCCGTGTTGCACTAGAACTCCTAGGTTGATCCCTTAAAAAATATTTCCAAGTTTATTATACTAAACTTTCTATTAATTTCTCATTATCTTTATATAATAAGATATATAAGGATATGCAAGAAAAGTCTATAGCTATCTCCATGAATTAATCTCTTATTTTTGGTTTATTAAAAAGACCAGGGGCTTTCCTGGTGGTTCAGTGGTAAAGAATCAACCTACCAATGCAGAAGACAGGAGTTGGATCTCTGGTCCAGGAAGGTCCATATCCCTCAGAGCAACTAAGCCTATGCACCACAGCTACTGAGCCTGTGTCCTACAGTCCAGGAGCCACGACTACTGAGCCCGGGAGCCACAACTACTGAGCCCTCGGGAGCCACAGCTACTGAGCTCAGGAGCCACAGCTACCGAGCCCAGGAGCCACAGCTACTGAGCCTGTGTCCTACAGTCCAGGAGCCACGGCTACTGAGCCCGGGAGCCACAACTACTGAGCCCCCGGGAGCCACAGCTACTGAGCTCAGGAGCCACAGCTACCGAGCCCACGAGCCACAGCTATTGAGCCTGTGTTCTAGAGTCCAGGAGCCACAGCTACTGAGCCCACGAGCCACAGCTACAGAGCCCACGAGCCACAGCTATTGAGCCTGTGTCCGAGAGTCCAGGAGCCACAGCTACTGAGCCCACGAGCCACAGCTACTGAGCCCAGGAGCCACAGCTACTGAGCCCACGAGCCACGGCTACTGAGCACAAGAGCCACAGCTACTGAGCCCAGGAGCCACAGCTACTGAGCCTGGGTCCTAGAGCCCAGGAGCCACAGCTACTGAGCCTGGGTCCTAGAGCCCAGGAGCCACAGCTACTGAGCCCAGGAGCCACAGCTCCTGAGGCCGCGAGCCACAGCTCCTGAGGCCCGCACACCCTAGAGCCCATACTCTGCAACAAGAGAAACCACAATGAGAAGCCCATGCGCCACAATTAAGAGAGCAGCCCCTGCTCACCACAACTAGAAAAAAGCCCAAGCAGCAACAAAGGCCCGGTACAGCCCTAAATAAGTTATAAAAAGACCAAATGTGTATTCTGAAGTACATGAAATCATAGTAAAACCCTTTATAAACACGTTAAATAAAAGTGTTTACAGTTCCCCCAATATTTTAACTCTCTTTAGATTACAGAAGAGAATCACATACTAATTTAAGAATGTCACAGTATATTGAGTTAGTACCAGATTCTAATAAAATGTAAAATGGTGAAAGTTCCTACCTGAGGCCCAATAAACACCCGGTATTTATTGTCTGGGCTGTCTCCTCCAATCAGGAAAGAGTTGGGTCCTATTTGCTGTAGTAAGTACAGCCTGGCCCGCATCACTTTGTTTACACGGCGGTTTGTTTCCTCAGGGCTGTATGGTGAGAAGCCATCTGGTGAAGGGGCTCTTCGAGGTGGTGTGATTCTCCCACTCTGAAACTTCACAATATTTTAAAAATTAGGTAAATTGCTCCTAAGAAATTTACCCCTCCACAAGAAAAAAAATGACCTAAAAAAGGTCACACCAGACCTTTTTTATATTCACCAAAAAATGTCTCAATATATAATATGATGAGACAAAATGTGTTTTGCAAATGCATTTGTCTGACATATTGCTGTAAATTTTTAAAATCTGTCAACCTTAAAATAATAAATCTTTGGCCAAGAGAGACAAACATATGGTAATTTTACAAATTATAAGTATTTGACATCTTTGAAAAATTTTATGTAAACAAAAATAAAAGGCATAGAAAATGTGCTTCCTTAACAGGCAAAATGACTTGTTTCTAGTGATGAAAATTAAGCATCCAATTTCCTGGCTTCCACGTAAGGGATTACTAAATGTGCTTCCTATGACTGGTCATTTACAAACAGTTCCATGGAATTGTCTGTGGAGAAGGAGTGGTAAGTGACTCTTCTCAGGTTAAGACATCTCACTGGAGGCTGCTGAAAATGCTCCTGTGGTGAGGGTGATGTGTGTCACTCACTCCACTTCACTGATTCCCCTAGAACTTGGTCTTTCCATCAATGCCCAGTGGAAAGTCTAGTTCTTTTTGATGCCAAATTAAACAGGTAAAAGGTAATAAAAGCTGGTAAGAAAATGAAGCAGTTGGAAGCCTCCAACAGGGTTGGTGGGAATGTAAAATGGAGTACCTGCTTTGTAAAACAATCTCACTTTGTAAACCTTTGTAAAGCAATCCCACTCCTATGTATATATCCAAGAAAAATGAACCTAAGTCCACACAAAAATGTGTACAGAACTGTTTCCAGTAGCATTATGAAGCCAGAAGTGGAAATCAAATGCCCACTAACTAATGAGTAAATAAACAAAATATGTATATCCATGCAATAGAATACTATTCTACAATTAAAAATGAATGGAATACTGATACAAGCTATACAATGGATGAGCCTTGAAAGCACGATGCTGAAAGCGAAAAAACAGCCACAGAAGACTATACATATTATATGATTACATTTATGTAAAAGGTCCACGAAAATTGTATATAGTCAGGAAGTAGATTAGTGGTTGCCTAAGGCTGGGGAGAGACTGCTAATTAGTCTGGGGTTTCCTGCTGGAGTGATGAAAATATTTTAAAACTTACTGTAGTGATGGCTACAACTATGTAAACATACCAAAACTCAATGAACTGTATAACTAAATCGGTAAATTGTACACCATATGAACTATATCTTAATAAGCCATTATTTTTAAATAGGCAATTACTTAGAAGTAAAACAAAACCCCAAACAAGTATACATGCATATACCATTGGACTTGCTAAGTATTCACACTATCCAGGGAAGCCCGGATATGCTCGCTAGATGTGCAAAATGATGTATGCATAAAAAATATTTTTGAAAGATTGTACTTAGTAATGAAAAGTTGAGAAGGAACATAAATGTCCATTAGTATGTAGTTCAAAGAAGCCATGAATGATCTTTATCCAGATAATGAAATGCTAGGTAGCCATTAGAATGAGGAAGTCACCTTGTCTAATATATATCTCAAAGAGGGTGTAGGGGGACAGGAGACACAATTCTTTATTTGCGGTAGACTTTCACTTTGATGACCCCATGGACCACACCTCCCAGTATATTTATAGCAGCAGCAGCTGTAGTCCCCTACCACACTGATTCTGGGATTTGGGCATGTAACTAGATTTGGGCAATAAGGCATTAGTAAACATAATCCAAGTGGTGGCTTGATGAGGGCTTCCATGCTGGGATTTGCTCTCTTGAATCACCTTTTTTTGTTTTTTGGCTTAACAGAAATGTATCGTCTCACAATTCCAGAGGCCTGAAGTCCACAATCAACGCTCAAGGTGCTGACAGGGCTGGCTCCTTCTGAGGGCTGTGAGAATCTATTCCACCTGGTTTCCTAGCTTGAAACACTTGCTACAGCCCGATTTCCATGCTATGAGAAAGAGAGGCCAATAGCCTCCAGCTGTTCCAGCTGAAGCACCAGACAGGGGAGTGAAGCAGCAGCCTTGGGTATTCTAGCGTCTGCAGATGCCACGGGAAGCAGACATGAGCCACTCCTGCTGAGCCCTGCCTATTTCAGATTTATGAGCTAATAAATGATTGTTCCTATTTCAAGTTTTTTTTTTTTTAAATAGCTAATTTAAATGTGTGTCCACATAAAGCTGATAAATACCGTCGAGAATCTTGGGCTGTACTGTAAAATTTACTTACTGAAGCATGTATGTGCTTTAACAGCCTCGGGTTTGAGGATACCCAAATCTCCCCCTTCTGGTCACTATACCACAATTATTTTGCCTTCACTCATTTGCTTTTCAAGCAGTGGTAATCTCTCCGTCTTGGAGGGTCAGGACCTATCTTTTTACAAGTCTCTGATGTCTGGCTCAATACAGAGACTGAATCAGAGTACTGAATCTCACTACTGAGATTCTCATCCATGCTTCTGCGTTCAGTCTGCTGTGATACGGTATTTTGGTTGAGTATAGGAAGAGAATCTGGCCTCACGTAGACATGTATTCGGGAAATCCTTTTCAAATAATAACGAATATTCGTCTTTGATACTACATCAGAGGAACAGCAGATCTTCTAAAAGTTCATATATTTCATGGCACAATATATATTAAAAAAAAAAAAAGCCCACAAGTGATAGTACTATTGGCCTATTAAAAGTCTAAGTACTGAGAAGCTATCAGGCTGACAGTGGTGGATATGAGTTTTCCAAAACTCTCATTTTTGCTTGAAATCTCAGATTTTACCACTGGTGAAGAAACAGATCAGCTGTTTTCCTTGAAGTGAGTCTTACTTAATTCTTCGTAAGAAAATGTCTGCCAAATACCCAAGTGAGGACTACAGCTTCCACTACCACAGCTCTAACTCAGGCACACGCAGCGGCAGCTTTCCTCACCACCGTAAATGTCCATGCCGTGCCAGAGGCAAGGAACATCGCAGAGCTGCTACAAAATTGGTTTTGACCTGATGGATCCACAGAAGCGTCTGAGGGCAGGCACCCTGAGCCCAGGGTCTGTGGGCACACTTTGGGAATGCTGCTCTAACAGATGGTCAGCCAATCTTCCCTGTGTTATAAGTAAGTTTTAAAACTGGAGGAACTTAGCACGTTTGCTACAACATTAACTTACGGGCACCGGAGAAACTCTTTTTCTCCTCACTCCTGGAGATTCAGATTTCACGGTGCGACCTGACGGGGAGCTGCCAGGGGAAGGGCTGCGGCGGCCTTTGGGAGCTGAGGAAGCAGTGCTCGCTGGGCCCTCTCCTTGAGACTCGGCTGCCAAGTTATTAATTTCAGATCCATCTCCTTTAACAGGGATTGGTTTTACCACCTAAATTAAAATGGCAGTATTTTATTACTTAAAAAAATAGAAAAAGAAGTAAACGTGAACATAAGATTAGGACAAGAACTCAGTTTTTAAAATTATGCGATATTATACAAATACAACAGAAAATATATCAACTTTTCTTTATTAGTTTAAGCTCTAAGTGTAAGGCTATTTTTAACCATAGATGTCAGTCATTTAGGCTTCATCAACTGAATGTTGATATTTACATAATGCATTTTAAAATGTTATCAGACATGAATTTTAAAAGATTTAGAATTAAGATCCTTAGATCTTACCTTAGAGATAAAACATGAAAATAAAATTGGAAAAAATCGCTTTTCTTCAAGTACAGTATAAATCGTTAATTAAAGGATTTTAGAGACACTAACATTAGAGGGCAGTGTTGCTTTAAGCATTACCTCTCCTTAGAACAGTTTAAGTTGCTTAATGAGATCACAGCATTAGCTACATTTTGTTCAAATGTCTAGAAAATGTCAAAGCAAATAAAACTGCACTGCATTTAAAAGGAAGGGGGGGGGGGAGCTTACAAGAGGATCTATGTATGCTTAATTTCCCACTTCCTCCTATGCTTCCTTCCTTCTAGCAGGTAACTCACCACAGGGCCTCTCCTATTCCTCCGTTCCAGCCACTCATGCTTCCAGGCTGGCATACAGGTGGCCTTCAGTTTCTCCCTGATCATCCGCTCTTCTGGGCGATCGTCCATCTTGTGCAGTCCCTTCAGAGTTTCTTTATTCTCCATCTCACGACTAAAAACAGAAGGAAAAATAAGGAGAATGAGATTTATATATGAAAAACAATTTTCAAGAACAACATGGTTTTACTTCATACTTTCAATGGACTTGTAACTAAAAGGATAACTGCTAAAATCCCCGAATGACTCAAGCAAGATATGAAAATATCATTATGAATCATACTATGTTGTTGAATTTACACTGTAACATGGGAAGTGTTAAATGCTGCCTGATAACACTAGTTTAACAATGTCTTTAAAAAGTCAGGTTCTATTTAGAAGGTCCAGGCTTACTAGTAATATTAGTGCAGACCTTCTTTGTTTCTAGGTAGTTACTAAAAAGCATCTCAAGACATTAAGCACTGCATTAACAAATACATTCATGAAAACTGCACTGTTTCTAACTGCACCATTTTAACATACTCAAGTATATGACAGACAAATACTTAGAAGAGCATTTTATTACTATTTATCCCAGGAATTCCAATAACTTAAGTCAAGATAGGTAAAATCTGGAAAATATGCTCATTTGTGGAAATAAGTTAAACATTTAATAATCTAGGTGAAACCTAACCACATCTTCTAATCCACAGAATTTTTTTCAAAGTCTCAATAATTAAACTTGTTTTCTCAGAAAATGATATTGTACTCGGGGTACTCCATATACAAACAGTAAAAAATTACCTGGTAGAAACATTTTGACCTTTACACCATAGTGTGTTGTGGAGTTATAATAAAATATCCAGGAAGCTGGTCACTTTGAGAACTAACTCTAAAAAACTGAATAGGTAAAACACCCACTAGCTTCAAAACACACTCATATCCACACATGGATATATGAAACACATAATATATATAGGCATGGATTTTAAAACCTGGTTTTATAAGGAAAGAATTAAAGCAACTGCATCCTGGGAGACGCACCAATTTAAAAAATACTCAGTTAACCTCAGCAACTATTTTGGAAATTCTGTAAAGCTACAGAACAGTTTTTTTTTTTTTTTTTTCCGCTTTTAAATTACACTGATAGGAAAAGGAAATACCAGAGATGATAACGGCAAGCTTACCAAAAAGTCAAATTCAAACTCCTCTAGGAATATTCCAGCTAATCATTACTATAAAGCAGCAGTATTTGCAAAGCAGCAGCAAACAACAACAAAAAACCCAACAATAGCAGCAACGACCTCCTCCCTCCCTCCCACAAAACCTACTTAAAACAGGCACCAGAAAGGAAATGACAGTTAACTGGTTTTACTTAAGCATCAATACTGTGGACAGCGGAAACCAGGATGTTAAATATCCCTGAAACTGGCCTAGATATTTTTACTAATGAAAAGAATACGTAACATTTGAAACTTGCAGAGGGGCATTAAGACACACCACATAGTAAAATATCTCCACTACTCAGGTATAAAAACTGTCACAAAGAGAGGCAATATGGGTGGAAGGGAGGGAGGGAGGGAGGGAGGGAGGAAGGGCGGCGCGGATTTCCTTTCAGTATATGTGACTGCTTTCCCCCATATATCGCAAATGTTAGAGGTGGGTCAGAGGAAGAGGGAGGGATGTAAGGGGGAGGAAGGAAGGGAGGAAAAGGAAGGGGAAGAAGGGGACAGGGACAGGAGTGGGGAGAGGGGAAAAGGGAGAGAGAAAATGTTTTCTCAAAAATTCATCCTGCTCAGTAGATCCTTACAGAGGGAAACTCAGATTTATAGGCAATCAAATTCATGGGCTGATTGCACACTAAAAATTCACTTACAACTCTCTGGTATGAAAAGTACTTTCCACCCAGTAACAATGTTGCAAGGCATGGCTTAAAGATTCCCAGGCTAGTACTCAAAACAGAAGTCACATTGTAGAACTGCAGAGCATTTTTATACCAGAAGCTCCTGCAATCCCGAAAAGTGCAATCTTTCCCCTGGTCCTAGATCTGTCCTCAAATTTGTTTCATGAGTATCTCCTCTCAATTCTGTATTTTCAGTATCTTTTCCCTAGTACCCACTCAAATACACAGAGAACTCTACTTAACTAAACAAATCTTCTTCAATGACATGGTTTCCTTCAAGTGGGTATGATTTTCCTTTTTCCTTTCCACTTGTTTGAAAATACTATAATCTTTCAAACCAATTTCTTATTCCTATCCTCTACTATTTATATTTAATAATATTAAATATTTTTTATTTTTCTGGGCTCCAAAATCACTGCAGATGGTGACTACAGCCATGAAATCAAAAGACGCTTACTCCTTGGAAGAAAAGTTATGACCAACCTAGATAGCATATTCAAAAGCAGAGATATTACTTTGCCAACTAAGGTCCGTCTAGTCAAGGCAATGGTTTTTCCAGTAGTCATGTATGGATGTGAGAGTTGGACTGGGAAGAAGGCTGAGCGCCAAAGAATTGCTGCTTTTGAACTGTGGTGTTGGAGAAGACTCTTGAGAGTCCCTTGGTCTGCAAGGAGATCCAACCAGTCCATTCTAAAGATCAGTCCTGGGTGTTCTTTGGAAGGAATGATGCTAAAGCTGAAACTCCAGTACTTTGGCCACCTCATGAGAACAGCCGACTCATTGGAAAAGACTCTGATGCTGGGAAGGATTGGGGGCAGGAGAAGAAGAGGACCACAGAGGATGAGATGGCCGGATGGCATCACTGACTTGATGGGTGTGAGTCTGAGTGAACTCCAGGAGTTGGTGATGGACAGGGAGGCCTGGCGTGCTGTGATTCACAGGGTCGCAAAGAGTCGGACTGAACTGAACTGAATATTAAATATAAATATTTAAACATACCAGTAGCTCAACTTTTCCACACATCTAAGATTATTCCTTTAGAATAAATGCCCTGAAATAGAATTGCTGGGTCCAAATGTACACAAATTAAGACTTCGGTTAATACAAATTATCCTCAAGAACACATACTTTCAGTCACAATGCTCAGGTCAGATTGTCACCTTAGCTGTTCTCAACTAGCAGCAGACTCCTGAGGGGGTTTCTTCACTTTGAACCTTACTCCCTCACTTCATAGAGCAGCCAAGGTCACTTCCCCCATTAAAACCCTCTGGTGGTTTCCCCCAGAGCTGAGAGTAAAAATCCAATGTTATGGCTCCTGAGGCCCTGCATCATCCAGCCTTACCTCAACTGAATTCACCCAGACTCCCTCTCCCCCCACACTCTATTTCTTTCACTGACTGGCTCCATCTCTCCTGCTCAGGTTTTTTGCACAAGCTGTTTCTTGTCTCCTTTTTACCTAATTAATTTCCACCCACTCAGTGGCTTTTCTTCAACTCCTTACTGACCCTTCCCACTCTCAATTAGGAATCTCTAGTTCCACTCTTCCACAGCTCTATATTTTTTTGAAGTGTTCATTGCTGTAGGCACTGCCCCCCAAACTGTAAGCTCCGTGAAGGCAGAGGACCAGTGTTTCCATCCATGGCTGTATACTCAACATCTAATAATGCCTCGCTTACAATAGGTATGAAAATAAAAACTAAATGAATGATCATTTGTTAACATCTTTGGTAGCTCTAAGGACCTTCCTAGTTTTAAAATTTAATGATTACTCATGTTAATCTTTTTATAGTTCTGTACTTAATATAAGACTCAGTCTGTAATTGAAATGTTACTCAGTGGAACAATTTTTGTTGTTCCTAAATTGATCTGCAAATTTAAACCTGTTTTTTCTAATATCTTTATAAGTTATATTTATATATTATTAGTTCTAAAATGTGTATTTTTTCATATTAAAAAAAAATTACCCAGCCTAAGGAAGGCAGCTAGGACCCTCTGCGTGTCCTCCCAGCCTCTGCGTGTCCTCCCAGAACTCCAGCGCTTCAGCACTTCCAAGCCTTCCATGGGGACACAGGTCCTGGGCCCAGCCACCACCTCCTCCATTAAACTCATATAAACTTTCCACTCTTAGTTGAACTTTCTCATGCCTGTGCCTCACATTTTTAGTTCAGTTCACTTGCTCAGTCCTATCCAACTCTTTGCGACCCATGGGCTGCAGCACACCAGGCTTCTCTGTCTGTCATCAACTCCTGGAGCCTGCTCAAACTCATGTCCATAGAGTTGGTGACGACATCCAACCATCTAATCCTCTGCTGTCCCCTTCTCCTCCTGCCNCTCAGTCCTATCCAACTCTTTGCGACCCATGGGCTGCAGCACACCAGGCTTCTCTGTCTGTCATCAACTCCTGGAGCCTGCTCAAACTCATGTCCACAGAGTTGGTGACGACATCCAACCATCTAATCCTCTGCTGTCCCCTTCTCCTCCTGCCTTCAATCTTTCCCAGCATCAGGGTCTTTTCCAATGAGTCAGTTCTTTACATCAGGTGGCCAAAGTATTGGAGCTTCAGCATCAGTCCTTCCAATGAATATTCAGGACTGATTTCCTTTAGGATTGACTGGTTTGACCTCCTTGCTGTCCAAGGGACTCTCAAGGGTCTTCTCCAACACCACAGTTCAAAAGCATCAATTCTTCAGTGCTCAGATTTCTTTATAGCCCAACTCTCACATCCATACATGACTACTGGAAAAACCATAGCCTTGACTAGACGGACCTTTGTTGTCAAAGTAATATCTCTGCATTTTAATATGTTCTCTAGGTTGGTCATAAGCCAACTTTTTCACTATCCTCTTTCACTTTCATCAAGAGGCTCTTTAGTTCTTCTTCATTTTCTGTCATAACGGTGGTGTCATCTGCATAGCTGAAGTTATTGATATTTCTCCCGGCAATCTTGATTAATGCTTGTGCTTCAGCCAGCCCAGCGTTTCTCATGATGAACTCTGCATATAAGTTAAATAAGCAGGGTGACAATATACCGCCTTGACGTATTCCTTTCCTGATTTGGAACCAGTCTGTTGTTCTATGTACAGTTCTAACAGTTGCTTCTTGACCTGCATACAGATTTCTCAGGAGGCAGGTAAGGTGGTCTGGTATTCCCATCTCTTTCAGAAGTTTCCCCAGTTTTACTGTGATCCACACAGTCAAAGACTTTGGGATAGTCAATAAAGCAGACAAAGATGTTTTTCTGGAACTCTCTTGCTTTTTTGATGATCCAGAGGATGCTGGCAATTTGATCTCTGCTTCCTCTGCCTTTTCTTTTTTTTTTTTAATTTTTATTTTTTTTAGTTTGTTTTGCTTTACAATACTGTACTCATTTTGCCATACATTGACATAAATCAGCCATAAGTGTACCTGAGTTCCCCATCCGGACCCCCTCCTTCCCCCTCCCTCCCCACACCATCCCTCCAGATCATCCCTGCCCNTGAAGAGATCTCTAGTCTTTCCCATTCTATTGTTTTCCTCTATTTCTTTGCACTGATCACTGAGGAAGATGTTCTTATCTCTTCTTGCTATTCTTTGGAACTCTGCACTCAAATGGGTATATCCTTCCTTTTCTCCTTTGCTTTTAGCTTCCCTTCTTTTCTCAGCTACTTATAAGGCCTCCTCAGACAGCCATTTTGCCTTTTTGCATTTCTTTTTCTCGGGGGTGGTCTTGATCCCTGCCTCCTGTACAATGTCAGGAACTTCTGTCCATAGTTCTTCAGGCACTCTGTCTGTAAGATCTCTTAGTTCAACTTTCTCATGCCTGTGCCTCACATTTTAATATCTCTGAACTCTGAATGCCTTTTTATTTTATTTTTTTCCGTCTCAGGTGAATGCCTTTTTAAACCAAACTGCTGTTATAATTGGCAGGTTTTTAAAAATTTCTCCATGATATACACAATAATGATACAACTTACAACCAATGGAATCTTAAATGCAGTGAAATATAGAGTAAATTCTATTTCACTTGCCAGAGGGGCGGGGGAAATCATACCTACTCAGCTTCATTTACCTCTGAAACAAAAATCAAACGGCGAAGAAAAATAAGTTTTTCTTACATATTTATTGTTTTGTTGTAATCTTCACAGATCAGACATAAACAGGTTTTTTCTTTTTATCAGATATGTTTACATGTATATAGGGCTTCCCGGTGGTTCAGATGCTAAAGAATCTGCCTGCAACGCAGGAGACCCAGGTTCGATTCCTGGACTGGGAAGAAGCCCTGGAGCAGGGAACGGCAACTCACTCTAGTATTTTTGAGATTCATCATCTAATCAATTGATATAGTTATAACAGGAAAGTTTTTTTTTTTAAACATGAACTATTCTAAACAGATTAACATTGTTACAGATTAAGCTTTATCACCCCACCCTCTCATCATAATATGACAGTGAGTCTTCATTAAGGCATAACACTAAATAAATAACTTATGGTTCTTGAGATTTTTAAAAAAAAACAAAAAAAACATGAGGTTTCTTACTTTTTTTGAATGAATCTGTAACTGACCTAGAGCTTCAAAAAACCTTCTCCCCTGAGGTTAGGTTTATATAGTTTAGTCTCTTTCTAGACCTTCAGAATTTACCTGCTAATATTAAAGAAAATAAGAGATGCTTCACTTGCCGGTTCTCAATGAAGCCATTCAGTCCTCCATTTATCTGGTGCCAGCCATTGTTGATTAGACTGTCACTCCTGTAGTTCTCCCTTCTTTTGTCTTTTGGGAGATGATTTTTCACAGTTCTAATAGTCTAATATTCATTCGTATCATATACAAGACCCTCTTCCTGGAACCTCTTACATGCCAGCCATTGGCCTCTTCTCATGGCACTAAAACACCCTCTTCTTAAGCACACCAAGATATTTCATGTCTCTCTGCCTTTGAGGATTTATTTCCTGATAGGAATATACCTTTTGAAATCTCATATGCCTTCAGTAAAGAATTTCCTACCACCGTTCTACAGCAGTTAGCCATTCCCTCCCAGGATGCTATTAATGGTATTAATTATCATACAGCATAAACTCTAGTTTTTAAGTACCTGCTTCCCTCATCACACCGGGAGCTCCTCCGGGACGGGTTACCACATCTTATTCACTCTTCTATCATCAGTGCCAAATGTCCTGGACAGGCCATAAAGGCACCTGACATGAAGCCAGAGGGCCTCCCCAGTCATAGCTACCTTCCTTTCCCAGTGGTCTCTGACACCCGGGGCACCATGCTTTACACATCTAAACCCATCTTGCAGTTCACAGTTGGCTGGTGCAGGAACGTGCCCTGATACAAAGACCCTCTGCACTGGATGGTGCCGTACACCTTAACTAGACTTTCTCTCTATGGGAGTTTGAATACAGGATACCTGGAGAGTATCACTGTGGGAAGAATGGCATCCAAATAGATAAAAATAGCAAAGCAGTAACTAGGAGCAAGGAGACAGAAACAAGGGAGGGGAGAGAGAAATTAGTCAGGAGGAAGATGTGGTTAGAGACAGGGCAAGGGGAAGGAGCAAGGAAAGTAAACGTAAGTGTTGCACCTGGCTCCCCTGTCCATGCTGTCAGCCAACCGAAGCCACTTTCATGTCTCCCCGGGGAGGTGAATCACCACGTTCTCTAAAGGCCACGTGTACGCGCTGCAGGGGGTCCCTCGCTGTGCACTGAAACCACCCCTAACGATCTCTCTCCCCTGCAATCCCAAAGAGCCGATGAAAACACTAACTCAACACAGAAGACACTTGAACAGGCCCAAACTCCAGTCGATCTGACTCTAAACCCTGTGCTCTTCATTGTCCTGGCAGGTCACTGTCAAATCTGATTCTGCTTTTATAACAAATCATCATCAGAAGTCATTGCTGATACTTGCTTGAGGACTCAAGGGGTTTAAACAAGTTTTTTAAATGGTGACTTTCATTGTAAGAATTAAAGGAGCACATTAATTGTATAAATTAGTGGAATACTTCACTGTAACAGTAATAATGACTACAGTGATATGAAACCTTTCTGGAAATTAATGAGGTTTAACCTTAGTATACATAAAGATTTCCAGAACAGTTTAGATTATGGATAACTTTATTTAGAGAGAATCTCAACTCTCTCAGTGTCTAGGCAAACTCAAAGAACCCTGGGAAATACACTGAATTATTTGGGACAGGCACAATTCAGAGCCACCCAGTTGATGCCTACCTGTGAAGTTCTCCTAGCAGCAGTAATTCACATACTAAAACCCATAAGCTTTGTTACAGAAGAGAGAGAGAGCAAGGGAGGAACTATCTCCCAAAACAAAACAAAACCACTCTGGGATCCTTAAAATATAGGTTGCCAGGTAAAAAGCAAGAGGAGGAGGCTTGGGTAAGGATAAGGGAAGTGTGGCGACACATCAAGGCTGTAACAACAGAGGCCAACAGCCCTTTACCATGGACAGAGCACTGTGCTAACTGCTCCATGCAGGGCACGTCAGTCAATTCTCATGAGAATGGGCCACTCTACTGCTGGCTGCGTCTTGGGGCTTGTGGGATCCTAGTTCTTGACCAGGGCTCAAACCTGCACCACCTGCAGTGGGGGCACAGAGCCCTAACCACTGGACCACCAGGGAAGTCCCAATGATGAGACTCTTACTATCCCACTGGCAGATTAAAAACACACAAACCAACAAACCAGGAGGTTACCTTATGTGTCCAAGGTAATAAGTCTGTATGCAAAAAACACAGGATTTAAATTCAGATGTGAATGACTTCCAGGCAAAAGGAAACTTAGTATTTCACAAGGGCTTAAAATTTGGAGACCTAGATCTGAGGCCAAAAAAATCTATCTTAGTGGTAAAACAACTCTATTTTCCCTTAAGATAATTTCTCCAGAGATATATGGTCAATGGCAACTGCTGGCCTTTTCCCTTTTCTGAGCAAGGAGGACTAAATAAAATCATTGGTAAGAGTAACCCTTCCATCTTTATGTAATGCAACATTTATAACATAGTACATAAAAGTGGCTCACATTATGAAAACTAGGCCCCATAAGATTTCACTTCAGGCTGTGTTCAGGAGCATTTGGCTCTGAGAACTAAAGAAACAAGTAACTTTCTTTTTCCCTCAGTGCAGAGTAAACATGCTGACTTTAGTACAATAAAGTACTGTTGATTTCTTGATATGAGCATGTCCACAGTATTATCAGTCTTATAATACATTGAATTTCTACCAGAAATCTTTATCAGGGGACAAAAACTATCCGTAGTATTGTCTGTAAACCTTCCCAGTTAGTCCTTTGAAGGATACAGGCACAGGATTTCATCCTCAAAAAGCTCACGTTCTGGTTAACTCATCAAGGGTGGAATAATAGAGGGGTTAAATAACAAAGACAACAGATAACTAATTATCAGCAATGATTATAATATAAGCAGCTTAATACCACCTTAGTTATTTTGATTGATTCACACTTAAAAATTATTCTGAACTGTCTTATACAATCTATCTGGTATCAAGGATTTGTTTCTAATAAAATATTACCCCATTTGAGTTTTAAGATTATAATTATTCTCCACCAAAAATTACAGGATTTTGAAAAGTGGGCTTCCCTGGTGGTTCAGATGGTAAAGAATCTGCCTGCAATGCAGGAGACCTGGGTTCAATCCCTGGGTCGGGAAGATCCCCTGGAGGACGGCCTGGCAACCCATTCCAGTATTCTTGCCTGGAGAATTGTCATGGACAGAGGAGACTGGTAGGTTACAATCTACGGGCTCACAAAGTCAGATACAACTGAGCAACTAAGCACAGCACAGTATAAGCTATGTGAAATTAACCAAAATTAAACCAAAAAATTAGTGGATAATCACACTGCAAATACTCACTCTCTAGTTGACCTATGCCAACCTAGACATGGAAAGTGCCAATTCTTCAAGGGCAGGTCCTTTCCCTGGGCCATACCCTGCAGCCACAAATAAAGCACCCAAAGGAACTGACGCCATGGGCTTGATAAACAATCAATGATCTGGAGTTAGCATAGCTGGTTATCACTCTTAATCAATGAAGATCTGGGAAATAACACTGCAGATGTATCCAGCACATGTAATAGACACCGCCTGTTTAACCCATAACTTCTACCACAAATGAGTGCCTCTGGGGTATATAAACATTTCAAAGAGAACAGGAAGAATATTCAAAAGGTTTCCTACTTCTAAGTTAGCAATTCATAAAAGACTGATTTAACAATCACTGTATAAATATAGTAACAGGGAATTTACAAAACGCAGAGCTACTAGGCAATATTAAGCCATTTTTAAAGGTGGCAATTCTGTGGAAGCTTTTTCTTGATGAAGTTTATGGAGTAAACTGGGCTTCCCTGGTGGCTGAGATGGAAAAGCATCTGCCTGCAATGTGGGAGACGTGGGTTTGATCCCTGGGTTGGGAAGATTCCCTGGAGAAGGGAATGGGAACCTACTCCACTATTCTTGACTGGAGAATTCCATGGACAGAGGAACCTGGTGAGCTATAGCCCATGGGGTCGAAAAGAATGGGTCATGACTGAGCAACTAACACATACAAAGAGTAAACTACATGCCTCAAAGTCTCCCTTTAGAGAAGACAAGAGAATCAAAAAGAAAACGGTATTTTAACTGCACAGCTGTTCTATATTATGTTTTTAATATGCATGCTAGAAATGTATGAAAATATTTAAAGCAATTAATAAAGTCTACAGAATGAGTAAACTCGACAGAGAAGTAAATTACTCCTGATAATTGTAAGTCAGTGTGCTACAAGGTCAGACATCATTAAAACAAATTTTTTTAATGTATATAAAATATCAGTAACTAGCAATTAGGACACTATTATGATCAACAGAGGCTTAAGCGAAGAAAGAAAAAAGATTCTAGTTTGTTTTTTTCATGAATCATATTTTTAATTTTTCATTTAATTCTGCTCAAGACTAATGATTAAAAGAAATCTTTCTTGATCACAAACATTCATAAGAATAGTCAAATGATAAGACTGTCTTGCAGGTTTTATCAAAGTAAAGTAAATCTTGTAAAATTGACACATGAGCATTTTGGATGGACTTCAACAGCCTCCAAAGTTACTGACACATTTAAGGTAAAACATCAAGGCTAGACTTTCAGGTAGATAAGTTTGTGCTGTTGTGCTTCCATAATGTCCAATGCTTGCAACCCTGTGGACTGTAACCCACCATGCTCCTCTGCCCATGGGATTGTCCCAGGCAAAAACACTGGAGTGAATTGCCATTTCCTTCTCCAGGGGATCTTCCCAGATAGTGAATAAATAATATCAAACTACAGGAGCTATGTTTCTTGTGGCTGAGAACCCAGATAAACAAAGAAAAGGCCCAATGCAAAGTGATTTTCTAAATCATTTCTTAATACCTACCCAGTCCAAGAAAAAAAATAAAGCAGCAATGCAAAAACTTGGTCAAGATGTTTCCTTGGGGCATCCATATCTCTCAGAAATGTACCTAATGGATTCCACTAAAAGCCACTACATCCAAGTTATTAATGTACCACAAACAAATCAATTTAATCTGTATTACTGATGTCATCACTCAATAATGGAACCAAGATGTTCTATCAAAATTGGAAAAAATGATCATTCCTCCTTCTAAATGTGCTAATAGATAAGTATAAAAATCATCCAATGTAAGTATGAAACTAATTAGGTATACTTTATCAAGCTGGGGGGATAATACAAAATAATCATATGTACTGACAAGTGTGTAGCTGACCAGTAAATGTCAGAAAATGTCAAACTGCAATAGAAGTTAAAACTCATTAGAGGAAAAGGTAATTCAGATAGCTCAAATATACAGCAAAATTCAAGGGGGAAGTAGCTATGTAGAGAAAATCAAGGATATGCAATGACTATTAAAATTGACAAGAATGTTAAAGAAAAAGGAAATAAGATGAATAAAGTCAGTAATCAAATTAGGCTAGTAAGGAAATTAAAATCCTAGAAGATTCAGCAATTCGAAATTTAAAAAAAAAAGCATTATTTTTAAAGAAGCAGTCAAAGAGAAAAATCAGAGAAGGCGAGGGCAGGTGTCTTTTCAAGTTAACAGCCCTCCTGTGTGGGCAGAAAAGAAAGCAAAACCGACTGCAGTGGAACCAACATGCTGTCAGTTCTGTAATGCCTTAGGATTCAACTTCAATGAAATTCACTGACTCGTCTCAAATTATGAGCTGAAATCTGACGATGATATTTATGCAGACAAGTGAAACCTGTAAAAACGGTCAGAACTGGACAGAAATGAGTTTCGTGATTTTGTAAAATTCGTCGTCTCACAAAATATATGAAAATCTTAGTGACAGAAAAACAGTGAGTGTGGTTCTGTTATCATGACAGACAAAACAAAATGGACTCGCAAGCTACTAGCTGTCACTGGAATATTTACTGCTTAAACTTAATATTGTACAGAAATACTTTTTTTTTTTTTGGTACTCATCAAAGTAACCGCTTCTGTAACAAAATTTATAAATACTATAATACTATTCTATCCACCTTCCCACGGGGTAAGAGTCACACTACTCTTCTCACTCATGAACTCAGAAAATCTATAGCCTTAATGCAAATTGTTTTTTGAGAGCCAATGTTTACTGTGGGAATTTAAGTATGGTTCCATTTCTCATCCGTTCCTCTCCAACAAAAACCCACGAAAGCATCAAGTACTTTTCACCCTGTGAGCCTGTGTTCTTTTAATATTCAGTGCTAAAAATTCCACTGTTTATTCCTTCCTTTGTCGTGTCCTTGATAACTAATGAATAATCTTTAGAAACTGTTTTAAAAAAAAAAACTGGGATGTGTGAGCATCCTCTTCCTTAATTGTTGAATACAGATCAGTAAGCAAGGAAAAGGATGCTAATTTTTTACAGTATTTTGCTAAATGTGTATTTCCTTTCAAGAATTCCCCTTTCATGCTACTTGACGAGTCTAGGGTTGGGAATGTGTAAAACCCAATTGATGCATGAACGTAAGTGAGCTTTTAGAGAAGTATATCAGAAATCCCTATATACTACTACCATGGGGCTGCTTTCGGCAAAGCCGTGTCCTCTCCTCCACCAAGGGCCTGGCACACAATCCATGGCCCAAGGCAGGCATTCCAAGGGAGAAAGATGGCTGCTCCTTCGTCATTTTGGTTTGCATCAAAAAGATTCCAAGTTAGCGTTATTGTAAGCTCTTAAGTATGTTTCTCTGGAACATTCTCCAATGGGTGTGTGACTACATTTTTACTAAGCCAATTATCTTGAAAGCAATGCGAGCACTTTGGTTTGAATATTCTCAAAGGTCAAATGAACAAAACTAATAGATGGGAAAGTGATATGTTACAGCACATTTTCCCTTTCACAGTTGAAGAAAAGTAAAGTTATAAAGATATAACATGAGCTATTGTTGTTTGTTGAGTCGCTAAGTTGGGTCCAACTCTTCTGCAACTCCATGGACAGTAGCCCGCCAGGCTCCTCTGTCCATGGGATTTTCCAGGCAGGAATACTGGAGTTGGGTTGTCACTTCCTTGAATACCTTCTATATTAATAAAAACCCTTTGGTTGTTTTTAATGTTCCCAGATTAACGGAGAAGACATATAGTACTGAAGTAGAGCACAAAGCCCTCTTATAGCCTATGCTAGGAGAATGATCTCTTTCAAATCCCATGGAACAGCTAGTACTGTTTCTATAGTAATTCTTTCTAGCTGGTGGAAAGGCACGTTAACTGGGATGCTCAGAATGACTTCCTGACAAATGTCGCTTTTCTTCTCTATGCTTTTAACGCCACAAAACCATTCTGTTCATGAATGCTGGCATGCCTACTACGTGTAAGCTCTGAACTAGGCAAAAGAGATACAAAGTAGGACAAAGAAAAAAGACAGGATCTCCATCCCTCTAGGCGCTTAGACTAGCAGAATAGAGAAAACATGCCAGAATTGCTATAATAGGAGTATTTTTAACAGATCATAAATAGTTGCAAGGATGGAGTGGATCTCCATCCTTAATTTTTTCTAGCAGAGTCCTGGAAAGACCTACAGAGGAGGTGATGCCTGCATGGTTTTTAAGGAAAGAAAAGGACTAGAAGGCATGAAGCTGATGAAGGTTAAAAGGTTTTCTTGACAAAAGAAACAACTTTGGTGAAAATAATGTCCGACAGAACACTAAACAATTAATGATTCTGTTTAGGAAACACTAGATAAAGTTAAACATGTTCATTTAAAGACAAGTTCCTCATACTTTTTCAAGAAGGAAAAAAAAAAAGAAGGTAACACAGTATTTCTCACACTAACTTGGCACAAAAGTCCTTATAAGCAAAACACCTTTGACACAGTAGCGGTCCTTAGAATATACCGTGAGAAATCTGTACAGGAGCATCTCTATATCCTTTCTGGCTCAAATTAGTCAATAGGTCTAAGAAGAAAAATACAGATAAGAAATTAATACCACTTAATACTGTTTCAGTGGTGGCTTTTCAAGCTATCATAAAATTCAGCAACTGTCTTCAGTGAAACTGAGCCTTCAAAAATCAAAAATATGGGTGATAAGATTATTTGACAGCCAGCCAGAGATGCATAAACTCACCTGGTATGAACTCATCCTAAGAGTAGTGGATGCCAGACATTCAAATTTAGCCTAGTCTAACCACTAGCAGAGACCAGTGTGTTAGTCGCTTAGTTGTGTCCAACTCTTTGCAACCCCATGGACCCCAGGCTCCCCCGTCCATTGAATTCTCTAGGCAAGAATACTGGAGTGGGTTGCCATTTCCTACTTCAGGGCATCTTCCTGACCCAGTGACTGAACACAGGCCTCCTGCATTGCAGAGAGAAGAGTCTGTCACTAAGATCTGCCCCAGGCCCATTCTATTCACTCTGCTTAAGATTTAAGCCTGGAGAGAAGACAAAGATCAGCCAAGAAAAACCCCTGACAAACCATTCACTTTAAAAACCTCTACATGCCTCGAGGAAAACCCCAGAACTTGAAATAAAAAAAGGGGCCCGGGAACGGCCCTCACTTCTTGCAAACCCCTGGAGCTCTGGCATTGCGGAAGCACTCCCGTGTCTTCAGCGCTGATGACAGTGCTTCCCGCAGCGCCTGGTGGGGAGCAGGTCAGGGGAAAGCAGAGGCAGGGAGACCGGTGCGGCTGAAGGAGGCAGTGCTATCCAGACACTGTCACTGTTGTTCTTCAGTCGCTCAGATGTGTTCAACTCTTTGCAACCCCACGGACTGCACCACGCCAGGCTTCCCTGTACATCACCATCTCCTGGAGCATGCTCAAACTCATGTCCATTGAGTCAGTGACACCATTCAGCCATCTTGTCTTCTGTCATCTCCTTCTCCTCCTGCCTTCAATCTTTCCCAGCATCAGGGTCTTTTCTAATGAGGCAGCTCTTTGCATCAGGTGGCCGAAGTATTGGAGCTTCAGCTTCAGCATCAGCCCTTCCATTGAATATTCAGGACTGATTTCCTTTAGGATGGACTAGTTGGATCTCTCTGCTGTCCAAGGGACTCTTAAGAGTCTTCTTCAACATCACAATTCGAAAGCATCAATTCTTTGACAGCCTTCTTTATGGTCCAACCCTCACATCCATACATGACTACTGGAAAAACTAGGTTTGATTAGACTGACCTTTGTTGGCAAAGTAATGTCTCTGCTTTTTAATATACTGTCTAGGTTGGTCATAGCTTTTCTTCCAAGGAGCAAGCATCTTTTAATTTCATGGCTGCAGTCACCATCTGCAGTGATTTAGAGCCCAAGAAAATAAAGTCTGTCACTGTTTCCCCATCTATTCGCCATGAAGTGATGGGACCAGATGCCATGATCTTGCTTTTCTAAATGCTGAATTTTAAGCCAGCTTTTTCACTCTCCTCTTTCACCTTCATCAAGAGGCTCTTTAGTTCCCCTTCACCTTCTGCCATAAGGGTGGTGTCATCTGCATATCTGAGGTTACTGTTATCTCTCCCAGCAGTCTACATTCCAGCTTGTGCTTCATACAGTCTGCCATTTTGCATGATGTACTCTGCATGTAAGTTAAATAAAAAGGGTGGCAATATACAGCCTTGACGTACTCCTTTCTCAATCTGGAACCAGTCCATTGTTCCACATTATCCAGAGATGGCTACAGGGAACTGCCCACATTCGTCCACTAGTACATGCCAGGTCCTGATCGGGAGTTTAGAAACTATGGGGGTGTCTATCAGGGGCACGGATGGGGCAACAGCCACCCAAACCAGTAAAATCTCAGTGTACACTCAGCAAAATCAAAAGGGCTTCTTATTCAAAGATGACATAACTTGACGTACACATTCCTAGGACAGGGGAGATAAAGAAGTTGTACCACAAGTGTCATGCCGACATATGGCATGGTGATCAGTGATGAGAGTTCTGGAGCTAGAAGGCCTGGGTTAAAATCCAAGGTCTGACACGGACCAGCTGGATGGCTTTGGCCCAAGTTATTCAACCTCTCTGTACTTCAACTTCCTCACTGTAAAATGAATAATAATACCTACCACTGGATTAAATACGTTTATAGGTAAAGTGCTCAAAAGCAAGTTCACCCCCCTAATCTCCTTCCAGCAATTTTTTCTGTAAAATGGAGATAATAGCCAATATTTCTGATGACTGTTTTAAACCCTTTGCATATAGTTATCATCTCACAGTTTTAAAAAAAATGAACATGGATGAAGCCCTTAAAATGATGTCAAGTATATGGTGAGCACACAATAAATAAACTACAACTACTACCACCCTCATTATTTATTACACTGCTGCTGTTCCTTACAGAGCCCCTCGTCCGCACTGGGTACTATGCCAGGGGCTCCATGAAATAGCTTACAAANAGCCCAAGAAAATAAAGTCTGTCACTGTTTCCCCATCTATTCGCCATGAAGTGATGGGACCAGATGCCATGATCTTGCTTTTCTAAATGCTGAATTTTAAGCCAGCTTTTTCACTCTCCTCTTTCACCTTCATCAAGAGGCTCTTTAGTTCCCCTTCACCTTCTGCCATAAGGGTGGTGTCATCTGCATATCTGAGGTTACTGTTATCTCTCCCAGCAGTCTACATTCCAGCTTGTGCTTCATACAGTCTGCCATTTTGCATGATGTACTCTGCATGTAAGTTAAATAAAAAGGGTGGCAATATACAGCCTTGACGTACTCCTTTCTCAATCTGGAACCAGTCCATTGTTCCACATTATCCAGAGATGGCTACAGGGAACTGCCCACATTCGTCCACTAGTACATGCCAGGTCCTGATCGGGAGTTTAGAAACTATGGGGGTGTCTATCAGGGGCACGGATGGGGCAACAGCCACCCAAACCAGTAAAATCTCAGTGTACACTCAGCAAAATCAAAAGGGCTTCTTATTCAAAGATGACATAACTTGACGTACACATTCCTAGGACAGGGGAGATAAAGAAGTTGTACCACAAGTGTCATGCCGACATATGGCATGGTGATCAGTGATGAGAGTTCTGGAGCTAGAAGGCCTGGGTTAAAATCCAAGGTCTGACACGGACCAGCTGGATGGCTTTGGCCCAAGTTATTCAACCTCTCTGTACTTCAACTTCCTCACTGTAAAATGAATAATAATACCTACCACTGGATTAAATACGTTTATAGGTAAAGTGCTCAAAAGCAAGTTCACCCCCCTAATCTCCTTCCAGCAATTTTTTCTGTAAAATGGAGATAATAGCCAATATTTCTGATGACTGTTTTAAACCCTTTGCATATAGTTATCATCTCACAGTTTTAAAAAAAATGAACATGGATGAAGCCCTTAAAATGATGTCAAGTATATGGTGAGCACACAATAAATAAACTACAACTACTACCACCCTCATTATTTATTACACTGCTGCTGTTCCTTACAGAGCCCCTCGTCCGCACTGGGTACTATGCCAGGGGCTCCATGAAATAGCTTACAAAGCTACAAGGTAAGACACACTGTCCACACTGTGCAAACAAAGAAACTCTGCCGGGAAGACTAAGTAAGTCTGACTAAGAATCCACAGTAAGTGGGAATTCTGAGCTTCCAAACCAGGTTTCTCCGGCTTTGAGGCCCTGTGCTCTTCCTTCTGGTCTATGTTACTTCACAGTTTCCCTTAACAATATGCTAGTTGAAAAGCAGATAACAATAGCAAAATAAAACTATTTTTTCTGGTTTCAGGAGGCAACAATGCTGATTAGAGACGTCTGGGATGTGAAGACTGCTAACAGGCTACAGTGGCCCATTACCTCTGGGGAGCAAGAAGGGCGAGGGTAAGAAGACAAAGGAGGCTCCAGCTGTGTCTGAAGCACACTTATTTCCTTAACACCCAACTGCAGCAAATATGATAAAATATTAGCATTTATTAAACACAGGTAAAGATTTTATGGCTGTTCATTATACTATTCTCTGATATTTTCCCTCTGCACGGCTGAAATATTTCCTTAAAAATAAAGAGGTGCTATTGAATTATTTTTCTCTACACTGTGGAAGGTTTCATGGAACCAGTGAAAAATAACAGGATTGGGAAGTCATAACTAGACCATTAAGCAGCTACAGAATCTTAAGTAATCCTCAACCTTTCGGAATTCAAGAATTTAACCAAATCAGATCAGACTACAAGATGATAGTTCAGGGACACCCAGAATGAACATGATTCATTTATTAATTGCTGTTGCTGTTTAGTCACTATGTTGTATCCAACTCTTTTGGAACCCCATGGACCACAGCTTGCCAGGCTTCTCTGTCCACGGGATTTCCCAGGCAAGAAGACTGGAGCTCTCATTTCCTTGGCCAAGGGATCTTCCCGACCCAGGGATTGAACCCATATGTGTTTGACAGGCAGATTCTTTACCACCAAACCACCTGGGAAGACGTCATTCATTAATGCTACAATATGAATGCTATAGTTCTGCAAGGGAGATATAATATCAAAAGATAAATAGCTCAACAGGATCCACAGACTCTGTTAATTCTGGAGAGTACCTTCCAATAGTTTATTTGCATAAAATATTCTTTACACATGTATAATTCAGTGTCTCCTGGTGTTTTAAAAATGTGACAACAAATGTGGATCCATAGACTCTGTGAAAACTCAGGCTGGAAATTACTAAAACTTTTGGACTCCGTTTCCCTAATAGTCACTACGGTAAAATCAATCCAAGCCTAATTACTAAAAAGGGTGAGTATTATGTACGGTGGACTGTATTAGAGCTCTCTCAGAAAGCTAAAACAACTGTCAGGAGAAACAGTCAAGAAAGAAGAGCCCACAAAACATGGATTTACACGGATTTTTTTTTTTAACACTGAAAACATTAACTTTCCTAGTTTTTTTTTGTTTGTTTGTTTTTTAAAGAAAAGAACCACAACTTTCTCCTCCTTAAAAGAAACATAATCATTCTGCACATTTAAGTCAAAAAGCTGTGAAGCAGGAGCCAGAAATGAGAAATGAAGCTTGGTGGCTTTCTGGCCAAGCCTCAGCTGCAGCTGTGACAGCGTCCCAATCTGAATTCTAGCTCCCCCAGTCCAGAGCTCTCTGCAGCCACCAAGCCTGCTCTTCCCATAATGCAGTCAGTGCAATTTATTTACTTCTTATTTTACTTTTAAAATCTACTCTCTTAGATGCAATTTATTCTTTAAAGTGAAAAAAAAAAAGTGATTCATCTTTGGTGAATTACATTTGATATTTAGGACATAAGCTTGACATATTTGGATTAGACAACTTAAAACATTTTATATGGAATGATACCTTACACTGTAACTTCGGGAGATGGTGAGGGACAGAAAGGCCTGGCGTGCTGCAGTCCACGGGATCACAAAGAATTGGACATGACTGGGCGACTGAACAACCACCACCTTACACTCTATACTTTTTGTTTTTGACCTCAGGATTTTAACACAAAATATCATCCCCCAGTGGGCTGTATTATTAATCTGTCTACATCAGCAAGTATAAATCAATTTAGCATACAGTTCACCTCCTTTTAAAAAAAAATCACTCCCTACTTGCACAGTCCAGTAAACAAGTGGAAAAGCTGGAGACAGCTGATGCCTAGCAATGTATTAAGCCAATACACCACTAACGTGCCAATAAACTTCAAATGATGACCGTATAAATTCCTAAATGACGTCTTTTACTTCTGATACTGGTGTGTCTGCTTGTGTTCATGTTCTCAACCTTTCACAGATAAGAACTACCAAAAAGCACCATGTGATTTCCTCTAAATCCGGTGTTTGGGATTTCTAACCTCAGGAATCTCCCCAAGTGACCTATGGCCAAGTTGTGATCAGTCTCTGTACGAACATCCCCGAGGAGACTGAGGTCTCCCCAGTATGTCCTGACCAATGTTATATGTTCCTCAATCCCTTTCAATTATTCCTGGGAGTAATTCCTATTCACTGAGTGTTCACACACTCATCTTAAAACAAACACAAACCCTTTCAGTTAGAGAATACATTAAAATAATGGGAAGGTTTTGAAACTTGCAAAGTGCTGAATCATGCTTATATTTAGGTTCTGTTTCTGCAACTGGTGTTAGAGGCTCAAACTCCCTCTAAGAAAACTAGCCACCCTAGTTAATCCACTAGAAGATAGGATCAAGTGTGAATCTAACTGCTTTATTCACTATCAAGAATTACTGTAATTAATTATAGCACACAGTTGGAGAAACCAAAGATTTAAAGGGAAACAGAACACTCTAGGAATGGAATGAGAAGATAAAATCTTCATTCAATAGGTGGCACTCTTTCCTTAAAAACATAACAGGCAATTATTAAAAATATCATTTGCCCACTAATAACTTGAAAGAGAAGGCACATTAATTCCAATATCCTGTCCCAAATACGGTCTGAATCATTATATTCTGTCTACCGCAATAATGTCTTCTCATTTCAATGGACTGTAGGTGTTCTTAAATATGCTTATTTCTTTTCACCGCAGCAAAAACTACAATTTAGAAGAACCACAGCATTGTGTTTATTTTAAACTGGCGGGTTTTGATGTAAAATTTAGCCTGATATATGATTCAAAACACATTCTTCCCTAACCATTTTCTGATTTTAAAGACCTTCATTATAAAATAATAATCTGAATGGCAATGGGGGAAAACTATACTTGTAATATATAGACTGTATTATTGTTTTTGTTTTAAAACATGACAGTCTTTCATTAGCATGCATATGAATATTCTTTTTAACTAAAATAACTCATTCATTATCACTCCAGCTGATACTCAATCTCAAATTTTTAAGTTGAAAAATAGAAACAATGCTGACAATTGATACAAAATGTGAGTTTAACCTAGTATATACAGAAGAAGCAAAAAATAGTTTGCCTAATTTTCCTTAATTAGAAAAACTTGTTCAGGTATATCCTGTTCCCATATTATTTCTCAAATTCTATCTAGGGTCACCCCCCCCTTGAAGAGTCTATCCCAGAAGCTGCCTTCAGCTTTCCCCACTGGTCACAGCCCCTCTAACTCAGTGGGCAGGGGAGTGTCCTCCTCTGTCCCAACTCAGCAAATAGCACTCTGCTATTATAATGGCTTCTTGCCTGTCTGACTGTGAAATCCTTGAGAGCAGAAATGAGTCTTAACTTTATGTTCCTTGCCCCAGCAGAAAGCTTGGCATACGGCAGATACTCAGTAATATGTGCTGAATAAAGGAACAGATTGATCTTTCCCCTTGGGCTGTGTTTCACCTCAAGGCAAGGCCTCTGTCTTACTCACCCTCCACTCTAACAATACTGACTCCGCAACGCCTTTTACTTGTGCCTGGCAGGCTGTAAGACAGCAACACCTCTCCAATATGAGTCTCCAGGCCAGAAAGACCTCTAAGATGTAAATAAGCTTCGCTGAGGCCTGTGTGTAAACCAAGTCCCCACCATGAGTTTTAGGGATGCTGCAGAAAGAGAGAGGAGCTGGGAATACCAGCTGTAGTAAGTGACAGATTTCATCTCCAGTGAAACACAGAGATGGTCAGTGAAAGCAGCCAAAAACCAGGAGCCTAGAACCTATGTACTTCAGTGGAAAAAACTTTCCATAACTTGAGAACTTGTCTATGTCTCTAATTTTTCAATGCTTACTGATTTTCCTGCAGTTAACAAGAAGAAAAAGGTCTGAAGAAAACCTGCAAAGAGTTTGTGCCTGAGGGGGAGAAGGCAGAAGTCACGAGACTATACCCTACACTAGGAAGCAACCTGAAAGGAGAAAGGGAACTAGATGAGAAGCTCAAAGAATGGGGTGTCTCCGGAGAAGGGACAGCGCTCGAACCCCAAATCGAGACCCCCTCAAACCTGGATTCTCCTAGTTTGGGCGTGGGGAATAGCTGGCAGGATGCATTTGAAACCACCGCGTAACTATGAAAAATAGAGCATCTACTTCTAGAATGTCAATTTTATTCCAACATTTGGGAGAGGGGGGTGCAGCGGCAGTTTGAGGTAAAAATATGAATACGAATAAACATAAAATTCAGATGAATTAAGGTAAACCAGGAGAGTAGCGACTTGAGTCAATTTTGTTCAGCGCTCTAAGCAAGCATTCCCAGAGTGGCAGGCTGTGTACCATGCTCCCAGGCCCTTTCTCTTCAACAGAAGTCTGCCGAAAGAATATTAGAAGCTAAAGCAGCTCTTCTCAACAACCGTCCCGTCACAATTTGACAACCACTGTATATGTATGGTGATATTTCAAAAATGTGTTTAGGGAACATAATTTATCAATGGCACAACCACTAGCCACATGTTAAGTCCCAAGTCACTCTCTACCTGAAGCAACATAAACTGCGTGAGGGCTGAAATATTAGCCATATTGCTACCATTTTCCATCCAAGAAAGTCTACTGGTTATGCAAAATAATAAGCAGCATTTACAAGGATATCTCTAAATACGTCCTCAACTATTTTCTAAAAATGAATAATTTTAAAACTTCGATATTTTATTATTACCAACAGAGTACCCTGGATTACCTCCCCAGAACTCATCACCACGTCCGCGCCTTCAACATCAAAATCTGACTGGCCACCAGTCAGGGACACCTGCTGCCCAAGCTAAAATGGGACCTGGAGAGTATTTCTATGAGGTAACTGCGGGTGACAATTAGGAAGAGGGTGGAGGGAAGCAAGAGCCACCTGCAAGCCTTGGACAGAAAGCAATCTTCGGAACCCTTGGGGCAGGAAGGTCACTTACGTGTTCATGTCGCCCTAAGAGAAGGCCACAAAGCATGGGAAAAAGTGCAACTAGAAACCATGAAATGGGTTCCAGGATTACTTACAACCATATTTTTGTCAAGACATAATCTCTGTGAGGGCAGGGATTTTTGTCTTTTCCATCACTGCTATATTCCTAGTGTAGCCAATTCTTAAAGAAATTGTCAAGTGGATAAATGTTTCTTTACATCCTGAAAAATCATAATTTAAACACAGAGAAAACTCTTACCAACATATTTCGTAACTATGGCAAATTTAATCATGGACTGGCTTTCTAGTCACTATGCAGTCAAGCACCCCCCAGGTCCCCTCCCTGAGAAATGTCAGTATTTCAGGAAAGAATACTCGCTGCTTTAACAACAAACTTCCCTTCTTTGCTCCACCTTCTTTAGCCTATAAGCCTTCTCCCTTCTTCCTGCCTTAAAACAAAACTCAACCCAGCCAACCCCAAAATGCTTCCCTGCTTTTGCAAATCCTTGGGACTTCTGCCTCTCCCCTACTCTCCCCCCCTCTGGCTTCTCAAGAGGAGCCTGTGCTTTCTCACAGCCCTTCATCTCTTAGGGAAGTTCAGCGGCTCTGATGCCCAATACACCACTAAAACTGCTGGCCTGGGGACGGTGGCGGCGGCCCTTGCACCCTGCCCCGTGGCACTGCAGCTGCTGACCGTCTTCTCGTTGGATGAAATCCTCTGCTCTGCTTGTCGGGGTCATCTGTCCTGCAGGATCTTCTCTGCTCCCTTCCAGGAAATCCTGGCACTCCTCAGAGCGAGGGATCTGAGCTAGAATTCCCCACTGTCATTTCAGTGACATGGAGATGGGCCTGGGCCTACCTATCAAGAAATTAAAATGTTCTCAGCCACTGTGAGATTCTGAGAAACCCATGACTGAGCTGAGCGAAGGTACCATTAATGAGAAACACTGTGAGAAGCCAGGAAACTTCAATCCCAGAGGCAGAATTACTATCAATATAATAAGAAATATAAAGCTAAGCATATTTTACTTCCTACAAGCTGTTTTCTTAAACGCTGTATATAAATATAATACATATAATAACATTTTCAGATGTCTCACACTGAATCATTCTTGATTTTTTTATTAAGAGGGCTTTCTTAAGTGCAACAGTATTTCTCTCCTCTTTTTTCTTCACTGCCTACATCATTTGTACCCTAAAAGGATGACCAGCAGGCAGCATTCATGGAGTTGTCTAATATCCAGGGTGTACATGGAAATGGTCAAACTCAGGCAGAAACTACAACTACTCAGTTTTCTCAGAGAGCTTCTCATGAAACTAGCTACTGATAATCAACAACTGGCTAGACAACACAACAGAATTATCCTGTTACCTACCCAGCTCTTATCTGGGGATAACTGAGTTTCTAGAACAGCAGTACACATGTGGTATATCAGTAAACATTACTGAGTTTGGAATGATAAGTCTGTTTCCATAAGCAGCACATACATAAGACTTCTGGGACAGCAAACACATTACTATTGTTACTTAAGAAAACAAAATAATGGAACATTAGAGACGCAGTTAAGGGCAAAGATATTTATCTTGCCTTAAAGGAGATTTCAGTTTTACCTGAGTGACCTTTCTATAGTTAAACTCAAAGATAATCTCCTTTGTTTGCTGGGGGAGATTACTGAATTCTCTCAGAGCCACTAAGCTCTTTTAATTATAGAAGAAGATGCCTGCTGAAGACAAAATATTGATAGGCAGCCATTCAATAATCTATATTACCAGTAGAGAACAAACATCGGTGAGAGAAAAGAATGAACCTAAGTCCATTTAAGCATAACTCTCTATTGGATGCTGGCCTTAGAAACTGGTATCTTCACTCAAATTAGTAAACAGGCACAGCCAACAATCAAAACACACCAATTAAAAGTAGGCCAAAGTCTAAACTGAGCTTTAATTTAAAACCACTGGAAATGAAAACTAGCTATTATTTTCATGATTTATTTATAAAGAGCTCTAATAGCTATGTTCAGTTGTAAAGAAATAAATCTCGAATGCCTGAGCTACCTAAGGCAGCTACCTCCAAGCACGCACTGGGACATGCAGGTGTGAGCCCAGGAGAAGGCCAGAGGAGGGGGTGTGTGCATACCCAGAGCAGAGGGTCAGGAGTTTTCACTTTCTTACTACTTCACTTGGTTTCTGAGGAGTCCCACCAGCTGTACAATGGGAGTAGGGCCAGTTCACAGGGCGGGGAGGGATCTGCGTGCAAGCGCTCTGTAGGGCCTCCACGAGTGGCGACACTGACTGTGCACGCCGAGTACAGCTCCCGTTCTGCTGGCAAAGCTTCGCGCATGAACAAGTCCAGCCACATCTGCACCCTGAGCCTACTCTCTTTTCCGGCACAGTCAACCTACTGAAGTCTAAATTTGTATTTACAACTGGCCTTATTTTATAAGAATGTCACGTAACAACGAAAAATGTTAAAAAAATATTTCACTGATGCTTCTTGCATATTTTTAAAGGCTTAAACAGAATTTAAAATATCATTAGGTATGATTTTTTTACTTCAAGACAAGAAAATGAATAATGGATAAAGAAAGGTATTCTCTGATGTAACTCAAACTCACCACCTGATTTTAAAGAAATAGTAAAATATGCATAAAAGATTGTCGTAAGGTTAAAGAGCCATCTTGGAGTCAAACTGCCAGGGATCACACCCTGGCTTCACCCACCCACTAGCTGCCAAGTTACGCATCTCTCAGGGTCCCTGTTTTCTCATCTGTAAAATCGGAATAAAAACCGCAGTTACTTTATAAGGATAGGACTAGGCTTAAAGTCAGACAAGCTATATAACGTACCAGTGTACCTCCTCAGAGGAAATTAACTACTACTGCTATTTCCAGAAAGACAGGCACAGCAGGAGAAACCAGAGAAACAAGGATGGACTAAGGCCAGCTAGGCATGGGTACCCCAGCCCCGCACTACACAGCAGGGCTCAACCTCCTGACAATAATGGGACCTCCCTAATGCCACTCTGAGTCAGAGCTGGTACTTTCACTGTGACCATAAGTTCTAGTAATTTTTACCCTTTGAAAATACTTTCATATCCCACCATCTCATTCAATCTTCTCAAATTCTGGCAGTAGGAAAAGTATCATTTATTTCTAGTTCACAGATGAAGACAGTCAAATTCAAAGCAGTTAAATAACTTAACTCAATGTCCTGCAGAAGTGGTAAGACAGCCCTGGGGACAGGACTGATGAGCCTGAGCCAACACCAACACCGAGTCCACCACAATAAGCATCTGGAAAGCAGGCTAAATACCTTTAAACTGAAGACAGCTGGCAATTCCCTATCCCATAGCTAAAGAGGAAAAGAAGGAATGAAGTATGTCCACAAGGAATTCTTGAATTTGAACTGCAATTTGAGTAGGCTTTTCATTTTAACTGACACAGTAAAGAAAACCAAAGTTTTGTATCAGAATAATTTTGGTTTTTAAAGTAATATCCACACTATCTCATCTTCAGATAGTGCTACTTGACTCAAGAGCTCAAAGAAGAATTCTCATGGAATTCATTTATTTCTATTTTTTTTATTAGTCCTACACAAGCGATCACAGATGTATATTGAAATAGACTAGAATGTTCACAAGGTTCTTACATTAAGTTACAAATCAGAGGTTAAAAATATTTTAGGCCAAGGTCTTCTGTGGTCCATCTTCCTCTCTCAGAATCTACCTACCTTGGAAAAAAACCTGATTAGATTTCACAGTTCACTGGCTCCACAACCAGCCCTTCCTACTCTCCGTCCCGTTCCTGAGCTGGTCTCCAAAAAACAACCTCGCGGCTGCTTCTGTGCTCCAGCAGGCAAGAACAGTTCAACATCCTTTCGTTGTTTTGTTGTTGCTGTTGTGTGGTTAGCTGGTTTCCCTGGTGGTGCAGTGGTAAAAAATCCGCCCACCAATGTAGAAGACACAGGTTTGCTCCCTGGATTGGGAAGATCCCCTGGAGAAGGAAATGGCAACCTACTCCAGTATTCCTGCCTGGGAAATCCCATGGACAGAGGAGCCTGGCAGGCTACCATCCATAGGGTCACTAAAGAGTCGGACACAACTTAGCAACTCAACACCACCAACAAACATCCTTCTGAGCAAGCCTTATTCAGGAGAAGCAGCTCTGAGAGACATCTGAAATGATCCATGCTGAGGAATTCACCCTGCTTCAGCTGCAGTAAGCAGCTGACTGTTCTGCTACCCAGGATCCAAGGTGAGACTAGTGATGTTTCACATCCCAGACTTATAGGAGAGAGTCCAAAATAGTCACTGGGCTGTGGGGAAGAATCTGACACTCTCGCAGCTAAGAGTATGCAAGTCAATGTTTCCCCCATGACAACCACAGGGGACATGATCCTGGATGACAGTTGGTGATGGCTGTCAGATATCCACAGTGACCACAGCCTCTGAACCTCAAATTCACACACATGATCCTAAAAAGCCAAAATCTTATCCCATTTTCATAGGTAAGAGAGCTGTAGAAGACAGACCTGGAATGCTGAAATTTTAATGGTTTGTGGAAAGAAGACAAAATATTCTATTTCAAAAGATGTGACAAATGTGGCTGCCTAAGCACACGGTAAAGAATGAATCAACATTTTAAATATGCTATTCCTTAAGGAGAAACTTTTTACCAAAGCTATGTATTATTACCAGTATTCATAATGCAGACACTCTCCACAGTACACAGAAACAAATCCTGGATTAGGCACCTAAAAAATAAATAATTGCCAGCATGCAATTTTCTGTCTTTGGACTAACTTTTGCAACAGATTTATAGGCCAGGGGTAACCCAACAGTGTAAGGACAGGAAGTCAGCCTAGGAGTAAAAGTATGATAAGAGATACACATCCCATCCCAGGTTGGGAAGATCCCTTAGAGAAGGTAGTGGCAACCCACTCCAGTATTCTTTCTTGCCTGGGAAATCCCACGGACAGAAGAGCCTGGTGGGCCATAGTCCATGGGGTTGCAAAGAGTCAGACATGACTCAGCACACACACATATACACAGGTCATCTAAAGTGTCAAGAAGATTTCATAAAAAAATGCAAAGCCTTATAAACGTTCAAAAGACAATTTATAAAATGAGATTTATTTTAAATAAAGAACAGAGAAATACAGGAAAAAGTGTGAATGCACTGGCACTATAGGAGCTTTGCTACAGAATTCAGTGTAGTTGCTCACTGAAGACTCTGTAATAGCAAGTTCCAGTACAACCTGTCAGAGAAGGCAATGGCACCCCACTCCAGTACTCTTGTCTGGAAAATCCCATGGACAGAGGAGCCTGGGAGACTACAGTCCATGGGGTCGCGAAGAGTTGGACACGACTGAGTGACTTCACTTTCACGCACTGGAGAAGGAAATGGCAACCCACTCCAGTATTCTTGCCTAGAGAATCCCAAGGACAGAGGAGCCTGGTGGGCTACTGCCTATGGGGTCGCACAGAGTCAGACACGACTGACATGACTTAGCAGCAGCAGCAGTACAATCTGTCAGCATGGAATGAAGAGTCAGAAAGATTTGTGTTTGTGGGGGGTGGGCAGAGAGAGGGTGGCATGTGTGTGTTGGGTGTGCTGGGAGGAAAAAGAAAACAGAGACAGAACACACACACACACACGTGCACATACAGTTTCATCCTGGCTCACTGCATGGCTGACTATATTCTCTACTTAGGTAAGAAATTTCCACTAACTTATAGTAATTAAAATACATTCAGTATTTTGGGGAATCTTCAACAAGAATAAAGCAGTCTATTATGCATGCAATTCTGAACACATTTCTTTTCAAGCTGCTGTATTTAGAGATAAGCTGACTTTAGACACCAACAGTTTTATATGCTATCACCAAAACTTGGCCTAGGAGGTGTAAGAGAGAAGAATGCAAGTTCTTGAGCATAAACCTTTTTCTCTTTGATGCCAAAACTGCCTTTACAGACCTAAGTCCCAAAAGTGTAGGCTTTGTTCTCATTTGTTTTTGGTATTATTTAAAACTCTCTTGCAAATCTTCTTGCAGTGGAGGGTTACGTTCCACTATCCACTTATAAAACTGCAGCATGATTCCAGTTCGCATTGTGCAAATGACATTCAAATGGTGACAAAACCTATAGCCAGCTATCAAAATCAATCACAACCAGCTGTAAGAATGGTGCTAAAGCAACCAAGACTCAAAGGACTCTGCTCTATTTCTTATCACAGCCTTCGTGGTGGCAGCATGCAGTGTGTGCATGTGTGCTAAGCTGTTTCGGCCGTGTCTGACCCTGCAATCCTATGGACTGTAGCCTGCCAGGCTCCTCTGTCCATGCAATTCTCCAATACTGGAATGGGTTGCCATACCCTCCTCCAGGGCATCTTTCTGACCCAGAGATTGAACCCACGTCTCTTCATCTCTGGCACTGGCAGGCGGGTTCTTTACCACTAGCGCCACCTGGGAAGCCCATCATGCAGTAAGTGCTTCCAAACAACTGAATAACTGTCACAACAATTGGAACCTGAGAGTGGTGTGAGTTTTGATNCTCCTCCAGGGCATCTTTCTGACCCAGAGATTGAACCCACGTCTCTTCATCTCTGGCACTGGCAGGCGGGTTCTTTACCACTAGCGCCACCTGGGAAGCCCATCATGCAGTAAGTGCTTCCAAACAACTGAATAACTGTCACAACAATTGGAACCTGAGAGTGGTGTGAGTTTTGATAGAAGCAGGAAGGGTCAAGTATTCTTCACTACCGGGAATCTAAGACAAATAGTTACCGTTGGAGGTCCCTGTGCTCAGCACTGAATTATGAGCAGCTTCAGCTGTGTAGGTGAAGAATAGTGGTTGGTGGGTGAGAGTGTCTGCTGGTGTGAATATGCTTCAAACTGATGTAACCACGATTAAATCAGTCAAAAAGTTCTATTCCAAAACTATTTGATAGTCAAGATTTTCTAGAACTTGAGCTCCAAATTATTAAAAAGGAAAAAAAAAGATTGATAGTGAAATTCATATTGTTCAGTAACTGCCAACTCTCTACAAATGACATGAAAAGAATCTACAGAACAGAAATCTGAATTTTCACAATTAGGAAACGATACAATTCAGTGTCATTTTTTAAGTTTTTTTAGTTAAAAAAAAAGTTTGTATACATATGTATATTTACAAAAAGGTCTTTACAAACATAGAAAAAAGTGAAAGGACTGCTTTATTTATTAGAGGTTATCCCTAGAGAATATCCTTTCCTTATGTAGTTAAAGTTAAGGGGAAAATGTTTTTAACAGCAGTCAAGTTAGCAGAATCAAACTTTCCTGGTGGCTCAGATGGTAAAGAATCTGCCTGCAATGTGGGAGACCTGGGTTCACCGTGGGTCAGGAAGATCCCCTGAAAGAGGGCAGGGCAACCCACTTCAGTATTCTTGCCTGGAGAATCCCCATGGACAGAGGAGCCATGGGGTCACAAAGAGTGGGATAAACTGAGCGACTAAGCACACACAAGTTACAAGAATTAGACTTAAAAGTCATTTTCAAAACTACTCTCTACACATATTTGCTAAACACAAACATAGATATGACTTCTCTGTTTTCTGAGCCTTCACTGCTTTTCATTTGCATTTTTTATAGTTGATACCCAGGTTTAAAACTCCAAGAATTAATAAGTTCAAAAATCTAATTGTTTCAACAATCAGAACTAAATTTAGCCATAAGAAAATTTTCAAATTAAATTTTTGGAATCTTATTTGCCAGAGTTTGAAGGGAACAAAAAGATTATGTGAGCCAACCTCTTCTCTTCACGGATAAGAAAGCAACCCAGGAGACCAGCCTTAGGTCCTCACAAAGTGGTGAGAACCCTAATCAATGTCCTACCAAATGACATGCTTTATCCCACATTACATAATTTTGAAAGTTGCGTTTTCCATTATTCTAATAATTTCAAAATACTAAGGAAACTATATTGCTCTCAAGACGCTGCATAGTCTACACAAGCTGCCCTTGTTAAAGTAATGGTAACCAGGAAGGGAACTGTGAGTCTCTCTACATCATCTCATTTGTACAGCCAAATGTTTAAGTGGGGAGTCTTCATAGTTACTTGCAGTTATATTACAAACAGTTTTTACTGAGTGCTTCTCTGGGTTAAGAATGGTGCTTCATTCCATTTTTAATCACCACCACTCACTCCATTTTCAAGATGAGAAATTTTGAGGTTTGGAGAAACTAAGTGACTTCCTTGGAGTCCAGTGGCAGGTGAGTGACTAAAGAGGTCTGCCTCCTTGGGCCCAGTATCCTTGTGCTGCCCCTGAAATGTAACCGTGCAGTTTCAAAACCATATTCAGGGACCAGGGTGGCTGGAATTCATCTGCCTGAGAACATTTCCCTGGGAGCCTCTGAAACTATGGAGAGCTACTAGAAATGCAAGAGCCACAGCTCCTAGACTGCGGCCTCAGACAGTCTTGCTCCAGCTTTGATGTAACTCCTCCTTTGGGGCTCCTGACCCACTTCCTAGGGTGCTGGAGTTACCTGTCAAACTACAAAGGCTCTCTATTTTGTCCCAAGCACAGCGAGCAGCCTGGAGGCAGAGAGCCCTTCGGGGTTCTCGGGCTTGGTTGCTGAGCCCTGCCCCCACCCAGACAGGGCTACCTGAACTACACTCACAGCTCTCCATATCAGCACACAACCCACATAGACTTCCAGGCCTCTGTGTGTTCTCCACACTCCTGCCCCTACCCTCAGGCAACAAAGTCTCTCTCCAAGTCCCTTTCACCTGTTTAACTCCTCTGCACTCTTCAGGACTTAGCAGTCCTCCCATTTCCCGGAAAACCCTTACTATACCCTCCCATTCCCAGCAGACTGGCCAGCCCCACCCTTGTCGCCGGGCAGTCTGTTACCTCCTTAAACTTCACGGGCTTCCCCACTGCTGGGTCCCCAGCACCTTGGCGCCTAGCTCACAGCACGTCATTCCAAGTGTTCATGAAGGCATGACCCCAGCCGGGTCAGGAGTGATGGCAGCACTGACGATGGGCACTCACCCTGGCGTGTTTACTACTCTGCCTTTCCGTCTTTCTAGAGAAACCACCCACAGACCAGACAGAAAGACCTGCAGTGACCCTACATCTGATGCGCTTGTTTTCCTGTAACCCATGAGCTCCCCGGCACCTTGCCCACGGAGGCCAGGCAGCTGATATAGACCTTGCGATGGATGCACCTAAGCCACTATCAGCCTCTGTGCTCAAGCGCTGAGCATATTTGTTCTCTGACTTGAGGGGTCTTGGATTACTCTGGGTGACAGCGATCCAGTCGTCCCCCTCTAGCCACAGAACACTGGTGCCAGGACCTCCTGCGGGCACCAAACTCTACAGGTGCTGAAGTCCATATACTATAAAACCATGCAGTATAGTCAGCTCTCGGCACCTGCAAGTTCTGCAACCATGGAAGCGGAGGGTCAACAGGAAGCTGCCTGGCACCAAAATATTTTCCCAAGACTGTACCTCTGAAATTTTAACACAAATTAAAAGAAAAATCTGATTTGCTTTATCATAATGTATTATAATTTTAAAAGAATTTTTCTTTTTAAACACTTGTTCAGTAAGACATGGCTGTATATGGGATGACAGGAAAAACTTTTTTAATGAGGAGTTTTCCTTTTAAAAAATATATTTATTTACTTATTTATCTGGCTGCACCTGATCTTAGTTGCAGAATTTTTACTTGAAGCATGCAAACTCTTAGTTGCGGCATGTGGAATCTAGATAGATCCCTGACCAGGGATCGAACCCAGGCCCCCTATATCGGGAGTGAGGAGTCTTGGCCACTCGGCCACCAGGCAAGTCCCTAAAAAGGCCTAAAAGTGGCAAAACTAATTCAGATACCAAGGAACTTTAAATCAGAGAGTTCGGTAGAATTCACAATACATATCGACTTCTGGGTAAACTCTGGGAGACAGAGAGGAACGGGAGACCTGGCGTGTTACAGTCCAAGGAGTCGCAAAGAGTTCGACACAACTTAGGGACTGAACAACAACAACTGACTTCCGCAAATAGTAACACCTATATTTAATACAGAAGAATACCAAAAACTGTTCATTGCAGGGGGAATAAAACATATTAAAAATTATCTTACAGCAGAGACAAAATAGGTATTCTAGACAGAAGAAAAAACATTTAGCGCACTGAGAGAAAAGAAGTGTCAGCCAGGGAAACAAAAATGTGAATGTAGCCCTGAATGACTGGAGCAGGGTGTTCAGGAGGGGGAGCTGAGAGGGGCGCGGAGCCAATTACCAGAGCTCCTGAACTGCATTAAGGAGTCTGGACTTTATTCTCGGGATGAAGAAAAGTTTTTTTTCTTCTCTCTGAATTCACTTATTTAAAGATAGAACACAGCCATTCAAAATCGTAGAGCACAATATCAACACAGTTTAAAGCTAGGGAATTAAGTTGAATTGTTGTATTTAATTTACATTAATCAACACCTTAAAAGAAGCAAATATAGATTTTAAGATTTATTAACATGCTAATGACCCAAGTAACTAAGAGAATCTAAGTTGAGAGTGATATTGTGTGATTTTCAGGTTGAAAGATTACAGTAACATATATTTCAATTAGACAGCAGCAAATACAAAAGCATCTTCTGAACTGTACCGTATCCTGTATGGAGGAGTTCGTTCTACAGCATATCATCATTCTCCTGGCCTCAGTTTGTGCATAGAAGGCATGCTGGACACCAGCAATTCGCATTACATAAATTATCCACCACTGATAAGGTGTAAAATCTATATTATACATGTATAATATAGAAAAATGTACATTATACATGTATACTATGCATGAATAGAAATTATTCTTGAATGCCAGAAACAGTGCCAATTATTTCTGACAGACTTGGGATTTCCCACCTTTGCCACTGATTAACTATCTGAACTGTTTAAGCCTGTGTTTCGGTTTCTTCATTTTTATTTTTTATTATTTTTTCTCTTTTTTTTTTTCTTCATTTTTAAAACGAGAAGACTGAGCTAGATTTTTGTCCACTTTAGTGTCAAGATCAGACTTCCATAGTAGAAACCTCACTCTAACTGTAGCGAGTGACTGAGGAGAACCTGTCCAGAAGCCAGAGGCTGGTCAGGAAGAAGTTGTGCAAGAACTGGGAGGAGGCGACAGAGGCCTGACCCTGGTTAGCAGCTGTGGGGGTGGATTCCAGGGCTGGCAGACACTGACAACAATAGAACTAGAGACTGATTGGACGCTGAGGGTGAGAAGACCAGCCTAAGCGCACAGCCGCTTGGGAGGTGGTGTCAGGAATTAAACCAATGGCACCCCCAAGGGCCAGGAGATCTGACCGGGAGGATGGAGATTCCGTTTGGGTGTGTGGTGGCTGCAGTGCCTGGCTGAGCTGCACCTCCTGGAGAAACTATCCCAGAGGCAGGGGGGTGCAGGGTTCTGTCACTGAAGCCAAGGCATTTTAGGCGCCAAAATACTATAAAAACGATTCAGCAAAGACACAACTAATAGTCTTCTGAAGTATCTTTTTCTCTCCAGTCAATGACATTCTTTAAGGATCTTTGTAAAAAACGTGAAATGTGATTAAGAATTTAGTCCTTTGTGCGAGAGTAAGATTTGAAATAAAGAAATGTATTTGGGAACGTCAAAATATTTGAAAATTTAGTATGGGATAAAGGGGATACTTTTAATCAATAAACAATGCTGGGAAACCTAGCCAATCATTTGGAGAAAATAAAGTTAGGGCCTTAAACTTCAGAGAGATCAAGAGACAACTTCTTCTTTAATCTATAAAAATAGTATTAGAAAAGATTGGTGAATTTTTATAATCTTATGGCAGGGAATATTAATTGCTATTACCTACATAGTGTTCATCATGCACCGTGCACTATTTACAGTGTTTATACATACACTTTGTTCCTGCAACAATTCTGAAGTAATATTTTCATTTTGGAGTTGAGGAAATTGAAGTGCAAAGAAGTTCAGTAACTTCCGAGGTACACTACTCGACAGTGGTGAGACTCTGACCACTCTGACTCTGAACCACTGCAGAGCACAGCCTCTCTGTAAGACCATTCAGAAAGAGAGGCAGAGAGACAAAGAAAGAAATGAAATCTGAAGGAATACTTAAAGCCTTTTTATGGAACGACAGTATTGTTGAAATTCATAAATCATAACACAAAAGTAGAGGAAAACATTTCCGATAAATGTCGAGCTAATATTCTAATACATAAAGGATACTTCAAAATCAATAAGAAAAAATTAAACAATCGCTCCCAAGTGTGAAAGTCACAAAAGAAGTAGTAAATTGTTAATAAATACAAGTTGTATGGATGTGAGAGTTGGACCGTGAAGAAAGCTGAGCGCCGAAGAATTGGTGCTTTTGAACTGTGGTGTTGGAGACGACTCTTGAGAGTCCCTTGGTCTGCAAGGAGATCCAACCAGTCCATTCTGAAGGAGATCGGCCCTGGGATTTCTTTGGAAGGAATGTGCTAAAGCTGAAACTCCAGTACTTTGGCCACCTCATGCGAAGAGCTGACTCACTGGAAAAGACTCTGATGCTGGGAGGGATTGGGGGCAGGAGGAGAAGGGGACGACCGAGGATGAGATGGCTGGATGGCATCACGGACTCGATGGACGTGAGTCTGAGTGAACTCCAGGAGTTGATGATGGACAGGAAGGCCTGGCGTGCCGCGATTCATGGGGTTGCAAAGAGTTGAACACGACTGAGCGACTGAACTGAACTGAACTATGATGCTAAAAAGCTAAGAAATGCAAATTAAATTAAACCATCTTTCACAGACTGATAATATCAAACACTGGCAAGAAGGTGAAGCAATGAGCATTCTCACATGCTATGAGATGAATGTAAGCTGGCACAATGTTTTACAGGGCAATTTGGCTACATGATAAAAATTTTAAATATGCATAATCCTTTGACTCAGCAGTTTTACTTCTGAATATTTATTTTACAAAACCAAATGCACAAATATCTGAAAATGTACATACAATGGTAGTCAATGCAGCAGGATATAATTACCAAACAATAAACTGCTGCTGCTAAGTCACTTCAGTTGTGTCCGACTCTGTGCAACCCCATAGACGGCAGCCCACTAGGCTCCCCCGTCCCTGGGATTCTCCAGGCAAGAACATTGGAGTGGGTTGCCATTTCCTTCTCCAATGCATCAAAGTGAAAAGTGAAAGGGAAGTCACTCAGTCATGTCCGACTCTTCATGACCCCATGGACCGCAGCCTACCAGGCTCCTCTGTCAATGGAATTTTCCAGGCAAGAGCAGTGGAGTAGGGTGCCATCGCCTTCTCCGAAACAATGAACAGTATGTCTAAAAAGAAGAGATTGGTTAATGAGACAACTAAATGATGGAATACTATGCAGTCATGAAAATGACAGCTCTACGTTCATCGTTAAGATAATAAACAAAATGCTGTAAAGAAAAAAAACTGTATAGCAGTCTACATAGTACTGTTGTTTTGTTAAAAGACAAATGTTTGAAACAAATTGTTCTGTTGTTTTCAAAAGGATTGTCTAACCATTTTATTAATAAAGCTTAATCTAAAAATTCTGAATTCAGAAAAATCACAAGGACCTTATATAACAGTGTAGAAATGCCAGTGTACCAGAAAAATCGAAACGTATTTGCAAATTTCAAAATAAGTTTATAGTGACGTTAAAAGTTTTTTAGGAATATTAGTATCCACATTAATTAATAAGTCACATCTTTTTTTTTTAAATCTAAGGATCAATGAAAATAATCTGATTTACTACCCAAGAAGAATTTAAGAATATCAATAAAATCCAGATAATAAATAATAGGTACAGCCAATTAATTCTTTTGAAAGAGGAAAAAAAGAAATGTGAAATGTGTTTCTCAAAACACTCAGCATCTTAAGACATGTGAACATCAAGAATCCAACCCTTTCGCAAGCAGCCATCTTATTAGACCAAAGTCCTCACAGTAATTAAATAACTTGGTCAACATTGCAAAGCTGGCACTTACTGCCTGACTTCTCACAGTCTAGCTAGGAGAAAGGGCAGTATATATTGGTGGTGGTGATTAACTATTAAGGCATCTTTTTTTAATTGTAGGGTATAAAATGACTCAGGCCAACAAAGAGAGCAAAAAAACTCTGCCACACAGCCAATCCACAGGACGTTCGTAATGGGCAGCATCCAATTTTATGTAATTCTAAAGAACACTTCATTTATTCAGCATCAAGGCTACAGGACCACCTCTTCCAGATGATTTAGATGTTTACCACTCTGAGGATCAAAATACTTTCTACAACCATCAGGGACAGAAAACTTCCTTAATATGTTCCAAGCTTTCTAACTTGGTTGACTGAGTGGAGGGAAATACCACAATCCTGTAAGCCACAGTCACTGTCATTACAGAAAACAAAACCAATCATATGATCTTCATCACTCTCATTTTACAAATAAGGAAGCTGATTCCCCAAAAGTAATGTGGGAAAGTGCTGTGATTTAATAAATTCATAATCTTAAGGTGATCCAGGCATGTGGAACCAAGCGGTCCAACACCAGGCGGCCCCCAGCTGCCATGCTTCAACGTCCTCTTAGCAGGCCCCTTTCTCCTCTCTTCTTCGCACCTGTCAGGGCTCCACCTATATTCTGCCTTGAGGGAACTGTCTCTTGCTCTAAGTATGGGTCTTCTAACTGGCTACTTTTAATTGCTGCACACACACTGCTGCTGCTGCTAAGTCGCTTCAGTCGTGTCCAACTCTGTGCAACCCCACAGACGGCAGCCCACCAGGCTCCCCAGTCCCCAGGAGTCTCCAGCCAAGAACACTGCATTAGGGACACCAAATAGACAAGACTACAAGAATAATAAAGAAATGTCAGCAAATCCTGAGTGAATGCCCCTGGAACTCTTCTACGTGTAAAATCAAAGAACTTCAAAGCACAGATTTTGTTACAGGCCCTTTGGCAGTTCAGAGCCTTCTTTTCTTACTTCTTAGTGCTAAACCATGTTCTAGATAAGGGAGGCTACCAGGTTTAGTTACCACCAGTAAACTTTAAAACGTTTTCTGTTAACATGGGTTCTTGGTTCCTGAAATCTCACATAGTACTTGTCTAGCAAATCTTTTCTTTAATGCAAATGTGAGCTATTTATCCCAAGTTGAATCATTATCAGTAGCAAATTCATAAATTTTGGATGAAGTAGGGTAATTGGGACAAAAATCCTAAACATAGTATCCTAAATTTAGATAACATTCTGAGAACTCAAAAAAAGGAATCATTGTATTAATGCATAACAGCTCCAGGTGTATATTTATTTATATAGATATGCACACACACACACACACACATGCGTGCATACACACAAGTGCACACACATACACACACACACACACACACACACACTTTCAACTCCCTGGTAAGAGCAGAACTAAGTACACAGAGCAAACACTTCTTCTTACAGCGTATTATCATGCAGTATAGCTCTTTCCTCTGTACCACATTAAGCCATCCTACTTCACCTGTGGCATTTGGTGTGTCTAATACTTCAGATACCTCCTAATGAATCTATCACACACTGAATATTTGGAAACACCAATCATCTAGGCTTTTGCCATTTAACCCCATCTCAGCTAAGTCTTGATTACCTTTGACCAAAGGGGAAGAACAGACAATCCACCGGTTTGANCTTCTTCTTACAGCGTATTATCATGCAGTATAGCTCTTTCCTCTGTACCACATTAAGCCATCCTACTTCACCTGTGGCATTTGGTGTGTCTAATACTTCAGATACCTCCTAATGAATCTATCACACACTGAATATTTGGAAACACCAATCATCTAGGCTTTTGCCATTTAACCCCATCTCAGCTAAGTCTTGATTACCTTTGACCAAAGGGGAAGAACAGACAATCCACCGGTTTGATCTTGCAACATCATAACTACTTCCATCCATTTATTCAACACATTCTTACTAAGGATCTACTCTGAGCCAGGGATTTTGCTAGGTTCTGGGTTCCTACCCAGCCAAAGGCTCTGCCCACTTATGTCTTTTCAGCCTTCAAGGGAAGGCAACCATTCATCAAATGAGATAAATACAAAACCAAAGCACTAACAGTAAGGACATGGAGCTACAAAGCCAGTCAAGGAGATCAGGAAAGGAAGGCTTCCCTGAGGAAGCCTCAGTGAGCCAAGATCTGTAAAGGGAGGAGCTGACTCAGGACTGGGAAAAGTGCTCCAGGACAGAGAGCAGACGGTGCCACAAAGGCCCTATGGCAGAGGTGGTGTGCTGAGTCAGGAAATGAAGGCAGTCCTGCTGAGAAAAGAGTGTGTGTGATCAGAGATGGGCCCAGAGAGGCAGCCAGGGGCTAAGCCAGGCAGGGACTCTGTGGGACATCTTAAGAATTCCCCATCTTTATCCAAATGGAAAGCATCTGAACCTTTTAAAATTCAACTTAATTTACTTTTCTACAGGAAAACTGCTACATTCAGATTTACATTTTTAAATGATCACTCTGGTCACACAATATGGAGAACCACCTGGAAGGGAGGAAGCAGAAGAGAGGGAGCAAGTTAGGCTACTATGTTAGTTCAAATGAGAGATCACGGAGACCTGGACTAGGAACATGGTAACAGACCAAAGCACCAGCCTCTGATGCGGAACTGAAGACTAGGAGCTGTCAAGGGTAACTAGTAGGCTCTGGTCCTGCCGCTTTATGAGCAGAGAACCCCTGAGTATGAGTAGGGCAAGGTGTAGGGAAAATCCTAAATTTGGTTTTCGATGCCTGAGTATGGATGTGTTCTGTAGAGAGGTGTGACATCTAGGAGAGGTCATGGCTAGGAAAATAAACTCTGCACTCATTCATGAAAGGCCAATAGTTGACCTAAAGGCACTGATGAGACTAGGGTGGGGGTGGAAGAAAGGAAATGAGAGAAGGCCTGGACCTGAGGATGTTCTAATATTAATGCTCAAGAAGCTGAGGAGCCATTAAAGAAGGGTCGACAGGGTTAAGAAGACAATCAGGAGCGTTTATCCATCCGCACAAATAACTAGACACTCAAATCTCAGAAACTCGATTTTCTCAATATTTGACAGTTTACACATGGCTCCAGTTACTTTGTAACTACGCTGAGTTATTAAACTAATTCTGTAAGGTTTACATTATATAAAATTGGTCAACATTATTAATCACTGCTTGCTAAATACCAATTACTGCTACAAAATACCAAGCGATACACCAAAACTCATAAGAAATAGCTCCTGCTTTCAAAACTTTCCTTAAGCTACATTATGGTTAAAACCACATCACATTAAGTCATGAGTTAGTGTGTCTTCTAATACACTTATTTAAAATTAATTTATCCTAACACTTTGGGAAAATTAATTCATCCTAATGCTCATCCTAACGCTCTTAGAAAAGACCCTGATGCTGGGAAAGATTGAAGGTAGAAGAAGAAGGGAATGACAGAGGATGAGATGGTCGGATGGCATCACCGACTCAATGGACGTGAGTTTGAGCAAGTTCCAGGAGATGGTGAAGGACAGGGAAGGCTGGTGCGCTGCAGTCCACAGGGTCACACAGGGTGGGACGTGACTGAACAACAACACTCACATGCATCCGATATTCACAGGTGCCAGACACTAGTCTAGGTGACGGGCAATGGCATTAAGAATAAGACAGAGCTCCTTGTCTGTTAGCAACTGATATTTACTATTCAGAATGCTGTAAGGCCAGTTTGAAGATTATTTGATGCTGTATCAGTTGAATGGTTATTTAGGCCATAAAGGAAGGCAATAATCCCTACTATTTATCAAGAGTACAGCCTCTACCCCCCACCCTGATATCTACCTTCTTCTGACTCCACATACACTCATCATCATGCTTACTGTGACACTTAGTCAACACGCTAACTACAGCACCGTGTAAGCTCCAGGCACTTGCTTCAGTCTTAGAGAGGACTGAAGGTCTTACCACTAATTCCCAGGTGACAGACTGCATTTTCAGAAATACACGCTTGGTGGGTCTTAAGAACTTAACAGCTCTTGGCTCTCTATAACATCTCAATCTATTAAACCAAACTAACCAGACTGGTTATTTCAAAGGATTCTATCGCTAATAGTACAGAACTCCTTTCCATACCAAACATACCTAAACCAACCCACTGGCCAGAGTAAATGAGACAAGGATATCTTGATTATCTTATAGCCTAGAGCATACTTTATATGTTTCCCAATGTTATTTCCCTAACTAGCAGAGTTGCTTTTACTAATAATAAAGCCTGAATTGTAAAACCAGTGTTGGCAGATCCTCAGTTTTTTGCTCCTATACCCGCTACTTAATTTTCTCTTCAAGAAAGAAAGAAAAAAATAAAATCACATCTGAACCTGCAGTTCCATACTCATACCTTTTAAGAGTATAGGCAGAAATAGTTTGAAAGTAATCTGTACCTAAATTTGCTATTGCTGTGGAAATGGAAAACTATAGTATGTATCTGTCCTAAGAAAGGGAAAGAGACCAAAGGGAAACAGCAAAAACTAGCAGACCAAAGGTACAAGCAGAAAGCAGAACCAAGCTTTCACCTTTAACTACTGCCCTGAAAGGTCAATTATTCCTCAGAAAGCTAAGGAAGCACTACTGTGCTCACTGCAGAGATAGTGTGAAATGCTGTGGGTGAGATTCAGAGCACTAATCCCTCATCTAGGTGCTCCTCTCTATTCCCACGGCTCTCACAACACTTAACACGGCAGTGTGAAACCTCTTCATAATACAACCTGCCAGCAGAAACAGAGGCTGTGCATTGATGACATTTTCCTCTACCACCCAGAAAATCACCTCGCAGAGGTTCATAAAAGTTGGATGAATGAAATCTAAAACAAGTACAAACGGATAGGATCTGACTCTACTGGAATAGTTTCTATGTGTGATGATTAAAATGAATGTGTGATATTACATTAGCTTCTTTATTTCCTTCTACTTATAAACCGCACAAATCAAGAAACCTAAGAGATACTTAACACTCATCAACCGTTCTCCTTGACTAACACAATGGAGTGATATAAGTACAAATCATTTACTCTCCCTGCCTAACACGATGAGGTGTCTAAGCACAGTTTACCTGTATTACATGTATGAGGCCAGGTTACAAACACCATGCTTTATGGACATGTCAAGAGACAAACGTATTGGCAATGGCACTGGGTAGAAACTTATCATTCTCACATTGACTCTTGAAGGACAACTTCCTCCTTCAAATCATTAATCTGGTCATTAATTTGTAAAAGAAAGTGGAGACAGTAGAGAGGGACAGAAAGAAATGGACTGTGCAGTGAGACCGTCATGGACTGGAATCCTAGTCTGTTTTCCAGTCGTGTGATCATGGGGCTTTAGCATCACACATGAGTTTCTACCTCTTGAAAACAGAAAATTACAACACCCTGGAAGGCTGCAGATATGATGAAATGAGCTAATATATAACCTGCCTGACACACAGAAAGCAAGAAACGTTGACTATATAAAAGTACTTCTACTTGATCAATGAACATGTTTATTAACCACAGCAAAAATCCTCTTATTTTCTTGCAAGAACACCCAACTAGCAGTGAGGATTTACAAATGAACATTTACTTCAATTCTGTTTCTGATTATTTCCTTCGTGTTTCAAAATGTTCTTAAATTATTTCTTAAAAACAACTTGGGTTGATTCCTAATAGTGCGTATTTCCTCACATTAATCTTTTTTACCCATTTACATTTAAGTAACTCTCACTTGCAGCTTAGAATATAAAAAGAGGCGAGGACTGAAGAAAACAACCAAGTCTAAGGAATATACTTGGTACATCTGATATAGCAAGGCATTTCCAGATTAGAAGTGTGAAATACTGCAGCTCTTAAAGAGCCTCTGGAGACTAATGCTTCTCCATGCCACATTCTCCTATTGCCTTCCGCAAAGAAAAGTAACCCTCAACCCAAGAAAACTGGATACAAAATGCAAAAGTTGTGCCTTCTAACTCAGAGAACTTCTGAATGCCCCATGTTTTCCCTCAGGGGAATCCATTCCCTATTAACTGCCCCAGCCACTCCAGCATTTCTTCTGGAATGCTCCCAGCAACTGTCAAGGGCTGATCAGCAGACAGCCTAGGCAAGCTGTAGCTGGTTCTTTTGCTCTTGTTGAAAGCAAAGAACGCTCCTTTCATTCCATATTTTGAAATCGTCCAAGTCAGTAAGTCAGCAACCATTTCTAAAACGTACAACATATGCTTGAGGGAGTATAAGAGATGTGAAAAAGAGTATCAATGAATAGAGCTACTTCCTGTTTTTCTATATCTAGCAAAATGGAGTTATTGGAAATAATGTATTAAGGAATGTTGGTTAACCAGTCACTCATGCCAGAATCAGATATGAAAAGAAAACTAAAGTTGGCAACAAGTCTAGTTCTAATATTTCCCTTTCAGAATTATATTTAATAATCTTTGAAGAATGCATTCATTTTCTTACCTGATTCAAAATAAAACTTGGAGACAATTCCTAACTACAAAACTTACAAATTCATGTAAGACTAACTTATGTAACTACTTCTGTCATTTTATAAAATCACCAACTTTTTAAAAAAACTTATTTGGGGGCAATAATTTTCTTACACCTCCTTTAGTAAAGTCACTGAATTATATTTTTAGTCCAGAAGCTTCTAAAAGGAAGTGAAAGCTGAGGGCTATATGAGGATATAAAAGCAGCCTATGAAACAGCTTCAGTTTTAAGGAAAAACTAACATTAACAAGTACAGCATATCTTGTTCTTTCATGGGGCCAGCAAATTGATAGTTAGGTTTTTTTTTTTTTAAGTTACAAAAATAGGATGGAGTAATTATATCTACCAAACTCACAATAGCCTGTTCAATGGAGAGTAACACTGTAATTTCTCTTCAAAGACAGTAAATAGGAAGAAAAAGCCCCTAATTCTGTAATAGAAAGAAAAATCCCAAACCCTTGGGCGCCACTTACAGGCAAAAAACTTTCACTGATTTCAGTCACGAACGTGAAAAAGAGGGGTGGACTTAAAATCTTCTGTTTTTAATATGAGTATTATTTATATTATTTACACTACAAAATTGCATTTTCCACAATTTCAATTTCTACACCCAAAGATCAAAAACTGGAGGAAATTATGAAATTTAAAAACTTTAGGAATTCTCTTAAAAAAAAATATGACAGGTCTTAATAGATGGGTGTCCAGATGTACAGTACTACTGAATCAAAAATATTTCAAAATCTTGATGTTAAGATGATCCTCTAAAGTATGAATGTAATTATTATCCAAAAAGTAAAGTTCAATTGCGATTTTACTGCTTATAGTCAAAATGCTTTATACCAACAGACTCAAATGAATTTCAACCCTATGAACAAGGAAATATGGAAAAAACTATTTCAAAAGTAGAGGAACTCAATATTTTACTATAAATGAAATGTTTATGTATAACATTTGGGATGAACAAACAGCATTCTGGCCAGTGAAATTCATTTTAACACATGATTTTGCCGATTAGTCTATTATTTCATATACTGTGCAATTACAATCCACCCTTTCAAAAAAGGGGAGGGGGGAAACTAGGTTGTAGAATGCAAAATTTAAACACGGATTACTCACTCCCTGAATTCTATCTGCTTTCACTTTCGTCCTCTTATTTTGTGTGGAGACAACACTAAACATCTGGACATTAATTTTACAGTGGTTCCTCTTCTACTATATTCATAGCTCGTTAAGATGCCTATAATGCTGAGGTTTGCTAAATTTACTGCATCCAAAAATTTGGTATAATGGGAATAAGACAAAATTCACTTCTCAAATTCAGGGTTTAATATCTTTAACTGGACCTCACTTGTAACAATCGCCTACAACGAATCATTCCAGTCAAGTTCTAATGCAATCTGCAAAGCAGCAGTAGTGTAGAGAAACATAACCCTTGTAAGACTAAGCTACATGTACAAGTGCACACAGAAAACTAGCAGTCACAAGTCTGTTCCTCTCAACATTGCCATGGCACGCTGCTGACCACATTTTTAGGGTTCCCTCCCCGGTGGGGTGGGGAAAGAAAAGGGGCCAACTTCTAAGTAGCAATCAACAAACTGCGGTTTAAAACAAATAATCAAGTTGCCCCCCAAAAGTGCCAAATCACTAGATAATTAACGAGAGCCAATGATTCCTACTGTCAAATTCGTTTCACAAGGGAAACCAATACAAGGCAGTCTCTAAAACATTCAGAATAAAGGTCACGAAGGCATACAGGGAAACGGGTGACTATCACAACATTTCCAGCAACTCAAAATACTCCTCAAACCTGTGCTCTGCATACACTAGTTAGATTTTAAAACAAACAAAAACAAGGACTATGGCTGTCACATTTAAAAGAATTTCCTTAAAAAATTCTAGTTGCCAAAAAAGAGCCAGGCCAGGAACGGCTGGCCTGAGTTACCTTGCACATACCGTCACGCGCAGGCAGCCCAGGGCCCNCCCCCGCGGAGCCCGAGCTACCCAGCGCGGCGTCACGAACCCTGCTAGTCCCTGAGGGCGTCTGGCGATAAGGTGCTTTGGAATGGAAAAAGCACCATTTACATGTTAATGATTTTAGACCTTTCTTCTGGCTTCCCTGTCGCGTTTACTTCTCCCCTCCCTTTTCCTCCAGCCGGTGTGTCAGTGCTGAGAAATCTCCCTCTAGCCCGGAACCGAGTCCCTAGATTTACTTTGTGAAACAGGAATTAAGGCGGGGGTAGGGTGGGGGAGTGTCGTGCAGGGAGAGAGCTGCTCAGGAAGAGAAAAGAGAGCGCTAACTTGTCGGTATTCATACATGTAGACAAAAGTCTAAACTGTCTACAAAATAATTCCTTTGATTTCTTGGAAACATAAAATGAAAACCTCTTTCTTGGCTATAAATGGTAACTGAGGAGAATCGTGATATCCGAGCAATTTTTAAAGCGGGTTTAGGTTTCATATTAGCTCCGTGTTAACTGCTACGAAGTCTGCCATAAGCTAGTTTTAGTTACATCCAACGGTACAAATTTTGAAACTTTAGATAAATCTGTTAAAATTTGAAGTCTACAGTTAGGCTATGATTATACAGTCTTTTAATGGTAGCCAAGTGTATCATCCAAAGCAAACAGTAGTTATTTCCTAGGTCTTCCCGGATTGTTACATCCACCAAAACCTACGTTGGGAAGGATAAACTTGTTTCTTTCTTATTTAGATTAGAAAACCTTTAAATTTGCACGCACACATGTACTTAGTTAACTGTAAATGAGAAAAGTAAGCAGATGCCTTCAGCTTTTCAAAATTGTTCCAATTTTGAAGTTTGGCCAGAGTAGCAGAACAGAACGGGATCCAGTAAAACATTTACTTTAGCCTCGTCATTTGTGCACAGTGATGAAAACGGGACCAAGTGAGAAGAGCACAGTACTATCAACTAGCCACAGACTCTGGCCTCCATCCATCACACCGCCATGGCAAAACCTTAAGTGCTGGTCCTTCACTTGGCTTTTGGTGCTTTGAGTCATTTCCCCCTTTAATCTTTTATGTATATATTCGAGTTGTCATTATGCACCTTGCCCTGACGAACTTATTTTTTAAGGAAGAATGATAAAGGATGTGCTTGACTGAAAAGGGTGTTCTTCCTCCATCATATGTTGATATAAAGTCTTCTTTGAAGAAACTTTAACCTGTGGAATTGCTACCATAATTTTTGCATCTTAAGCATAGTTAAAATTCTGTCTCTAGTTTGGAGCTGCTGGGTCCTGCTTTATATTACAGCGTAAAGGCGTATGTCAAATTGCCTTAATTTGATTTCTTTAATGATATGAAGGAGACTTGTGACTCTTCCGAGTTTGCTTGTACACTGAAAATTCCAGTTCCCATTTTCAACCTCTTTATTGCTATTCTCTCTCAGACACAAATGTTGCCGTAATTTCATTTATGCTATGACAACTTTGGTAACCTTTATGTCAATATTTTACAGATCACTGCTTCCACATAGTGCTTCTGGGAATCACCTAAGTCATACTTCAGTTCCTGAATCTCAGTCATTTGGAGGATCCAGTTTAATAATCGTATATTTCCTTCTTATGCATAAACATCACTGATTTAGAATGAACAGATTTAATAGGGACTGGCAGAAATATTGCAGTCTGTGTATCATTCACCTTGTATTTCTTAAATACCTATTATGCACACACAAGAGATTTTCTTCTCTTGAGATATTGTTTGTTGTCTTTCATATTTACAAAAGTAAACAAAACAATCCATTTGCAAATATTTTTATTAGTGGGTATTTATCAACTTGACTCTGCTAGAATTTCAGATCCATCTGTGTGTGGGGTTTCACTCCTGTGTTTGTGAGATCTATGTCTTAGGTAGACATAAAGAGTAAGAAGATAACCTTGAGAACAGAATAAAAGCTGGTATCCTATCTGAGTTGTAAATATTATTATGGAATACTTGCAGGAGAGTTGGGGCGAGAACTTGGTTTCTCTGTGCTCTTTCCAGACACCATACTTCCCAAGTGTTTCCAGATGTCCTAAGTCGGGAAATCTTGTCCTTATGGGATAGTTGACCTTTTGCCAGTACGCTGTAGGTGACATTATAGTAAAAAGCTTCTTCACCAACCTCCACTTGCTGACTCATCTAGTAACAGATACCCGTCATTCCTGGTGTGGTGTGCAGCGGGCAGAGGGATGCTGCAGCCTAAGGAACGTTCATGACAGCTGCACACTTCCGCTCCCACCAGGTAAGTTACAGGCCTCAGTGAATCCACCATATTTGTTCCCAAATCTGACTATAGCTGCTGTAACTGTCCTTATGGAATTTAATTAAGTCCTATTAAACATGACTATGTAAGTGCAAAGCAAAAAGTTATTCCGATGAAAACTAAGTTAAACGCTTTCAAAGAATGAGTGAACGCGAGACACTGAAAAGAGTCTCTGTCGAATCAGTTGTGGATATGAGGATTGTGACAGAGTAGAGAAAAAAGCATTCAAATCTATAAGAACTTGGTACATGTCTCTCAGTTTTCACTTTGCTTGAAAGAAAATAAGAGTGAAAACTGTAGACCATGAGAGGTGTGAGAAAGCCTCTGGATAGTGGACCCATACTCAGAAGACCAAGGCCTTCCACCCAAATACTGGTTAAAACCCCCAAACTATACAAGACAAAACCCTGTTGCTTATGTTTTAAGCTAAAGGAAAATAGTTTATATTGTATATACATATGATATTCCTTTTTATTAACCAGCCATCTAAATATTTTGCTTATATTTGCAAGTATTTAAAATCAGAAACTAAATTTTTGTAGTGAATAACAAAAGCCAGCTGAATCGGGATTTTATATTTAAAAATACAACTGCAACTAATGAAATTTGATTTATCTCACAGTTAGCCAAGTTCTACTTACCTTTACAACTCTGAATGATTCTTTGAATTTTGTTGAGCCCTGTTGGTTGTTCTTTTTTCGTGTATAAAGCAATATTCTTTTTCTATTTAAGTTTTATTGCTTAATCATAACTATCATTTTTGCACACACACACAAAAATTTGAAGACTTCATACATTTCTCCAAGGTCCTCCTGTAATATTCAATTTCTTTCTTTGAATCAGTGTCCTTGTTGGTTTTCTCTTCTTTTGTGGTCCACTGGTCCAACTCTGCTAAATCCTATGTTGACAAGACCTTACCCATGATCTAGGAAGTTTATTATCATTTCCAGTGGTTTAGTCATCTTCATCTTTTGCAACATTTGTGCCTTCATTTTGTAATTGATTTGCATTGTTTTGGAGTCAAAACTGCTAAAGAGATATACAAAAGTGATATCCACTAGAACAGTGCCATCTGATAAAATGTAATGCAAGCTGCAAATGCAAGGCTCATATGTAATTTTAAATTTCCTAGTAGCCACATTAGAAAAACTAAAAAGAAGCAAGTGAAATTGATTTCAATAGTATAGTTTATACAGTATATCCAAAATATTACTTTTTCAGTATGTAATCAATATATAAAATATCACTAATGAGATTTTGTCACTATTTTTTTACTACATCTTTGAAATCCAGTGTGTTTTTTACTCTTCAGAACATATCGAACATCATTTGAGTCACATTTCAGATGCTCAAAAGGCACATGTAGACAGTGACCAGTGTCACTAAGACTTAGGAGTTTTATGGACCATTAAATGTCTGGTTAGGCCTCCAACTCTTTAGTGGTTCCATATTACAGAATATAGAGTGCAGATTCCAGATTTCTTTTTTCATTCATTGTGTATAATTACAAATATCCACACTTGTATGTTCAGGAAATAACAAATCACAATACATATAAATTAGTAACATACAAGTTAGCATATTACTCTTTCTACCTCCAACAGCTAAATTTTCAAATAAATTTCAGACATCCTTTTCAGTTTCTTTCTTAACTACAGTTCTCATTCTGTCCCCTCTACTCAAACTCTTTAGTGGTTCGATGTTACATAAAGTCCAAATTATTCTTTCTTTCATTCATCAAATATTAAATGCATTTGCTCCTATATGCTGGGCACCACTCAAGGTCAAGAAAAGATCAGCATAGACCTGCCACCTGCCTTCATCACACACCCAGCCTACCACCGTTGACTGCTGGGTTCTCAGCACAGTTCATCCTGTCTTGTACCTGGGCTCCCACCACAGATATCTGTTCCCCAGGTTGGGAGCAGGTCATGCTATCTTTTCCTCCACTCTTTAACCTATGAGCCCTCTTCTTCTGAAAACTCTATCTTAAATCCACTCCATCTCCAAACTCTGTCCACCACCACCCCTGGGCCTGGCCCATTCTTCTCCTTTGAAGGGGCAGGGTAAGTACACATGAAGGCCCCATAACAACATTTTAAGTTAGTTAAAAGTCAGAATGTAAACCAACAGTGGATAAAATATATTTTAGGCTTCTACCTTAATATATATACTTTCATAAAGACAAAATGAACACTGTGTAAAGTTGTGATTTTTTTTTATATTACTGGCAACAAAATATTAAAGACAATTATATTTATATCTGGTGTTCCATTGATGGGCTAACTGGATGAGGAATAAAATAAAGATATATCAAAATTTTAAATAAAAAATATTTAAAGTTTAATTTTAAATTTAAAAAAAATTTAATTAAATGTAATCAAGTATTTTATTAGGATAAAACTTTTGCAGTCCTAGCATTCAGTATCCATACAGTTGCCAGTGTAAGGAATAGCAACATACTTCACATGACTTGTCTTTACCTACACAAATACAAATCTAGGTCATATACATTACTTAACATTGCAAAATTTTTCTTAGCATTTGTGTGTGACTGTTGTGAATACTGGCCCAATGAGTGAGTAGCCCAGGACCCATGAGATAGGTCAAAAAGAGAAGCAAGGACATGGACACTCAGATGCCTAGGATATGACATGCAGTTAATCAGGAATTCATTGCATTCCTGTTATCAGAGGGACAGATTTGACAAGTTAGCTTGTTTTTCTCTTCTCTTATTGAATACATCTGCTAGTAAGATTCTCCCCAACTACAAATTAATGTTGATCTCCAACATGGGCAGCAATATAGCCACAGACCTTCTCGACCTGTCAAGACCAGGAGACAAGGTGTGTGAAGCAATGCATCTCTGGATCCTGAGAGGCATCGATCTCGAGAACCGAAATTTAGGGTTATGCATCATGCTGAGCCAGCACTGCATCCCAGACCCAAGTGCCCAGGGCAGCTGTGTGTCCTTTAAAACATGTGTTCTCCAAATTTGTGACATGGTGCACTTCTATCCTCCTGCCTAGGTCTAAAGGAAGTACTGCTAAGCACCTGCGAACAGGCAGGTCCCTTCCAGGTGCTGGGGGTAGAGAAAGTGAGAAGATGCCCTTTCCCTAGGAGAACTTCCAGAGCCTGCCTTGCATGAGAGCCACTTGTGTCCATGTCAACATTTTCCACTGGCCAATAAGACCCCAGAGGGAGGGGCCGTCTCCTCTTTATCATCCTTGCCTCCCAGAGCCCCTAGCTCAGTGCTTTGCATGTAGTAGGTGCTCAAGTAACGGGGGTTGACTTAGGTCGCTGTGTGCTGTGCTGTGCTTAGTTACTCAGTCGTGTCTGACTCTTTGTGACCCTATGGACTATAGCCCACCAGGCTCCTCTGTCTATGGGATTCTTCAGGCAAGAATACTGGAGTGCGTTGCTATGCCCTACTCCAAGGGTCTTCCTAACCCAGGAATTGAACAAGGGTCTTCTGCATTGCAGGCAGATTCTCTACCAGCTGAGACAGGTCGCTACCAAACACAAGCTAAGACTCCTTAGGACCTGAGCATCAATCACAACATTTGCTCCCTAATGAGGAAGAAGTTCTCTTTCCTAAAAGTGATATGAGTTCATTTGCAAATATAACTATGCACTTTCTTTAGAAGAAGGTGAGAATTACTTTCTGTATGCATTCTAATTAGCTCTTATTTGGAATAATTGAGGGAGAAAGAGAGAAGGAGGGGTGTAAGGAGAGAAGGAAGGGAAAAGGGGAGAGAGAACTGAGGAGTGGGACTCTGAAATACAGAAGAACAACAGAAAAGGAGCCATATCTGTAACACATGAAACAAATCTGAAAGTTTATAGGAAGAGGATCTTGGAAAGTTTCCAGGGAGCATTGCCGGCAGAAGCTTTACCATCTGAGCCACCAGGGAATCTCCTCCAGGGAGCATAGGAAGTTAAAAATTATTAACAGTTATATATTATTTATTGAGCATTTACTATATAGCAGTATGTGATAAGTACTTCATATATGTTAATTTTTTAAAAAACTTTTATATTGGAGTGTAGCCAATTAAAAATGTTGTGATAATTTCAGGTGGACTGCAAAGGGATTCAGCCATACATATACATGTATCCATTCTCCCTCAAAGTCCCCTCCCATTCAGTCTGCCACGTAACACTGAGCTGAGTTCCATGTGCTATACAGTAGGTCCTTATTGGTTATCCACTTTAAATATAGCAGTGTGTACATGTTGATCCCAAACTCTATAACTATCCCTTCCCCATCCTTCCAAGAGGACATAGGTGGCCAAAAAGGGCATGAAAAGATAGTGCTGCTGCTGTAAGTTGTTTTAGTCATGTCCAACTCTGTGCGACCCCATAACATCACTCATTATTAGAGAAATGCAAATCAAAACGGTAATGAGTTATCACCTCACACTGGTCAGAATGGCCATCATCAAAAAAAAATCTACAAACTGAATACTGGAGAGGTTATAGAGAAAAGAGAACCCTCCTACACTGTTGGTTGGAATGTAAATTGGTTAAATCACTATGGAGAACTGTATGGAAATTCCTTAAAAAACTAAACATAGAGCTACCATATAACCCTGAAATCCCGCTCCTGGGCATATATATGGAGAAAACCATAATTCAAAAAGATACTTGCACCCCAGTGTTCATTGCAGCACTGTTTACAATGGCCAAGCCATGGTAAATGGATAAAGAAGATATGGTACATGTATACAATGAAATATTCCTCAGTCATTGAAAAGAATGAAATAATGTCATTTTCAGCAACATGGATGGACCTACAGATTGTCGTACTAAGTGAAATAAGTCAGAGAAGGAGAAATGTTGTATGACATCCTTTATATGAGGAATCTAAAAAGAAATGATACAAACAAACTTATTTACAAGGTAAGTTAGAGAAGGGATAATTAGGGAGCTTGAGATTGACGTGTACACACTAGTGTATGTAAAATGATAACCAGCAAACTCCTACTGGATCGCACAGGGAACTCTGCTCAGTGTTATGTGGCAGCCTGGATCAGGGGGAAGTTTAGGGGAGATTAAATGGATACATTTATATGTATGGCTGAGTCCCTTTACTGTCCCTCTGAAACTATCACAATATTGACAATTGTCTATGTTGTTTAGTTACTAAGCCATATACAACTTTTTTGTGACCCCATGGACTGTAACCTGCTAGGCTCCTCTGTCCATGGGGTGTCTCAGGCAAGAATACTGGAGTAGGTTGCCATTTCCTTCTCTAGGGAATCTTCCCAACCTAGGAATCGAACCCACATCTCCTACATTGGCAGGTGGATTCTTTACCACTGAGCCATCTGGAAAGCCTACTAATTGGCTATATTCCAATATAAAATAAAAAGGGGGAAAAAGAATTGCAACATGGAAAGACTGATCCTTGCGATATATTCAGTGCACACTGTGGACACAGCATGCTTAAGTGTTTTTGCAAAGTTGAAAAAGAAAAACAACTCATGAGGGGAGGGAAACAGTCTTGATTTGGGGACTCCGTTTAGTACTGCTCTGCATTTGCTAAGAGGACACCTTCACTGACTTCCATCTCTAATTAAGTTATAAAGAAAAATAATTTCCAAGATGAAAAAGTAGAAGTGTCAATGTAGTAATGGCTCTAAAACACAGGAAATGTCTGCAGAGAGCCCTCCCCAAACACATATTTATTGGCAATTGCAGGATGCATCTGTTGCTTCAGATGATTTAGTGGCGGAGTGTCTGCAGGACCAATTGTAGAAGAAGATGGTAAGATATGGAAGCTTAAAAGGAAGCATTTACTCTCCTCAATTTGTCATCTACAGAATAAGTCATATCCTACCCTAGTCTGAGAGAAGGAAAGGTAAACTAAGAATGGCTTTTCTTTGAGAACCACTCCTAATGTTGGAGGAAACCACAAGAATATCTTCTTTATTACTAGAGTCATTTAAATGGGTGGGCCATGGACAAGAGTTTGAGCAAACTCCGGGAGACAGTGAAGGACAGGGAAGCCTGACTTGCTGCCGTCCATGGGGTTGCAAAGAGTTGGACTGGACTTAGTGACTGAACAAAAATTGTTGTTATAGCTCATCAGCACATATGAAAATACTGGAGTGCCAACTCATTTTAAGATAAGAAAACACTGGACCAGGCATAATAAGACCTTGGAAATAAACACTTCCTCTTATTTTAAATCACTTGATATCTCGGAGTATCTCAAAGTTTTGTTTTGGAAGAGTCATCTCCTTTAGAAAGAGCTACTGACAAAGACAGTTGAACTAATTCCAAGAAGACTTAGGTTTTTTAAATGTTTCAGACACTAAAATTTTCAGGGATGAAAATTATATGGGCATATCATTGGAAATCAAAATCTCCTGGAATATAAGGACATTTCTAAGCCAATTTTTAAATTGCTATCTTTTCCTAACAGGAATTCTTTGTTGTCCCGAAACAGCTGACTGCATGTTTGGTGGTACTTGAGATTCTGCATTGAAGGCTGAAGAGACTCAGGACTTTGCAAGAGTGTTGTATGCAACTGGAGTTCCTCACTGAGTGTCAGGCCCAGGCCCAGCTCTGCTGCTCTTGTGGCAGTTACTGATTATCCTCTGGTCTGGCAGAAGAGAAAAAGCAGCTCCCAACCAGTCTGGCCTGTCCCAGACCCAAGCTGTTGATATCTTTAGAGGATGAGCACATGTTTGGCGTGGCCCCTTCTAACTCAGCTGATTTTTAGCCCCTTCACTTGTCTCTCTTTCTTCTTCCTTGGATGTTAATTTCATTGTATTTAAAGGGAAGTATTTCAGCATCTGTCATACATTTTCATATTCATCTGACAATAATGCCAGCTTAGGTGACCGCCAGGAGGCCATCCCTGATAAGAGGATGACATAAACTTAAATCTGTTGGATTCTTTGTGAAAAGCTACAATTGTTTTAACCCAGGGAATTTGCCACTGGATTCATTGCCTCCCTTATTAATGTAGACAGAGGAGCCTGAAGCTGTCTGATGAGCTTCCTAGTTTCTCAAAGAAAGTTTTCCTCCTTTTTTGACATTGTAATATTTCATATTCCTATTATTTTTGCCTGCTGTACTTTGCCAAAAATGAGTTGATTGTTTTTAAGGGAGGAGGAATACTAGATAATCCAGAGAACAAAATAAATATATAGAAGAAAATTATTGGTGGAAAGACCAACATTAGGGACAAATTCATTCATGAGAAGGGGTGCTTTTGGATCTGATCCACCCAGCGCTTACTGAGATTTCCCTCAACATCAAGTGTTTTCCATTCTGTCACCCTATTTAATTCTTGCATAACTCTTTTTCGAGACCGATTTCTTCCTCCCATTTTATAGACTTGGAAATGGGAGCCTCAGGGAAAATTTTTCATCCTGCCCCAAATCACTTGGTTGGCAAATTGGCAGGATAGGCTACTAACCCTAAATTTGGAATTCTTCCCACTCTATGTCACTGCTTCCAGGAAGAATAAAGGTATTCTTGTATAATAATCAGGTGGCATTTAATCAGTCAACCAATATTTATCGAGTGCTGATAAGGTACCAGGCACTTGAAGGTTTTTTGAGTGACCGTACCGTGATCACTCACAGTCCTCGGCCAGTGCTATTGAGAGCAGTAGCACAAGATGTCCCAGTAGTTCACTGGAGCTGGAAGTTTAGTTGGTGGTAAAGGTAATCAAATTTCTTGGAATGACGCTGAGTAACTCAAACAGGGACCATGCCTGCCATGTCACCTCAGTGTTAAGCATTCAACTCACAGAGGTAGCAAGTGACACCAGAGAATGAGGGACCAGAGCATATTCTTATGCATTCAGTGAGATCATTAGCAGGCCCAGTAGGCATCCAAGACACTCAAATGCCGATAGAATACTTTCAGTTTTGTGTTTTCTCAGTTTTGCACATTGAATACTTCACACTCACCTTGTTCAGTGAAGTCTGTTTCAACGTGCAGCTCTTTCTTTTTCTTGTAAAGATGCTCGCATGGATAAGAAAGAAAAAAAGTCTAAAACAAAGGGGCCAAGAAAACACTTAAACGTCCTCATAACTGAAGGAATGCTAATCAAAGTTTCTCTTTAAGTTTTGGGTTGACTCCAATATGGAAAGTTCCAGCTGCAAAGAGTATAATCTCAGAGATTTGTAAATCCCAGATATTTTCCTTACTCTTTGTCTTTGACTCCAGTCTTTACTGTTAGCATTCAGTGTGTGTGTGTGTGTGTGCGCGCGCGTGCTAAGTCGCTTCAGTTGTATCGTGTCCAGCTCTTTGCGACACTATAGACTGTAGCTTGCCAGGCTCCTCTGTCCATGGGATTCTCCAGACAAGAATGCTGAAGTGGGTTGCCATGCCATCCTCCAGGGGATCTTCCCAACCCACGACCCAGACATTGGACTTGTGTCTCCTGTGGCTCCTGTATTGCAGGTGGATTCTTTACCGCTGAGTCACCGGGGAAGGCCTATCATTCAATAGGTTTGATACAAATCCCTTGGAATTGAACGAATGGAGTAGGTTAAAACTGAACAAAAACGTTGTTTGGTCATCAGCCAACAATACCACATAAAAATATTGCTGTTCAATTCTTAACTTTAGAAAAGTCTTTGGGTGAAATGTCACTTCTCCTTCCTGAAGTTCCATTTACCAAGTAATTAACAATTTAATTGAACTCAAAAGGGCAGAATAGGCCTTTAGCATTTTGCACTTGAAGTATAATCAGCATCTAACTTGTTTAAATCTATGGTAAATGAAGGGACATTATATGATAGCACATGATATACTTTTAAAAAATTATTTTTCCCTCTAATATTTATATGTCACTAAATTATAAATAATATCCTAAAATAGCCAGATGATCTGAAAACCCTGTCAGACCAGCCCAAGTCTGGTTTTTCTCAAGATGGTGGTAAATCAATGTTGCTGTACTTGACAACCTACCATAAGAATCTGTGTGTAATTCTTTCTTTCCTACATGGCCCATCTACATCTTCTTTTCACTAGCACTCTATCCCTCTTAGAAAAGCTTGAAGGGCTGATGACTTAATTTCAGGATAGGAGAGGAAGTGAAAAATAGCATATGGTTTATTAGTGGAACAAGGAAAAGAGCAATTCTTACCGTCACCAGATAGCAAGTTCTAGCAGTGAAAAGTAGAACTGGTAAATTTGGTAGATGAAAAGGACGGGCCCCACTAGTGAGACATCTGGTGGTCAAGGCATCCTCCTGCCCTCAGCCCCTTAACTAGCTCCACAGGTACCCACCAGGTCATGGCAGCAATACCAGCAATTGGGATCTGCAGGATCTCCCAACAGCCTCACAGCAGAATTTAGAGTATTAATAGACAGAATGTTCCCTGTTTCATCATAAGTGGAGAACGGTATCCTGGAACACTGAAGTAGAATTATATCCATTATTTTCTCCAAAATAGTATTACGCGTGTTAGTTTGGTACTATAGGACTATTAACCTTGTACTGTATATTCAAAGTTACAGCAGGTTTTCTGTTATGAGGTTTTCTAAACTGCAGGTCATAACCAATTGAGTGCTTGCAAAATTATTTTATTGGGTTGTAACCAGTTTGGAAAAAAAAAGAAATATAATAGAAAATACCAGAGTGCATTGCCTGAGGTAAGAGTGTGAATCTTGGGGGTGTATGTGTGTGTATGGTCACACTGTAAAGTGCAAACGTGTATTCCTTACTGTAGGTTGCAGTAAAAAAGGGTTCAAGGTCATTGATTTGGGGATTGTAGGACCAAACCAATGTTCATACCTTCCGGTTCTAGATGTTGAATCAGGCGCATGCAGCAAAAATCAATTCATTGACAGTGAATTCGCCATAAGCCAGTTCACCAAAAATCAATTCCACCAATGATTAACGTGCTGAATCATCAATTCATTGCCTTACTGGAGACTTTCCTCACTTTTTAGCTTCCTTGAAGCATTGCTATAACCTTGTAGCTGGAGACTTGTTAGGCTTAAGTGACTATCAGTCTCACAGTTTAGATACCTCTGTCCCTTTCTGCTCTCAGCCACGTGGGTGGCTCTCATGGTACCAGCTGCAGTGTTACCATAACTAACTGCAGTGAATTTCTTGACAAATTTTAGCAAATTCACCATTTGATCATTTGGTAAATTGACTTAGAGCAAACTGACCTATGGCCTTCTCCTGTCTTCTCTACTCAGGAAGTTCTTTTCCAGTCATTTCTATTCGTAAGGACCTCTTTCTTCTCTGATTGCTTTTACACTCTGTCTGAACCACACTGCACACTATCATATGTTGTCCTATTCTCTAATCGCCTCTACCATGTGATGGTATTGTACCATGTTGGTATAAAAAGGTGGCACACACACACACACACACTTTGGAGCAAGACCGTCCAAGTTTCAGCTTGACTCTGCAACTTAACATTAATGTAACCTTGAACAAATTACTTAATCTCCACATGCATTGATTTCCTCATCTGTAAGATGAGAATAATAGTACCTTGTAGTATCAGTGAGAGGAATGAATGAGTTAAAATAGGAAAAGCACTTAAATAGTGTCTGGAACACAGAGAGTACTACGTGTTGTTATACTTCTATATGCAACAATATATATGAAGTATTTATAGGTGAAGTAATTTTAGAAATTATAGATTTGGATTTCTTTTTGGTTAACTGCTATCAACATTTAAAACTGGCTTTTATTCAACTAATATCGTCAATTGACCATGGATCGTTTGTAGAGACCCTACTATTCCCTAGTAATGTGGAAGAGAGCAATTGAAAAGAGGTATAGAGCAAAGGAGTTTATAGAAAAGACTCTTATTAATACATTCACTCACTCAGTTTCAGCTTGAGCAGTTCGACTGGAATTATCAGAGATAGAGCAATTCTCCTAAAGGTCTCAAGAGTTTAAAAAAACAATGCAAAGAGACGAGATCTGCTTTAAGAAGGAACTTTGAGGAAGAAGGAAGAACTGCTACCTTCACAGAAGGCTTTTGTTTGGAAGCATTGCCTCCGTCAGTTCCAGCAAGAGGAGTTTTGGTGTTTACATCAACCCAAAGAAGAGAATGACAGGACACCTCCACAAAGAGGAAAAGACAGCTTTTATGTAAAATTATCACTAGGTCTTTGTTTCAAAATCAGCTATAAAAGGGATATGTAGATAAAAAATAAAATGCTATGAATAAAAAATATGCCGCTTTAAAAAATAACAAAACTGGAAAAGTCGAACATTTCAAAACAATTTAAATAGCAACAGTAATTAAGACATTGTGGTATTGGCATAAGGACAGGAATCTAGATTAATAGAATGACCTTAGAATCTAGAAGTAAACCCTCACATTTAGGGTCAGCTGATGTTTGTTAGGGGCTTCCCAGGTGGCGCTAGTGGTAAAGAACCCACCTGCCAACACAGGAGACAGAAAGACCTAGGTTTGATCCCTGGGTCCAGAAGATCCCCTGGAGGAGGGTATGGCAAACTACTCCAGTATTCTTGCCTGGAGAATCCCGTGGACAGAGGAGTCTGGTGGACCACAGTCTGTAGGGTTGCACAGAATTGTGCATGACTGAAGTGACTTAACACACTCACGTGATTTTTGACAAGAGTGTTAAGAAAATTAAATGGGGAAAGAATATTATTTTCAACCAGTGACTCTGGGATGAGATAGTCATGCGCAAATGAATGAAATGGAATTCATACCTCATAGAATATATGAAAATTAACTCAAATTGAATCAAATGTAAGAGATAAAATTATAAAACTCTTGTGAGATAACATAGGGGTAAATCTTTGTGACCTTGTGTTTTATAATCATTTCTTAGGTGTGACGCCAAAGGCACAAGAAACAAAAGAAAAAATAGATAATTTGGACTTCATCAAAATGCAAAGCTTTTGTATTTCATAGGACATTATTAAGAAATTAAAAACTGAACCCTGACAAATAGCTTGTATCTGCTGCTGCTAAGTCACTTCAGTCGTGTCCGACTCTGTGCAACCCCATGGACAGCAGCCCACCAGACTCCGCCATCCCTGGGATTCTCCAGGCAAGAACACTGGAGGGGGTTGCCATTTCCTTCTCCAATGCAAGTGAAAAGTGAAAGTGAAGTCGCTCAGTTGTGTCCGACTCTTTGCGACCCCATGGACTACAGTCTACCAGGCTCCTCCATCCATGGGATTTTCCAGGCAAGAGTACTGGAGTGGGTTGCCATTGCCTTCTCCAAGCTTGTATCTAGAATATATAAAAAGAATTCTTCTAACTCAGCAGTAAAAGACAGATAACCTGATTTCAAAAGGGACAAAGGATTGAAATACGCATTTCTCCAAGGAGGACATAAAAGTGGTCAATGAGCACATGAAAAGATACCTAAGAATATTAACTATCAGGGACATGCAAATCAGAAGCACACTGAAATACCACTTTACATCTACCACAATGGTTGTAACAAAAAAGACAAATAAGAAGTGCTAGTGAGACTGGAGAATGATTGCTGATGGGAATGTAAAATTGTGCAGCTACTTTGAAAACGTTTGGTAGTTCCTTGCAATGCTAAATATAGACATTCCATATGATGCAGCAGTTCCATTCTTGGACTTCCACCCAGGAGAACTGAGAACATATGTTCACACAAAAACTTGTACATGAATGTTCATAGCAGCATTATTCATACTAGCGCAAAAGTTATCCATTCAATTGGAGTGGATAAAGCAAAATATAGTAAATTCATACAATGAAATATCATATAGCCATAAAAAGGAATGAAGTATATACCTATTTGTGCTGCAATACGAATAAACCTTATGTTAAGTGAAAGAAGTGAGACACAAAAGAAGATACATTGTACAAATTCTCTGATGTAAAACGTCCTGAAGAAGTAAATCCATCCAGACAGAAAGGAGATTCATGGTTGCTGGGGGCTGGGCAGAGAGGCGATGGGCAGGATCTCCTCAGTAGGTACAGTTTCTTTATAGGAAAATAAGAATATAGTAATATATATTGTGGTGACAGTTGCACAACTCTGTGAAGGTACTAAACACCAATGATTTGTTCATTTTATTTTCTATTATTTGGGGCTCTCATGACTTTTAAACAGTCATTTGCTGAGCATTTTCTACAGTTTAGAAAAATTAGACTATTTCACAAAGTGGAAGCATCTATTGATAGATGATTTTAACTGGTACAGAGACAGCATAGTTGGAGGAAAGAACTAGCAAACCTAATGCATCTCTGTTCAGACACTATAACTTAGAACAGAATGAAAGTAGGCCTTGTTGCTAATCTTGCATCAATGCAAAGAAGATTAATCCATTTTAAATGGTTGAACTGTATGGTATGCGAACTATATCTCATTAAGGCTGAGACAGAGCATGCAGTTGAAACAATACTACCTATTTTGTAAGAATACATGCAAATGTATCCATCCACATTAAGCACATCAAATGCGTCCCATTGGTGCAGCAGAAGTTTTCCCAGGAGGTGTGCAAGGCACTCAGCATTTTGGTTTTCCAACCTCAGCTTGTTTACTCCAATCTTTCCCCTGCTTATAACCTCAGTTCACAACCTTGAAGACAGGTAAATACCCAGACAGTTTGACGTAGTTTGATCTTAACACTGGAGCAACTCTTGCCCAACTGGTCTGTGCGGCTGGCCCATCCTTCAGTGTTTCCTGGTTAAATAGTGAAATTTTCGTATAGCAAATTTTGTTCTGCAATAATTTCTTCCTTTTACAAAAGCATTATATTTATTTAGATTGGACCGCTGATCATGCATTGCCTCTGTCTGCTTTTGTGTTTTTTTGTCTTATGCAATTTATGTTCTAATGTGTTAGTTTTTCAGTCACTTACTTAAGCTTTTTCTTCTTGACCAAATTATAAACCTCCTAAGGGAAAACCTTTATGCCTTTAAAAAAATTCCACACAGTAACTGTTAAGATTCTTTTCATATAACAAGGACTTAATAACATTGATTAATTAACAGATTGATTGGTGGTGGTCTTGGATTTACTAAACCAATTTGGTCATCATTGTCATTCAGTAGCTAAGTCATGTCCAACTCTGTGGACTCGAATATCGCAGCGTGCAAGGCTCCCCTCCTTCAATTGAGTCAGTGATGCTATCCAACCATCTCATTCTCTGCTACCCCTTTCTCCTCCTGCCCTCAACCTTTCCTAACACCAGGGTCTTTTCCAGTGAGTCGGTTCTTTGCACCAGGTGGCTAAAGTACCAGAGCTTCAGCTTCAGCATCAGTCCTTTCAATGAATATTTAGGGTTGATTTTCTTTAGGATTGACTGGTTTGATCTCCTTGCAGTCCAAGTCAAGAGTCTTCTCCAACACCACAATTCAAATCTGTTCTTTGGCATTCAGCCTTCTTTATGGTCTAACTCCCACATCTATAGGCTTCCCTGGTGGCTCAGAGGTTAAAGCATCTGCCTCCAATGCGGGAGACCCAGGTTTGATCCCTGGGTCGGGAAGATCCGCTGGAGAAGGAAATGGCAATCCACTCCAGTATTCTTGCCTGGAGAATCCCATGGACGGAGAAGCCTAGTAGGTTACAGTCCACGGGGTTGCAAAGAGTTGGATATGACTGAACGATTTCACCTTCGCCTCACATCTATACATGGCTACTGGAGAATCATACAAAAAAGAGTACTTAAAAAATCTTGAGTAGTTCTGTATATGTGTTTTAAAAAATAAAATTTTTAGTTTAATGTGAATTTTAATTCATATACTTTTTAATGTCTTCACATAACTTGGAAAGAGGTGACATGATTTGTAATGTAACAGCTGGACATTTCTCCAATCACCTCATTGGATACTGTGCAGGATGTCAGAGATAGACAGTCTCTGCTCTCAACAAGGTTGCCAAAACAAGTTTATGAAAATATAAAGTAATATAGCATGAGCTTAAAATTAGTTAGCTCCATCTTCTGTTCCAATTCACCTTATTTTTGAAACTTAAAAAAATATATTTCTACATGACTTTTATTTGCGGAAGTCTGTAGCACTGGCTGCGAAAGACATCTCAAGACAATCTTATTTCAGTAATTGCACTCTATCAGCCACAACAAAAGCAGTCCTGAAGCTAAAGAGTATAGCTTTTTCAAAGGTTCATGTAACACATGCAGAAGGTCGTAGGTCTAAACTGCACAGGTGTCTCACATTCTCGTTTTGTGCCAGAGGATGTGAAGTGAAGTATTAGTTGCTCAGTCATGTCTGACTCTTGAGACCTCATGGACTGCAGCCCACCAGGCTTCTCTGTCCACAGAATTCTCTAGGCGACAATATTGGAGTGGTTTGCCATTACCTTCCCCCATGTCAGAGGATGGGAGAACGTAAATGAGCATCTCAATGTTAGGCTTCAGCCCTGTAGTACTTATTCATTTAACTACTTGAAAGTGAAAGTGAAGTTGCTCAGTCGTGTCCGACTCTTTGCGATCCCATGGAATGTAGCCTACCAGGCACCTCTGTCCGTGGAATTTTCCAGGCAAGAGTACCAGAGTGGGCTGCCATTTCCTTCTCCAGGGGATCATTCCCGAGCCAGAGATCTTCCCGAGCCAGGGATCAAACCCAGGTCTCCTGCATTGCAGGCAGACACTTTACCATCTGAGCCACCTGGTTAACTACTTGAGTGTTTGCTTTTTCAGTCTAGGCGCTGATTCCTGAAACCAATGTGAAAACTTAGAACCTCTAGTAGCTTTTTCTAGTCACTTCTAAGTTTTAAAATAGTGGGTAAAGAACCCTTTAACTTAACTGAGACAGCGTGCAACTGCCCCACAGATTATGATGTTTTCAGAGTACCAGCAGAGCAAAAGTATTCTTTCTCTAAAAATAAACAAATTAACTTTGATGTTTGCTGTGCTGTGCTTAGCTGCTCAGTAGCGTCTGCTTCTTTGTGACCTTGTGAACTGTAGCCTGCCACGCTTCTCTGTCCATGGGGATTCTCCGGGCAAGAATACTGGAGTGGGTTGCCATGCCCTCCCCCAAAAGATCTTCCCAACCCAGGTCTCCCACATTGTGGGCGGATTCTTTACCGACTGAGCCACCAGGGAAACCTAAGAATAGTGGAGTGGGTAGCCTATCCCTTCTCCAGGGGATCTTCCCAACCCGGGAATTGAACTGGGGTCTCCTGCATTTGCAGGTGGTTTCTTTACCAGCTGAGCTACTCGGGAAGCCCAACATTGACATAGTTTTCCAGAATTTCACATGCAAAAATGTAGAAAGAAACTTCTAATTTTAGCATGCATGAAAGTTTTGTGTCGAAGTAGAAATGTGAACTATCGAGGTAAAAGGACTCCATAATCTTTTCAATGTTTGTGGTGTCCAAAGGGCCCTGACTCTAAGCCATACCCTATGTATACAAAATCAAGTGCCAATTTTCCCTTACATAAAATGGATAATCTAATTATTACAGGTGAAATTGAGATAACATTTTAGAAGCTGGGCGTAGGAACACTTCATCTTACCAGAAAGAAACCAACTGAACTTAAGGTCCATAGATACCTCAAAGCTGAAAGTCAGTTATCCTGTTTCAGATATCTAAGAAACCAAGTAAGTCCCATAAATCCTCTAAAAAAGCCCCCAAGCACTAGACAGTCATTTCTGGCTTCATTCAAGTGGTGCATTCTGGATGGGTTCTTTGGGATAAATTATGTTTTTCTTTCTTTATAGCCTTCAAGTCTATTTCCACACCACATAAAGATGCAGAAAATTCTCTTCTCTGGTATTTACCCTATTCCAAAAACAACTAAAGAGATTTTAGTTGTATATATATTTTTGTTTTCTTCAAAATGTATAGATTTTTACATCATAGTGACAATTGACAAATGTGAAGTTACTTTTCTATTATTAGTTTTTAAAATTTTTACTTATTTTTAATTGAAGGGTAGTTGCTTTACAGAATTTTGTTTTCTCTCAAACCTCAACATGAATAAGCTATAGGTTTACCCATGTATTATTAGTTTTTAAGGAATGTGTTTCTTGTATATAATTAAAGAGATGTAAGTATAGCTGATGACTTCACTTAGAAAAAATTTCAGGAACACATATAAATGAAGCTTTTATAAAGCTTTGTTTTGTTTCTTCAATTATTAAACCAAATAAAATTATAAAAATCGGTGGCAATAGTAAAGCATTAGATAATCACTAACCAGTTTTAATATGTGCTGATATTTCACTGTTCTTGCTTCAAATATTTTTTTGAAGAAATAAAATTATATGACAGATAAAGATGAAAGCTTTCTTTTTTTATTGCCTTCCCTGAATCCCAAATCTCTATCCTGAAGTTATTTCATATTTTTATGTTCTTACTATGTGTGTTTGCATCCATAAACAAGATACAATATTGTTTCATGGTTTGTAAAAATGTTTATAAATCTCTCCTGAAATGTTGTTTTGAGATTTAATCACTTTGATGAGTGCAGAGCTATCTTATGTATTTTAAGACTCTATGGTGTTCCACAGTGTAAATATTCTTCAATTTTATTTTAATCTATTGTCCCATCATTGAACATTTAGATTACTTCCAATTTTTCCTTTGTTAAAGGATGCTACCTGGAATATCGTTGTATAGCTTTTCAGTGAATATGTGAAAGAGGGAAAGTTTGGACTTGCAAAGTAAATAATCCATCCAGTTTTTTTACTTAAGGTCAGCTGGAGTGAAGACAGGCAGCAGAGAGGGTGAATCTGCACTTCTTGGGACAGTTTACTAGGCTAGCTCCATCCAGTAGAGCAAATGGAGCCCATGGAAGTCAGATAAATCAACTCTCTAATTAAAAACTCACTTAAGGAGTGAGAAGAAAGGCAGTGTTGCTACAGAGGCAATTACTACAGAACAATATGGTGGGGGATTTCCACCATATATTTAAGTCTTCATTTTTATCTGCAATAGATGTTTCTAATTTCCCCTATTTTAGACTTTTTTTTTTTTTCTGGTGAAATTAACATTTTTCCAAGAGTTAAATTTATCATCTTAAAGAAGCCCATAGAGTCTCTTAGGATTTAAAAAAGTCTCTACTTTTCAAAAGTAACCAATATTTATTTTCCCATTCCTAGTTTTGGTCTGGGCTTTGTTCTTTCTCATAAAAAAGTTTGACTTATTTCTTAGTCTTTTAAAAGAAGTTTCAAATAACTAGAACTTGGTTTTATTGACATTCCCTTTGGTTTTCTGTTATTGATGTTTGTTCTTACCAATTTATTTCCTTCTGTCTACTCTTTTTGGAATTATTCTGTGGTTGTTTTCCTGATTTCTTGAATTGAAAACTAATTCATTAATGTTCAGATTTTCCTCAATAGATGTATTTGAGTTTATGTATTTGTGTGGATTACAACAAACTGTGGAAAATTCTTAAAGAGATGGGAATACCAGAAAACCTGACCTGCCTCCTGAGAAACCTGTATGCAGATCAGGAAGCAACAGTTAGAACTGGACATGGAATAAGAGACTGGTTCCAAATAGAGAGAGGAGTACATCAAGGCTGTATATTGTCAGCCTGCTTATTTAACTTATGTGCAGAGTACATCATGCGAAATGCTGTGCTGGATGAAGCACAAGCTGGAATCAAGGTTGCTGGGAGAAACATCAAAAACCTCAGATATGCAGATGACACCACCCTTATGGCAGAAAGTGAAGAAGCACTAAAGAGCCTTTTGATGAAAGTGAAGGAGGAGAGTGAAAAACCTGGCTTAAAAATCAACATTCAGAAAACTAAAACCATAGCATCTGGTCCCATCACTTCATGGCAAATAGATGGGGAAACAGTGACCTTATTTTGGGGGCTCCAAAATCACTGCAGATGGTGATTACAGCCATGAAATTAAAAGATGCTTGCTCCTTGGAAGAAAAGCTTTGACCAACCTAGACAGCATATTAAAAAGCAGAGCTATTACTTTGCCAACAAAAGTACATCTAGTCAAAGCTATGGTTTTTCCAGTAATCGTGTATGAATGTGCGAATTGGACTATAAAGAAAACTGAGCGCCAAAGAATTGATGCTTTTTTTCTTGTCAGAGCTTTTATATTCGAGTTTGTTCTTCATTTAACTTTTAAACACTACTATAGTTGAATATTAAAACAAAAGCAAGTAGTGAGCATGTTATGATTATAGTCCTTCACTCAATCACGACTGCAAATAAAACACCAGCAGTGAGTGTTATTCACAGGCCCTGCTAAGAGGTCTGACACTGAACACCACCCCGGGGATGATATTCATCATCCTCATGTGCTTCTCCGTTGTAATGGCACCATCCTTCCTGATTTGGTTCAAAGTCCACTAATTCTGCCTGGTCCATTTCATCAGTCTCTTCTACTTCTTTCCTCTCATGCAGAAGTTTTTCCAGCAAAGAGAGTTTATCAGGAGAGAGAAAGCCATTCTCAGGAACGTTTACCTTAAATTCAATGATTAGGCGACCCTTTTCATATGGCCTAGCATAAACTGGCATGCCCTCATTTAGCATACACTTGATATCTCCATGCTTGACAATCTGACCTGGATGAGAAATGATGACTATGGTTCGGTGGTCAAGAGTAGATACTGGCTTCTGGAAGCCACACAATGCCTCATGTGTATGTCCATACACATGAAAAGGTCTTCTCCTCATTGAGTAAAAACAGCATGGTCCCTCTGATCTAAAACAATGATAATATCTCCCGGCTCCAGTCCTGGTTCTTGGTCGCCTTCACCATGGAATGTTATCTTCTGGCCATCTTTCATGCCTTTGTCAATATGAACTTCTAGAATTTTCTTTCTCGAACTACCTTCCGTTGCAGCTTCTGCTCCCCATGGCCCTGGCACTCCATGCAGACAGACTGAATTTGCTGAACCATTCCAGGTCCTATCTGATAAATTATTTGCATTCCAGTACCTCGGCAATTGGGACAGCATTCTACGGCTCCTTTCTTACCACCTCGGCCTTCACATTTGTCACAAATCACATTCTTTTGCAGAGCTAGTTTTCTTGTTGCACTATTATGTAAATCTTCTAAAGTTACTGTAAGTTGATGCACAATTTCTACCTCTCCTCTCTCTCTGCATCCTGCCTCCTCCTCCGAAAAACATATCAAAGATGTCCATGGGGGAGCCAAAACCACCACCTGCTCCATGTTCTTTAATTGTCTGTTCTCCTCCTTTGTCATATAATTCCCTTTTCTTTGCATCAGAGAGCACCTGGTAAGCTTGAGAAGTCTATTTAAACTTTTCGCCTTCATTTGGATTCTTTTCAGGGTGGTACTTCAAGGCCAGTTTCCTGTAAGCCTTTTTCAATTTTTCTTGGGTGGCATTGGATTTGACCCCCCAAAACATCATAGTAAGTGGTTTCTTTCACCATTTTCCACAGCCGGTGAGTGGGCCGATGCCGGTGTGGGGGAGCGGAAAGGAGCGAGGTTGTTGTGCGCAGCTCGGGCAGCCGCCGCTCCTCCGCCTTTCACCGAGCGTTCTGGAAATTTCCGCAGAATTGATGCTTTTGAACTATGGTGTTGGAGAAGACTTTTGAGAGTCCCTGGGACTGCAAGGTGATCCAACCTGTCCATCCTAAAGGAGATCAGTCTTGGATGTTCAGTGGAAGGACTGATACTGAAGTTAAAACTGCAATGCTTTGGCCACCTGATGTGAAGAACTGACTGACTGGAAAAGACCCTGATGCTGGGAAAGATTGAAGGCGGGAGGAGAAGGGGACGACAGAGGATGAAGTGGTTGGATGGCATCACCGACTTGATAGACATGAATTTGTGAAAGCTTCGGGAGTTGGTGATGGACAGGGAGGCCTGGCATGCTGCAGTCCACGGGGTCGCGAAGAAGCAGACACGACAGAGCGACTGAACTGAACTGAACTGATTTTCCTCAAAGTTCTACTTCTCTGCATCCTACGTGCTTTTTTCTCATTATCTTTTATTTTATAACAACTTTTCTGAGATATGATTTACACACCATAATGAAAATATGCAAGAGTTAATTGCTCAGTCCTGTTCGGCTCTTTGCAACCCTGTGGACTGAAGCCTGCCAGACCCTTCTGTTCATGGGATTTTCCAGGCAAGATTACTGGGGTGGGTTGCCATTTCCTTCTTCAGGGGATCTTCCCAACACAGGGGTCGAACTTGAGTCTCCTATATTGTAGGCAGATTCTTTACCTCTGAGCCACCAGGGAAGTCATACCATAATATTCACCATTTAAAAATATAAAATACTGTGGTTTTCAGTATATTCACAGTGCAACCATTATCAGTGTTTAATTTTAAGACAATTTTATCACCCCAAACAAAGCCCATATCTATTACCAGTAGGTCTCCATTCCCTCCTACTCCCTACTCTTGGCAATCACTACACTACTGTCTCTATGGATTTGCCTATTCTGGACATTGCACATAAGTAGAATACTATAATGATTTGGGGACTGACTTCTTGCACTTAACTATTTGTTTTCAAGGTTCATCCAAGTGGTACTATTAGGAGTATTCCATTCCTTTTTATTTATCCATCCTTTTATTTTTTATTCCTTTTTATTTATAATATTAAATAAACTGTATAAATGTGTCATGCAGTATTTATCCATTCATCAGCTGATGGGCATTTGAGTTCTACCTTTAGCTCTTATGAATACTGCTATTGCAAACTTCATGTACAAGTTTTTGTGTGAACATATTTTCAGTTCTCATAGGTATATACTTGGGAGTAGAGTTATGGGGTCACATGATAGCTCTGTTTAGCATTTTGAGGAACTGCCAAGCTATTTTCCAACAAAATGGTTGCATTGTTTTACACTCACAGTTGAAATGTATCAGGGCTCTAATTTGTCCATACCTTTGCCAACATTCACTGTTACTGGTTTTTAAAATTGTAGCTGTCCTAGTGAGCATGAATTGATATTTCGTTGTGATTTTTGTTTATAGTTCTCTATTAGCTAATGATATTGAGCATATTTTCTTATGCTATTGGTCCTTCATTTTCCTCTTTAAAGAAATGCGTATTCCAGTTCTTCACTCATTTTTAAATTGGACTGTCTTTATATTATGCAGTTATAAGAAATTCTTTCTGGTTTCAGGTTCCTTTGCACTGAAGAACAGTCTTTAGTGGTTCTTTTGGCCAAGGACTTGGGATGGTACTCTCCTTCTTTGAAAATGTCTTTTTTTTTTTTTTTAAATACTGACCTTTTCTCTTTCTGTCTTTGGGTGATTGTGAGCTCTCCTGGGCTGTGGAGGGGGTTTTCTCGCAGGGGGTTTCATTTTTGCTTCTACTGGTCCAGGGAGTTTCAAGTATCTCACTTTGGGATTTCCGCATCCTACAGTGTTAAGTCTCCATATTCACACAAGGCCCACTGTGGACTGAAATCTCCCACATAATCTCTCTTTTTCTACTCAGAATCTGAGGAAAAGACCAACTTTCCTTGGGCAGAGAGCAGCTTTTCTGACTCTCCTGTCACTGTGGGTGGGGGGTGTCTCAGCTTTATGAAGAGCCTCAGTTTTAGGTCCCTACTTCATTGGGCCCAAGTCATATCTCTGTTCCCATGTAGGTAATAAACCCCACCCCCTGGGACATGCTGTGGCTCTTGGTTACTCTTCCACTTGTAGGTTCCCGTATGCCCATATCACTTTAAAAATATTATTATTACTGTGCTGGGTCTTTGTTGTTGTGTGAGAGCTTTCTCTGGTTGCAGCGAGCGAGAGTTCCTCTCTAGTTGTGGTGTGTGGGCTTCTCATCGTGGTGGCTTCTCTTGCTGCAGAGCACGGATTCTAGGTACGTGGGCTTCAGTAGTTGTAGTGTGTGGACTCAGTTGTGGTGCACAGATCTAGTTGTCTCACGGCACGTGGAATCTTCCCAGACCAGGAATCGAAGCCATGTTCCCTGCATTGGCAGGCAGATTCTTAACTGTTGGACCACCAGGGAAGTCCTCCCATCCCATTTTTTGCATCTTCAGATTTTCTCTTATTTCTTTGGTGTTCAGTTTGTATTAAGCATTTCTACATGCTGTAATATGCGAGAGTCTCCAGTACCACAGTCCTCCATGTTCTTGGAACCAGTTTATTGCTTTTATACTGTTAAAAGGGAACTCCCTGGAAGTCAAGTGCTTGAGAATCTGCCTCCAAATGCCAGGGACATGACTTCAATCCCTGGTCAGGGAACTACCATCCCACATGCTGTGGGGCAACTAAGCTCATGAGCTACAACTGCTGAGACCAGACACCCTAGAATTTATGTGCCAGAACTACTGCTGCTAATTTGCATCATGCAAAACTAAGAAAAAGAAATACACTAACTCCCGTGGTTTGAGGATAAATATCAGTTTAAAGCTTGGGTAGCTTTTGCTGTGACAAAGTCTATTGCTAAAAGAAATGTAACCACTTATGCTGAACTAAGACTGGATTGAAAACTAGATATCTCAACTCCAGTTTTTAGAAGGCAAGCCCATCATTCATTCATTCACCCATCCATCCCTCAACCTCCCCCCTCACCCCTAGGGATTTCCAGGCTAAGTTAGTAATGAAATAGTTTTCTGCTAACTCCAGAGCACAAGGGCAGCTTTGCTTTTTGTTTTGTTCTTTTCATGAGAGGAAGTGTGAATAAGCCTCCTGAGAAATATTATTTCCACGAACAACATTCCCATCTTTTCTTCTTTCACCTTTTCAGTTTCTCTGGGGTCAAGAATTGGAAGGCTCATGGGTGGGACAGTACTCCTCTCTGAAGGGGCTTGGATAGCATCAGCAGGATGTTTTTTCCTACATGTTGGTTTAGCAATGGAGTAACATCCCATTAGGAAGAAAGTCTGAGAGTATCTTTGTTGGTAGGATAGCTTCTTGTCTCTGTTTCAAGGACATTCAAATTTCAGTGACTCTCTAGTAATTTTGGGTAAAACTACCAATTGATCTATCCATTTAAAAAATCTTTTTTTCTTTCATATAGTCATCCATTCAACACATGCTTTCTAAATATGAGGCACTATACTCAAAGCTGTGATGCAAACATAAAAATACTTCAGTCCCCAAACTCAAAGAGTTTGCATTCTACTGGAAGAGAGGAACACTCAAAGCAACAATTTTAATATGGTAGGATACATGCCATTATGCAGGTATTCTGGAAAGTAATGCACTGGAGCCTCTGTCAGTCGCTAGTTAGAAGGATAAAACAACTTGCCAGGCTTTCAGATTTCTAGATTAGCTGGAGTCTAGCTTTAGACTGCCTCAGTTTAAATCACGTCCCTTTTTGTAATTATTTGGCCACAGACAAGTTACGTGACCAGTCTGTTCTCAGTTTCATCATGTGGGAAGTGAAGATTATACCTCTTGCATAAGGCTGATACCAAGATAAAACAAGTTAATATACATAAAGCACTAGAATTAATGATATTTAGCAGTATTTACCTATACTATGTAAATGTTAATTATAATTATCATCCTTTATTTTCAAGATAGAGTTAACATTCTCTTACAGCAGTAGACTATCTGTCGACTATTTCTGAAGACTATTGAAAGTAGGAAGAAACTGCTAAATTCTTATCCCTTTTCAACTTCTATTTTTGTCGTGATATATAATATATTATTAGAGAGTATACATATGTAGTTTATTAATGAATGAATAAACACACATAGATATAGGGTTAAATGTTAGTTTCTTCTTGCTGGTACTCAATCAAAAGCTTAGAAATAATTGCATTACTGAAATATATGACATTCTTGTCTACAGATGAGAACTGCAACTGATAATTTATAACATATGCTTTACATAAATTAGCTCAAGTGCCAAGAGGGTCCTGAGCATATCAGTAACTATGTGCTTTTCATTGACTCCTGATTCTCACTGAGTCCAAGAGGACAGAACTGAGTGGTGCAGACAGGCATAGAGGAAATAACTTGAGAAGTCAATCCTACCTTGCACCCTTGAAGAGCCATTTGCTGAACTTTGCAGGGCATCAGCGAAGTTAACTTGCATTTTGCTAGCCTATCCCAGGGACGGAGGAACCTGGCGGGCTGCCGTCTCTGGGGTCGCACAGAGCTGGACACGGCTGAAGCAACTTAGCAGCAGCAGCAGTAGCCTATGTGGTCATCACATACACTCAGGGATCGCAGGGCAATGACATACAAAAATAGAAAGTTCATTGGAATATAAGTTGAATATATCGTTCGCTAATGTTTTCTCCAGTGTCATGGTTAACAAATGATCTTTTTTGGAGCTTACTTTTCTGAAACATTAAAACTTCTATAAGACAAGAATATAATAACATTTACCATGGAAAGCAATCTGGCCTTCCTGTCTACATGACTCATTTTCAGATTTTCTTGTGAAAAAGAAACTGAAGATGCTACCCAAACAACAGCTGCTTAGCTATAAATTACTAAAACAAGCCTCTCATTCAAGACTACTATTGAAAATCTTTATTTAGAGCAATTTAAAAATTCATGAAGGATTTTACTTAACATGTTCATACTTGATATAGCTTTTGAAGTCATTTAGGGAAGTTCTAGGAATTACTCAGGAGCAACTGCTTTATTCTTGGCTGAAAATTTGAAGATTAATTTAAACAAAAAGGAAAGTCATGTTTGCTAGAAATTCCATCCGTATATGTTAGGAATTCCATAAGCTCACTACATATTTAATTGGGGCTTCATAAAAACCTACTCACTGAAAAGTAAAGCATATCAGGTGGAAAGAATATTATAATCAACCTCTCATTGACTAGAAAGATAACCACAGTTTAGGTGGCGGTCATTTAGCAGGAACTTTGGAGGCATAAAATTATTAGCTTGTCAAATTTTGTTCTTAGCTTAAAAAAAAAAAAAAAACCCTATTGTTTTTACCAAAGCTTGTTTTACCACATTAAGTGTTTTTTCTCCTTTGGTTCTGTTTTGTATTTCTTGATTTTTAGGAGACAAAACTCCAAAGCAATTGTCTTAACATAGTGCCTACTCTGCATTTTGCGCAGCCTCATGCCTGCCTTGGGCAAGTCATTACATGCTCCTTCCTCAGTTTCTCCATCCACAAAACAAGGATAATCACGCCTACCTCACCAGCTTGCCGAGTGAGTTCATAAGCTAATGTTGGTGGAGCATTTCTAAAGATGGAATGTTCTGATTAAGTGAGAATAAATAAACAACAAGTTTCTCTTCTTTTGATTGTGTGTTAGGTGTGCAAATCAATGTGATTTGGTTGAGGGCTTACCCCTGTGCACAAGGCTATTTAAAGGCCTTGGATAGGGCCGCCAATCTCTGAGAGCAGGTACAATGTTGGGTCAGCAGTAAGAGGGGCCACTCTGGGTTGTTGGTTTGTCCCTGTGCTTCTGGCTCTGGGCTTTTGGTTCATGCGGTTTACCTGAGTAGAGCTATTGGACTTTTCCTGCCAGATTCTGCCTTCCCGAGTGGATAAGAAATTTTCTGCCAGGCAATGTGGCTCCCTCCTCATGTTCAAGAGTATGTAACTGGAGTTCTGGTCCCTGCCAGGGAAAGAATGTTCCAGACACTGTCTGGTAGCACTTTGTGGGGCCACAGTAGGAGTAGTAAGTGACCATAGTTTGAACCTCTTGGGTGATACAGCAAGGAGTTAGAGGCAGGAAATAACCCTGAGTGGGTCTAGCAGGAAAGCAGTGTGTTTCCTGGTCTCAGCTCTGCAGCTCTGATGGGTGAGGCATTCTTAAGCTTTGTGGCTGATGTCCTTAATATTCTGTATGCATGGATGCTCTAAAATGTGGAGTGTACATCTACTAGCCTAGGCAACTAGAGTATGTTACAAGACATGACAAGGCTAGTGGCTTGTCCTGGGTCATGGTGACTGGGATGATGGTCCACCCCTTGCTATCCTAGTCCACCCAGGGCGATCCTTCTTGGTCTTAATATGAGTGGTAGGTGATGGGATTAGAGGAAGCTCTTTCCATGCCAGACTGCTGAGGAGTCAAGAGCTGGCTTGGTGGGAGGTGGGTGGATGGGTGTACATGCCCTGGGTCTGCTAAGACTTGGCCCTATGGTTTGAGATAGGTGCATTAGAAGGCTTTTCCTTGGCTGGATACTTTGTGATGGCAGCCTCTTTCAGCATCCTCTGTTCTTCTTTCCAGGCTCCCACATCCTATACAGCTACTGGCTTCTCCATTTTAAATCAGCCTCCTTCTCGGGGCTTTCCTTGATACATTGCAGGCCTGAATGCCTGCGGCTCCCCACCCGCATCCAGCTGAGCTAGTTCTAGAGTTTGAGGATCATTGGAGGAGCACCCAAAGATTCCTTCTGAGTTCTTTTTCCATTGTCTCTCCATCCTATCAGTCAGAGAGAGGATCATTATTGGAGATCTATCTACTGTTTGCTAATATATTAGGTGGAGCCGGTACCCACTCTCATGGCCAAGCAATCGTTTCCATCACTTAGTTGCTGACACTGGCCTGAACGAGCATGTCCACACCCGATGGCAAGAGGGATACAGGGCTGCTGGTTATGTCCTGGCTCCTCGAGCAGTGCCTTCTGTTTCACCTGCCTACCTGCAGGAGCCCTTTGTCCCTAAAATGGGTCCCCAGGCCAGTGTCACTGGTAGCTAGGGCAGCCAGGGTAAGTGTCCAGCAGAGAAGCTCTATCATCTGAAGGATCACAAGATGAAACTTCACAGAACTGCTTGCAGAGAGTGTATGGTTGCATCCAATTTCCCTTCCTATCAGGAGACACCTGGCTCTTCCACAGACGTCAGTGGTCCCTTTGAGGTCAGGCTTTTCTGTTTGATGGTCCAAGATGATGAACACAATGAGTGTGTGTTGCATGAACACATCCCTAATAGAAACGTGTGGCTGCTTTTGAGACACCCTGGAGCCTCCCACTGGCCCCATAAGCCACTCAAGTTTTGGGACTCTATTGGGAATTCAAATTAGTCCTCATAGCGACGAGAGCTCTTTGAAGCTCTTTGGTATCTATTTCTCAAAGCACAGTAAGAAGGATGGAGCTATGAGAGTAACTCCTCCTTGGATGCTTGTCTTTGACGGGAGCAGAGGCCCCTCTAGTGCTATTCTCACCCCATCACTGAGTGAGCAGGGCCCGCCGCGTGTCAGGACGTCTGCATACTGCTCCAGACAGTGAGTTGGGCGGGTGTAGTGTCACCTTGTGGGTCACATAGGAAGGGAAGGAGGAGCTAGGATGGGTGTGTTTGCCCTTGGGGTTGGAGGAGAACCTTTACTGGTGTTAAACAGGGCTCTGCTTTTGGACCCTTTCAATCTATTTCCCTCAACTTCTCTGTCTCTGTCTCATAGGCCTGCAGCTGGGCCAAAGTTGTCTTAAGCCTCAGATGGTCAGCTCCTCCACACCTAACATTCCTAGCCTCTTTGGAGTAGGTGAGGACTCAATTCAAAGGAGCACTCTGCATGGGACAGCCATGGTGGAGGACTCCAGGCCTTAGCTGCTAGTGAGCGTCAGCTGGGAGTCTGGGCACCACTGGACAGGGAGGACATTGCTAGAGACTGACCCTCAGTGGCAGAGAACTTTGACCTCACAGAGAGATTGCATGCTCAGTCCTTTCAGTCATGTCTGATTCTTTGTGACACTATGGACTGCAGCCTGCCAGGCCCCTCTGTCCATGGTATTCTCCAGGCAAGAATACTAGGGTGGGTTGCCATGCCCTCCTCAGGGGATCTTCCCACCCGGAGATCAAACCAGCATCTCTGGCATCTCCTGCACTGCAGGCAGATTCTTTACCCACTGAGCCACCTGGGAAGCCTCCCAGTAGACAGATTGTCTCTCACTATCATTTGAGCGACTTTCTGCCTAAGGATGGGCTTCCCTTGTAGCTCAGTCAGTGAAGAATCTGCCTGCAATGCAGAAGACCTGGGTTTGATTCTTGGGTTGGGAAGATCCCCTAGAGAAGGAAATGGTAACCTACTCTAGTATTCTTGCCTGGAGAATCCCATGGACAGAGGAGCCTGGCAGGCTATAGTCCATGGTGTTGCAAGAGTCGGACAAGATTTAGTGACTAAACCACTGCCACCACTGCCTAAAGATGGTTTAACTTAGTTATATTAGCTCTTTTGCTCTCTTTAATAACCTTTTATAATCCGTATAGTGATGATTAGAATCTGTAACCGTTCTGTGAGTCTCATGTTCTCTTTCAAGGTCCTTGAATGTCTGAATCAGAATGAGTGAATATATTGGTTCTCAAGTCTTATTGTCAAGGATCCCAGAAAAGAGAAGCAATTCAAATTGCTCTTTGAAATGTTTGTCCTTTACAGTGTTTACTCATGTCTTCTGGTTTTAGGTTCTGAAACCTAGCTACAAAATATAAGGAAGTACTCCAGTGTGGCTTCAAATGCAAAAATTACTTGTTAGATGTTGGTGCAGAAGAGAAACTGAAAGTTCAAGTTGACATTCTGCATTTACTCTGTACCTTAATGTTATCTGATCGGTTATAAAATTCTAGGAAATGGGAAGAATATACATCACTTACAGTTGGAAATCTTAATATAGCTGCATTCAGCGTTCTCAGCAGATGGTCATAGCTTTCCATGTCAGTCTGCCCCTTGCAGCATAATTTATGGAGTTGGCAATATGGAAGAATGGTGGTTGGGATGGGGATTCAGTTAGAAGACAGGACAGTTTCTGGCTCTTGTCTTTTCCAAGTTCTTTCTCAGATTTATGGTATTTTGTAAAGCAGATGTACTAACTTGTTTGGTAGATATTTTTTCATACCTCTGCCAGTAAAGTTCTAACACAGTTATGGAAGTAGTTTATGCTATAAATGTAAAGAATAGTAAAGTTTATGAATGAAAAGCCTGCCTTCCACCACCAATCCTATCCCCAAATCATCACCATTAGGCCTGATGTGTGCCCTGCCAGACTGCTTCCTTTGCATAGGAACATAGTTCCAATTAACCAAGTGTAGTAATACTATTGGTGGGTACTCAAAAGGTATTTAAAGTTATATGCCGTTACTGTGCTATGATCATTTTTTTAAATTGGAATATAATTATTTTACAGTGTTGTGTTAGTTTCTGCTGTACAATGAAATGAATCAGCTACAGGTGTACATAGCTCTTGCTCTTGAACCTCCCTCCCACCCTGCCCCATCCCACCCCTCTAGGTCATCACAGAGCACCAGACATAAGAGGCTTATTTTCCAAAGAGAATTTATAATACCCTCATAGTATGGAAGCAACATATGTGTCCACAGACAAGTGGCTAAAGATGTGGGATACATATGCACACAATGAAATATTAGTCATGAGAAATGAAATCTTGCCATTTGCAATATCATGGATCGATCTAAGGGGTATTATGCTAAGTGAAATAAGTCATACAGAGAAAGAAATATCGTGTGATATCACTCATATATTCAATCTAAAACAATGAATGGACAAAAAAGAACAGTAACAGAGGCATAGATACAGAAAACAAACTTATGGCTACTAAAGGGGAAGCTGTGGTGAGAGGGGTATGAGTGAAATAAGTTGGGGGGGTGGTGGATGAGGAGGTACAAACTTCCAGTTGCAAAGGAAGTGAATCATGAGTATGAAATGTAAAGTGTGGAGGAAATAATAAAACACCATGTACTGTCTGTATGATAACAGATGGCAATGAGATCTATCATGCTGGTCATTTTGTAACATAAGAAAATATCAAATCACTATGCATACCTGAATCTAATATAGAGTCAATTATACTTCAATTAAAATTCAGAATACCTCTTAAAAATTTTTTTTAGGGGTGGGGATTAAACTGAGGATATGAAGAGAAATTTCAGTGTCTTGTAGCATATTTTGCAGACCTTTGGGAAAAGGTATATCTGAAAAATGCACACGCTGCACTATTTTCTTTTAAAATATGATCCTCACTCTTTGCTCCTACGTATTTTACAGGGGAAAGAAATATACATCTTTCCCTCCGGTTTCTACTTCTGTGTCTGTCTTCTGTCTGTCCCCTTGTTATCCATCTTTGTTCCTTGAAGGCATGTCTCTCCTTCCCTGCTTAGTTTCATTGAGCTTTGCAACAGCAGCCCATCCCTTTTCAGCCACAGTCACATCCAGTGATCTCCCGCTGGCTGGTCAAAACCCAGAGCAGGCTGGCTCTGGGGCCCATTCTGTCACACCCCATTAGATTTTGAGACACCATTTTGCCCCAGGGATTGGGCCTAGTTAAACTAAACTGTTCAGAACACTCTTAGAGAATGATTATCTGGGGAGGCTGGAAAAGAAGACAAAGGAGACATCTTGGAAAATATAAAGAAAAATAGTCCCGGAAATGCAAAGAGCTAGGGGCAGAGGTTAATTCTATCACAGCCCAACTGGTGCATGTTGTTCTGTATCATCTGAAATATCTCCTTTGACCAGCACTTTACAGGCTCTCTGCTGGTAACTGCCACTTATTTCACAATCCTGAATTCAAGGGTGCCCATGAGAGAAGAATAGAGTGTCTATTGAAGGCTCCCACATGAAGCCCACTGTGCTCTCCCCTAATTTTAGCTCAAATCCAGGCATGCTGACATATTTTAAATGGGGGATCTGTGCACAAGCTCACTCACTGCTGACAAGCCATTCTCCTGCTCTGTGGAAATCTCCCATTTCCCTTCCCCACTGTGTCCTTGGTCAACAGTTATAAACTCTCAGACAGCTGGTTGTGTATTAAAGTCTATTTATAACAGTCAGCAGACAACTGCATGTTTATGGGGAATCGTGGCAATTTTTGCTTAGGAAGGACAATCGGGGCATTTCTTCTGGAGTGGAACGGATTCAGCCACTGGACTCCACAAACATTGCCTCGCTTGTCTTCTTACATTCTGTGCACTGAGGTTACCCTGGGTGTTAATGGTGAATTCAAACCCCGCACAGACTGCTGGTTCTTTAGTCAAGGTTCTGGGGGACTGGACAATGGAAAGCATAAAACAATAATACTTTGTGAGGAACAAAGAAGTAAAGACATATAAAAGTACCCATAGCTCTGAGGAACAGCATACTCTACTCAAAACCTGCAGTAGAGTTCATGAAACCATAGATTCCACCCCCCCTCCTATGGCTCTCCTTAAATATAAATATTACCATATGATAATTTGATGGCATTCAAAAAATTCTCCATTCTGGTGGGTCTTGAAGTGCTTTTTTTTAATTTTAGAAAGTTTAACAAATAGAACATAATACAACTAAAATCCTCTGGTCGTGAGTGGGCAGGGAATTAAATATGCCAACAGGAGAAAATCTGTTTGGATTCCTAGAGCATGTCTTGCATAGTGCTTTTCTACTAGTTCTAACTTTACTGAGATGGCTTCTCACTTCCCCAATATTTTTTGAATATAGAATGGGTAGAATGATATTTAATTTAAAAAGAGAATGTATTTGGTTTTTAACATAGGAATAGAGAAGAATTAAAATGGACAATAGCCTCACTGACCGTAATACTTTTTACATTAGAAAGAAATTGTCACTAGCATATGGTTAGAAAGCTCAGCTTTACACTGAGTAGCTTTACACTGAACGTGAAACGAAAACTAAACATAGTCATTGTTCATGATTATCAGTCCAGGATAAAAGTGTGTATCCACTTACACATCTATATCTGTGTTCTTAGAAGAGTTTTAAACAAGTGTATTTAAATATTGCAGCAACCTGGTCCACCTCGTGGTTGTCTGACCCTGATTTCAGTTGATTTCACATCATCTGTAAAACTTAGCACATCTCCTACATTTTGATGTGCCTTCTCCAAAAGATGCGTATGTGTACCAAAAAAAAAAAAAATGATGTTGAGTGACTTTTGAAAGTTAATAAGAACTTCTATAATTTGTAAACTAGGATTTTAAAAAGCCAGTTTGGTAAAGAAGCAACCTTGTGTTGCTGGAACAACTTGTTCTAATTTCTGTCCTAATCGGGGACTGTTTTCCAGAAACAGCAGGATAAATCCTGTTCCTTCTGCTCAGTGAGGCCTCTTTGAGGTTTGGTTCTTGGGCATTTTTCTTTTGGCCTCTGCTGCAGCGAAAGGTAAATTAATAATGAGGTGCAGATGATCAAGCCAAAATCCTTTTAAGAGAAGCCTGTACTGCAATGTCGTGGTTTCTGTTCTCACTTTCTGCCTAAAGTCTTGGATGCTTCTGGGAGGCAAAACTGCAAAACCTTCTGTCAAGGCTGGAATCGGTTTCAGGTTGTTTAGACAAGATTATCATTCTTATTCCTGGTTCTCACCAGAGCCAGGGCTGAAGGTTGAGCTATTGAAAGCTTTTCTTGTGGCCAAATAGATATTAAACTGTCATAGAAGAAGGAGAGAGAACAGTTAATTCATCTCAAATAAAAGCCCCTTTCTGTGGGTTTATCAGTAAAAAGTAGTAAAAGTTTTACATTGACTGATGTCTCTGTGAGATAATTGAGGTGGAGATAAACAATTAACATGGGAGGATAAAGGCTTACGTAGGTCAAAAGAAGTATTTTCAGAATTGTATTTCATATGTGAATATAGAGTGTGCCAGAGGGAGTGGTCAGTAGAAACAACAGTGGTACATCATTTAAAGCAAATAAATCTTGTTTTGGTAGTTTGGAGCCATATTTTAATATGGTTTTACTGGGGAAAAAAATTCAGGGTGGTTTTTCCCTTCTAGCAGTTAAAAGGTCTGAGATTTTTAAGAACTGGACACTCTAAGGAATAAGGTCCTTGTACTTAGAGTGTTCCATAGACTAAGTAATGTAACTTTTAGAAAACAGAAGCTGTCACTCTTTAGGGTCATCCAGCCCCCAAGATAGCCTGCCTATCCAGAACACACATCTAAAAGCCAGAAGCATCCCTTCCGGTGAATTTTAGGGGCAAGAGAGATTTGACAAGGTTTCCTTTCTCCTTAAAAATCGCTGATAGAGTAGGTTCCTAGGAACCATGAATGGTGATTTTGAGCATTTTCTCTCTCTCTTTTATTTCCTTTTCCACACAGAGTGGTTTCCCAAGCACACTGAAACAAACAAATAGAACATGCTTTCACCAAAGCTTTCTAGGAAACTTTGAAAGGGTGGGGGTGGAGGGGGGGAAATGGATTATTCAGGAAAGCGATTTAAGGTCACACTGGTGGCAGGCAGGGCAAAGAATCAATGAGAGAGAGAGAGTAGAGCAAACTGAGGACAAAAGCTATAGGTACTGCTGGATGGAGGGAAAATCTCGAGCTGAAGGGATGGGGAAACTACTTGAGCATCCCTTTGGAAGCAGAGGGGGCCCTTGGGAAACTTGAGAGCAGTGCTTCTCTCTGCTGGCTCAGCTGGGCCAAGATGGGCCTGGGGCCATGAGGGCATAGTAAATTAGAACCACCATAGAGAGATTAGCCCTGGTTTAATCACGGGAGATGTGTTCTAAGCCCCCAACAGATGCCTGAATCAGTGGATAGTACTGAACCCTATATATAATGGTTTTTTTTTTTTTTCTATACCTACCTATTTATGGTAAAGTTTAATTCATAAATTAGGCACAGTAAGAGAATATCTCAGTTTCCAGCATCACTATTCTTGTGCATTGGAGCCATTATTAGTAAAGGGTTACTTCAACACAAGCATGGCCACCCTGCGAGAGTTGATCTGATAACCAACATGGCTACTACATGAGGGGTACTCTGGACAAGGCCTGACTCATGTTCCCAGCGGGATAGCACAAGACTTCATCATGCTACTCAGAATGATGTGAAATTTAAAACTTATGAAGTGTTTATTTCTAGAATTTTCTGTTTAATATTTTCAGGCCATGGTTGACCAGGGGAAACCATGGCAAATGGCAGACTGTTTAAAATCCTCTTCAGGTAATTTTTGCAGAAGGCAATGGCACCCCACTCCAGTACTCTTGCCTGGAAAATCCATTGGACACAATGTGGAGCCATGAAATCAACTTCTGAACAGGAAAATAGTATTGGGTTGGCCAAAAAGTTCATTGGGTTTTTCCATAAGATGTTATGGTAAAACATCTTTCGATAACATTTTATGGAAAAACCCGAACGAACTTTTCACCAACCCAGTGTCTGTGGGCCATGAAGGAGTGACTATTCTGAAAAGATGTTGTGTATTCCAGCATGGAGACCCTCTTAGGAGGTAAGCTTGGGTAACCCTGCAGGTAATGGCTACACCATAGAATTTTCTGGGAAGATTATCCTTGTGATTGAGCTCAGAAGTTTGGAATCAAACACACTGGGTTCAAATCCTGGGTCACCCATTTACCAACTGTATGCCCTTGGGTAAATTGCTTAATTTCCTTAACCCTCAGTTTTCCCTCTTGTAAAATGGGTGTAATAATATGTGTCTGGAGGATTTAGTTCTGTAGCTGCTCTAAGCATGCTGCTTGGCATATTAAAAACATGTAAACACTGTGTTTGCCTTTTTCTTCCCTTCTCTAAGGGTAAAACACTTCTTGTTGTTAGGTCTAATGCCTAATAAAATGTGTAGACATCTGAATGTTAACCTTTCTCCCTGTTTCCAAGCTTTTTGTTAATGCCATGGAATATTAACAGACTGTGGAACATTATTATAGCATGTATACTATAAATGTATAATGTAGGCTGCTGTTGCTTTTTTCATTTTCCAGTCTTTAAAATCTTTCATCATAATGTGAGCAGAATATGCACAAGGACTAAATGCCAGTTGTCTGGTAGCGATTCAAGTCAAATCAAATGTAACAACACTTTCTAGAAAATAAGAATGACTTCACCACCTCCCAGATATTAACTGAATGTGCTAAGCACATCACATGGACTGCCCAGTTCAACACAGTATCTCTTTGAGGTCATTAATAGATTTGCCTCTTTTTTTGATAAGAAAATGGAAGTTTACAGAAATTAAGTCATTTGTCCAAGGTCAGAGAGCCAGCCTGAGGCAGAAGAGGAGGAGTTCTATTGATAACTCAGGCAGGCTGGCTGGGCAGAGCTCTGCCTGTAACCTCTGTGTATAACAGGCCTCACTTACTGTGAATGAGTGTCAAGTTCAAAGTCCACTAACAAAGGCCTGCTATGGTAAGAGAAAAGGGAGCCCCAAGAAGTCTTCTCCTTCGCGTTGCTAAATAGCAGCTTTCCTCACTTGTGAATTGCTGTTAAGTGCCATAATTTTTACCCTATCATTTTGGGCCTGGTTGGTTTGCCCCTGTGTTTATATTGTTTGTGTGTACTTGCATATCTCTGCAAACTTGTATGTGAAAGAGGGTTAAAGGCCATGAGATTTCTCAAGGAAATTATATCAACTTTAGTTTTAAAGATTTATGTTCTTACAAAACAGGTACAAAGATAAAAACAACAGCATGTACAATATCCTAGCCTGTTTAAAAATGTACTGTTACATATGGAAGTCTTATCAGTTCAGTTCAGTCGTTCAGTTGTGTCCGACTCTTTGTGATCCCGTGGACTGCAGCACGCCAGGCTTCCCTGTCCATCACCAACTCCTGGAGCTTATTCAGACTCATGTCCATTGAGTCGGTGATGCCATCCAACCATCTTATCCTCTGCCATCCCTTTCTCTTCCCGCCTTCAACCTTTCCCAGCATCAGGATCTTTTCCAATGAGTCAGTTCTTCACATCAGCTGGCCAAAGTATCGGAGTTTCAGCTTCAGCATCAGTTCTTCCAATGAGTATTCAGGACTGATTTCCTTTAGGATGGACTGGTTGAATCTCCTTACAGTCCAAGGGACTCTCAAGAGTCTTCTCCAGTACCACAGTTCAAAAGCATCAATTCTTTGGTACTCAGCTTTCTTTATAGTTCAACTCTCACATCCATATGTGACTACTGGAAAAACCATAGCCTTGACTAGATGGACCTTTGTCAGCAAAGCAATGTCTCTGCTTTTTAATATGCTGTCTAGGTTGGTCATAGCTTTTCTTCCAAGGAGCAAGCACCTTTTAATTTCATGGCTGCAGTCACCATCTGCAGTGATTTTGGAGCCCAAGCAAATAAAGTTTGTCACTGTTTCCATTGTTTCCCCATCTATTTGCCATGAAGTGATGGGACCAGATGCCAAAATGGGCATCTTAGTTTTCTGAATGTTGAGTTTTAAGCCAGCTTTTTCACTCTCCTCTTTCACTTTCATCAAGAGGCTCTTTAGTTCTTCTTTGCTTTCTGCCATAAAGGTGGTGTCATCTGCATATCTGAGGTGATTGATATTTCTCTCGGCAGTCTTGATTCCAACTTGTGCTTCATATACCCAGCTTTTCTCATGATGTACTCTGCATATAAGTTAATTAAGCAGGGTGACAATATACAGCCTTGACATACTCCTTTCCTGATTTGGAACCAGTCTGTTGTTCCATGTACAGTTCTAACTGTTGCTTTTTTTACCTGCATACAGATTTTTCAGAAGGCAGGTAACGTGGTTTGGTATTCCCATCTCTTTAAGAATTTTCCACAGTTTGTTGTGATCCACACAGTCAAAGGCTTTGGCATAATCAATAAAGCAGAAGTAAATGTTTTTCTGGAACTCTCTTGCTTTTTCAATCTAATGGATGTTGGCAATTTGATCTCTGATTCCTCTGCCCTTTCTAAATCCAGCTTGAACATCTGGAAGTTCATGGTTCATGTACTCCAAGCCTGGCTTGGAGAACTTTGAGCATTACTTTGCTACCATGTGAGATAAGTGCAATTGTGTGGTAGTTTGAACATTCTTTGGCATTGCCTTTCTTTGGGACTGGAATGAAAACTGACCTTTTCCAGTCCTGTGGCCTCTACTGAGTTTTTCAGATTTCCTGGCATATTAAGTTCAACACTTTCAGAGCATCATCTTTTAGGATTTGAAGTAGCTCAACTGAAATTCTATCACCTCCACTAGCTTTGTTAGTAGTGATACTTCCTAAGGGCCATTTGACTATATGGAAGTCTATAGAAGAAAATAAATCCTAAATGTTAACACCAAAATGTTGACAGTGGTTATCTCTATAAGATAAACTTGGCTTTACTATCACTTTCCTTTTATGACCTTTAGTCTGGTCTGAATTATTTTTCTTATGATGGCTATACATGCCTTTTATAATCCCCAAAATAAAAATACATGCCCACTGTAGAAAACTTGGAAAAATCCAGAGACACCTAAAGAAGAAAATAACTATCATCCATTTCTAACACTCAGTTAAATATGCTAACATTTTGGCAAACTAACCTCCAGTCATCTCTATACGTATATTATGTGGTCATACAATTTGAGGAACTCAACTTATTTTCCTTTTTTTTTTTGATTAGTATATTGTAAACACTTCATGATATTAAACACACTTAGGCATTATTTTAATGACTACATAAGAGATCACATATAAATTTACTTAATTATTATCTTATTTTTCTACTTTTTTGGTCATTAATGAAGTATTAAACATGTTTGTTTGTGAGCCTTGGTCTACTTTCCAGAATATTTTCTAGGTTCTTAAAATTACTGGGTTAAAGTGAATGATCATAATTTGGCTATCTGTTGCTGTGTAACAAAGTGATCCTAAAATGAATGACTTAATTTATTTATCATTCAGGAGTCTCTGGGTAGAATGGTTTGAACCTGGCGGTTCTTGTTTAGGATTTCATATAGTCAAGTGGAGGCTGGGGCTGGGGAGACTTCACCAGGCTGGACATTCAGCAGAGCTTCCTCATGTGAGCCTAGTGTCTCCATGCTCCTCCATCACGTGGCCTGTCCAGTGAAGTGGAGTGGCCTGGATTTGTTCGTCCCGCTTGGGGGTCCCAGAGGTGGGAGGAGAAGCGGTCAGTTCCTTCAAGGCTAGGGCCCTGGCTGGCACAATGTCCTTTCTACCATTCTCTATTGTTCAGAGCAGAGGCCAGCCCCGATCCCAGGGTAAGTACGGCTAGATTCCACCTCCCAGGTGGAGAGCGGCCAGTGCCTACGGGGAGGGTAGAAACTGATGGCAACCCTCTTGGGAGTTAAGTTACCACCCACCACTTGTGAAAATGTACTCAAGTTTAGATTGGTAGCGTTTTAAGCGTCAGAAGTGGCTGAATGCTTAAAAAAATTCTGCAGAAAGAAATTTCAGTCAGAATAAATCTTGCAAGCGCCCCTTGAAGGATGAGTGGAGGGCAGCAGCCTGTTAAGATCAGCCCTCCTCAGCAGGTCTGGGTGTATGCCGAGGGCTCTACTGGGATGGAGAACTGAGGAGGTACTGTTGAGTGACTTGCCAGGCCTCAGGCCAACACTGAACTTTCCCATTCTCCAAGGCTCAGCTTGGGCTGTCCCCAGCCCGTCCATGCCTCAGGGGCCCAACTGCAGCCTGGCCAGAGGTGCCAGGTGAGAGGGTGTGGGGAACACTGGCAGGGCGGTGTCCTGGGGCAGCCCTCACTGGGAAGGGATCTGAGATAGAAAGGGCTGTGAGCAGAAGGAAGAGGGAGGCCCTGGATACCATGACTAACTGAGACAGTGATCTTCTACTCTGCCCTAAAGACTCTGTATCCACGGTGCTTGTCAGTGCTGGGCATGACAGCCAGTATTGCCTTTCTGGGAAAGGTTGTCATTTTGCTTGGTGTGAACCCTCCACCCAATGACCAGAAATCTAGAATTCCACCCTGGTATTGTGAGGCTCTGAAATACTTCAGGAATGGGAAAAGTGAAGACTTGTTCTTCACCTGCCTCAGTCGCTCCCCTGTCCCTCTCTTGGCACTCTTGAGCTTCCCTCCTCTCCACCCACCCCTACCCATCTCAGGAAGTAATCCCTCCATCCTTAGCTTTCCAAACCTCCCTCGAGGCAGGCAACAGACAATAGAAATGAGGAATATGGCTTCTGGAGTTCACTGCTCAAGTTCACAGGCTGGTTCCACTCATCATTAACAGCTGTGACTTTTGGTAACTTGTGCAGCTTCTCTGCCCCCAGGTTTCCTTATCTGTAAGAGGGGGATTTAAAGGTAGTCTCATTGCATTTGGTTGTAGTGAGGACTGAATGAGTTACCTCATAGAGTTTCTGAGAACTGTGTGCTGCACAGAGTAAACACAAAGCATTCGTTGTTTTAAATTTCTGTGACTTTTTCTCACTATTAATTTTTAATTTTTTAAATTTCATTTTTCAGAGCAGTTTTATGTTTACCACAAAACTGAGTAGAAGGTACAGAGCTTGCTTTCATATCCCCTGCTCCCGAGTCTGCAAAGCCTCCCCTCCCTCACTCTGAACGTCTCCCACCAGTGGGTTGTACATTTGTTACAACTGATAAACATAGAAGTGAGTCATCATAATTGCCCAGAGTCCATTGTTTACATCAGGGTTCAAGCTTGGTGTTGAGCGATCTGTGGGTTTTGCCAAATGTATAACCTGGTATCATACAGCTTAGTTTCACTACCTTAAAATCCTCTGTGCTCCATTGTATCACTTCTAATTGCAGCTTGCCTCAAACTGTACACAAGAAGACATTTCTTAGATGTGCTTTGTTTTCACTTCTAAACTAACTAAAATTGGATGGTTTTTGTGGCTTGTTCTATTTCACTTGTTCTACAGAGTCAAGTGTAGCACAAGGCAAAAGTATACTGAATACTTGGGTAGGTGGGCAGATGAATGAGTGAAACCCGTGGGTGGGGTGAAAGAACTCAGATTTACATGAGATATGTTTTATTTTTTATACTTCGTTATTTTTTCATGTTTTCTATGAGCATCTTATTTTTTTAGTCAGCAGTAAACAACACCAGGGATGGAGTTTTTTGTGGCTTAAAACCAAACAAACAAAAACTCTGTTCCTCCTCCTTCTCTACTCACTGATTCTTAGCCCGGGTTCATCTTTTTGGAAGTAAGCACCATGTTATTTCCGGTGGGAGGCACTGAATTTTCTGGTTAGCGTTCATTTGCATAGTTAAGGGCACAGACTCTGGAATCAGATGTGAGTCCAAATCTTGATTCCTCCCTGCCTTGCTGTGTGAATTTGAGCAAGTTACTCCTTTGTGCCTGCCTTGCCTCATTTGTAAAATGGGGATGATGATGGTAACATACTCCAGGAGATGTGTGAGGATTACCTGAGTTAATATGAATAAAGCACTGAGATGATGATTGGCACGTAACCCAAGGTCATGAAGACTTAGCTCATGTTGGTTACACCTTAAAGTGGTTTAGGACACCCAGGGTCAGCCCAGAAGTTTCTGTTCCAATTTAGAACTGTGCAGGGTCTGTGTGTACCTGCCTTTCTTACTGCCACACCCACACACTAGCCTGAAGAAATAACATTGTGACAAAAGGAGCGACATTTTCAGTTTTTGTACACATCTGACTTTCAGTTCAGTTCAGTCGCTCAGTCGTGTCCGACTCTTTGCGACCCCATGAATCGCAGCACGCCAGGCCTCCCTGTCCATCACCAACTCCCGGAGTTCACTCAGATTCACATCCATTGAGTCAGTGATGCCATCCAGCCATCTCATCCTCTGTCGTCCCCTTCTCCTCCTGCCCCTAATCCCTCCCAGCATCAAAGTCTTTTCCAGTGAGTCAACTCTTCACATGAGGTGACCAAAATACTGGAGTTTCAGCTTTAGCATCATTCCTTCCAAAGAAATCCCAGGGCTGATCTCCTTCAGGGCTTCTGCTAACTTATGAACTAAAATTCTCTTGGAATATAATAAACATATCAATAAGTAACTAAAAATGTAAAGATTGATTACATGCTACATGGTAAAGGGGGGCATCTGCTTGCTTCCTTGATCCCCTTTTCATCCTTTAATTGCATAAGCAAAATGTAATAAGCAAGACCAAAATGAGAGTTGAGCCACTGCTGAGAGTGTCTGGTTGGAGGTGGTCCTGGCAGGTGCTGTTACCCCATAGCCCAGTGCATCCCGGCACAAGATATGAGAATGTGCATGACTGGAAGATATCACCCTTTTAGCCAAAGCACTGGCCACTAGACCCTTCTTCTTAGAGAAACGTGCAATGTTTTGTGTTGTGACTTATTGCAATCAAAGTCAAACCTGAAGTTTAGGCCAAATCTAAACCTCTTTGGTTATGATTATGGTTCTATTAGCCTGAGGTTTCCTTAAAGCTCCTAGATTGAGCAAGGTTTGATTTGATCATTCTCAAAAGAAAATGATCCTATTTACAAGAAATGGTTGATATGCCTTACACAAAGTAGACTTCATTTCACAAAACTTTTTGAGCAGATACAGGACTTCAAGCATTGAGGTAGGTGCTAAGGATAGAGTGGCGAACAGGTTATTAAAGGCTGTCTCCTCAGGGAGGTTACAGTCCAGCTGAGAGTCAGAGTCTGACTTGTGAATCAACAATGTCCAAGGCCTCAGCATCGAGAGAGAAAATAAAAGCTGCACACCTTTTGTCATTTTGTAAAACCATACGATGTTTTCCTGTGACTCCAGATCAAATCTCAACTAGGAATGTTTAATCAACCCTCTTCTTCCTCCTCTTCTCGTCACTAACCCTCCTTTCCAGGTCCTCCTTTGACACACTGGCTTTCTGTTTAAAATCTGGGGATGGTGTTTTGGGGCTGGTGGATGATATTAATATAGATATGCCAGAGAAACAGGAAAAATATTATATATTTCTATATGTGTGTATACATGTATGTGTGTGTATATATACATGTATATATAATTTCCTGTATGTTTACGGTTTACTGTAAGAGGCTGTCTCACACGGTGATGGAGGCTGGGAAGTTCCAGAGGTTGCTGTTGGCAAGTCTGGAGACCCAGGAAAGCTGATGGTATAGTTTCAGTCTGAGTTTGAAGCCCTAAGAACCAGGAAAGCCAATGGTATAAGTTCCAATCTGAATTTGAAAGTAGGATGAGACCAGTGTCCCAGCTTGAGGAAGCTCAGGCAGAAAGAGCAAATTCTCTCTTACCTGCTTCTTGCTCTCTTCAGACTCTCCAGGGATTAGACGAGGCATTCCCAAACTATAGAAGGCAATCAATCTACTTTCCTCAGTCTACTGACTCAAATGTTAATCTCACCCAGAAACACCCTCCCAGACACATACTCACAGACACACCCCGAGTATCACTTAATTGAATCTCTGGGCACACCATGGTCCAGTAGGTTGACATATCAGATTAACCCTCAGAGTGGAACTTAAAATGATAGCTGCAAAGGAGGCTGGGAAAATAAGTATCTGGCTTTTAAAACTTACACAATGAGATATTCCACAATCCTGTAAAGAAAGGGTTAAATCACTGGGTGATTGAAAGGAATGGCAAAAGTGCCCTTCAAGCTAGAGCCCAGTGTTCCTGATTCCAAGTCTAGGGTTTTCTTTACTATATTGTGGTTGTCCCATTTCCACCCCCCTCCCCTTTACTTTCAGAAAACAGGGTGGTGGGGTGAGAGCCCTGAGAATTCCATTCTTCAGAGTATATTTAATTGTTTCTACATTGGAGCAAATGCCATGGAGTGATGTTTTTTCATGGGAATTGAAGTCCCATTCTTTTTGGCAGAAAGTCCTAACTATTTTTGGAAGTTGGAAAAAAAATTCAGAGAATCTGGTTCACTTTTGGTCATGTACAGTAATGTTATTTTTATGTATCTAGGACAGTGACATTGTCAAAGCTTACTTTTCATTGGCTTTCTGGGAACACAGGATGGGCTAAGAGGTCAGGAACCAGGGAGGAGAGTCACTCACAACTGGGTGGAATTCTGTCCTGAAGGGATCCTCACTCACTAGCAGAAGTTCTCTCTCCCTGAGTGCCTGGGCTTGTTTCCCTTCAGAGCCAGGCCCCTCTCCAGTCATCTCACTTCCTTTCAATCCCAGCTAGAATGTTCTCTAAGGTTTGGTACAAAGTGCTTTAGTCCAAGAATCAGTACGTCTGTATTTGGGTTGTAATACTGTCACTTAATCACCGTGGGTGTTGAGCAAGCTACTTACTCAGCGTCTCAGTTTCTTGATCTGTGAAACCCAGCTATTAGATTAGATAATCCATAATCAGGGTGCTTTGGCTATGAATCAGAGTGCTGTGCTGTGCTTAGTTGCTCAGTCCTTTCTGAGTCTTTGTGAGCCCACTGACTGTAGCCCTCCAGGCTCCTCTGTCCTTGGGATTCTTCAGCCAAGAATACTGGAGTGGGTTGCCATGCCCTCCTCCAGGGGATCTTTCCAACCCAGAAGTTGAACCTGGGTCTCCTGCATTGCAGATGGATTCTTTACCATCTGAGCCACTAGGGAAGCCCAAGAATACTGGAGAGGGCAGCCTATCCCTTCTCCAGGGGATCTTCCTGACCCAGGAATTGTACAGGGGTCTCCTGCATTGCAGGCAGATTCTTTACCAGCTGAGCTACCAAGGAAGACCATGAATCAGAGTATCCAAGTATAAAAATGACTTTTAAAATGAGGAACATATTCTGTCAAAGTCAAAATCTGAACTTATGCTTATTTCATGGGTTGGTTCGATAGTTCAAGGAAATATTCACAGATATCAGCTTTGTCTTACTGCACTGTCATATTCACAATGATGTCTCTCCTGACAGCAGTAAAGAACCCGCCTGCCCATGCAGGAGACCTAAGAGACGCAGGTTCGATCCCTGGGTTGGGAAGATCCCCTGAAGGAGGGCTTGGCAATCCATTCCAGTATTCTTGCCTGGAGAATCCCCAATGGACAGAGGAGCCTGGTGGGCTACAGCCCGTAGGGTTGCAAAGAGTCAGACATGACTGAAGTGATTTAGTATGCCAAGGGTTCAGGTCCATCAGATCGAAGAGGAGAATTCACTGTTACTTGTGAGTCTTGTGAGTCTTTCTGAGTCTTTTTATTAGGGCAAAAGCCTTTCCTAGAAGACCCCCATAGATTTCCTCTTAGGTCTCAAGCCATAGCTCCAAAGGAAGATGAGAAAATATCTGAAAAATCTTTTCCATCCTCATTATTCTGTGATTCTTCGGTTCTTTGACAGGCTTCATCAGCGAATATAAGGATAAGGCTTTGCTGCTGTTGCTTGAGTGCTGGGTCTTGTGTGACTTTGGAAGGATAAAGAACAGTGGCCTCCTTCTATGAAAGGTACACGGAGCGAATCTTAGCAATATCCTTTAGAACGTGTTTCATGGGGGGAAGTAATGAGTTGTTTATGGAAGTAATTTTTCTCTCTAAATACAGAAACATCATAAATAAATAGACCTAAAATATATGCTTCTTATAAAGTTTGTGTTTTTTACCTAATTTCTCTTTCTATCTTGCCTCCTAACCCTGGGGCAATGTTAGAAATATCCCATTTACCCCAGCCGTAGATTGGATTTCCTAGAAGTAGACCCCGAGTCAGGGATTAACACCTGTAAGATCTGTAGTATAATTCTCCCACTGAGACTTGTTATCAGGTCCACATGGCATCTTCTCCTATTATGGATACTTCCAACATTATAGTGTGTGCAGATCGCATGGCCCTAGTTAGTGGCGGGGTTACTTTTATCATAGGTTAGACCTGCTGTTCTGGGCCCCACAAAAATAGGGTAGCTTTTTGGGTTCCCCAATATATGGACTGACCAATTATCCCTCAATGTGGAATATACTGTCTTAAGAACCTCAAAAGCCTTCTCAGGGCTTGTGCTTCCTTCTTAATAGTGTAACAGTGTTCTCTTTCCTGGAGATTTGTCCACATCTTCACTCAGTAGGTTCTGAAAAGTGGCTCAAGTCCAGAAACTGGGCAAGAACTGTGACTTTTTACTGGGATGAGTGCACCCAGTCTCCAGTCATCTGTCCTTAACATTATCTACTGGTACAGAGTAGTACCCTTGCCTCTCATCTATGATTTTGACCCTTTGGATGTTTTGCTCTGAGTTAGGCACCCCAGAATGCCACTACAGCCTTGCTGGTTCCTGCAGTCATCACAGACCCCTGGCTTTGGGCAGTTAAGGGCTGCTACCCGGATGGCAGGTTTTAAGGTGCCATCATTTCCTTTGCCTCAAGAAGCTCGGCTCTGTAATGGTACCCCTTACCTTGGTCAGCCCTGGCCTACAAGGGGAGCCACCACTAAGTTTTCACCCCTCTTGCTAGTGTATCCTTGTTATTCAGTCGTTCAGTCACATCTGAAACTTTTGCAACCCTATGGACTGTAGCCCACCAGGTTCCTTTGTCCATGGATTTTCCAGGTAAGAATACTGGAGTGGGGTGCCATTTCCTACTCCAGGGAATCTTCCCGACCCAGTGATCCAACCCAAATCTCCTCATTGGTAGGCAGATTCTTTACCACTAAGCCAATGGAGAAGCTCAGTGTATACCTTACAGCTTGACAAATGGTGTATTCTTTGGGCCATCCTGTGGTAATCTTCTAATAAGTCTTCTGGTTGTGTCTAATATATCCATTCCAGCATGCCCACTTCCCTGGGCTTCTTACTCCTTTCATCTATCAACCACCACTGTAATTCTGGATTCAGCTTTACTTAGCATGTCCATCACCTTTTCCAAACTTCTGGGAGCCAAGATACAGTAAGTTTACACTATCTCCTGGTTCACTCAAGGTGTTGAATCCTGTTTCTCTGAAAAATAATCCCAAGCAAGCATACCATTCACTATCCAATTTTATGTCTCAGCCCTCTTGATCAAGGACCTCAGAATCCAGTCCTGCATACCCTCCCATGGACCTGCCAGTAGACGCAGCTTTCAGTTTGGTGCTCCTTTGTGCTGCTGTTCCTGTTAGTTCATTTCCTCCCTTATCATCTTAGCACCAAACGATCTTTAGGTGACATGACTCCAGGTCTCCCACAATCTCTCTCCCAGTTGTTTATTATTCTAAGCATCAAACAGTGATTTCCTGAAGAAAAACATTGCTGGTATTTGCTAAGTTTGCTGAGAGTCCTGGAGCTTCCTCCAAGGGACGAAGTCAGTCAGGATAGATCAAACAGTGCTTTGGTAACACAACTCCCCAAATCTCATTGGCTTCATGGAACAAAGATTTATTTCTTTGCTCAGGCTGGGGTTTAACTCAGGTCAGGTGGCTTTACTCAGCATCTCATCTCCAGTGAAAGACTCAAGGATTCAGACTTCTTTCCTTGTTTGATTATGGTATCTGAACGTGGGGTTTCCAAGACCTCCATGAAGGAGAAAGAGCAGGCTGGAGGATGGAAGATGTTTTTACTGAGCAGAGTAACAAATGGCTTAATTATTTTCATCCATATTCCCTCAATTCTCAGCTTGTCTGCAGAAGAAGCCAGACAATGCATTCTTTCTGTGTGTTCAGAGAGATAAATTAGTATAGTGAACATGATATTTTCTTTGTAACAGAAACCAAGCTCAAAAATTCCCTATCTTCCTAAAAAAAAAAATCTTCCCCATTCCATATTTACATAAACTTCTCATCTTCCCCAATTCCATATTTGCATAAACTTCTCTTATTTATAATTCAAGTTCCAAAGACATGAATGCCCTTATTAATGACTGAGATTTGGGAAACCAGGTTCAATCTGTGAGTGTGTATGTCAGTGACCATCTCTGAGCACAGTCCAAAATTAAATAAAAATTAGTGGAATTATTTGTGTGTCCTCTTAACACTATTGATATAGCCAGCTAAGAGTCTTTCTTTCATTAAACCAAGGGGATGACTCCTTGTTCTTCGAAGTCAACTTCTAGCTCTTCAAGTTCTGTAGAGCCCTGGTTGATAGGGCTGTTTGAGGGCATGTGTGAGATTGCATCTCTTTTTTGCAAATTCCAGCAATAATAGGGGAAGGAGCAGCTGACACTCTGGGTTCAGTGAAACAAAACAGGATTTGTGCATTATTGATATTTCTGTGACTTCTTTTTCTATCTATGGACTAGAAAGTTGTAGGAACATTTTAGATGTGTTCATTGTAATTTGGGGGGGATGTTTTACTATTTTAAGTTTTTACACTTCATAGCATTATAGGTAATTTTAGAATCAAAGAGACATGAATTTGAGTCATAACACAAGCACTTAAATTTTTTTTGGTAAATTGTTTACTCTTCCTGAACCTCAATTTCTTTGCTGGTAAAATGGGGTTGATAATACCTACCCAAATAGTTGGGAGGAAAATGCAATAATGTACGTATAGAATTTAGAACAATATCTTCAAGATAAGCCTTGACATATAAGCTATAATTATTATTTTCCTGCATCTATTTTAGGCTTCAATAAGGCAGGGAGCAGGCCTTACATCCCCCACAATGGCTAGAATAATGTCAGGAACACTAAAAGCTCTGAATCAATATTAAGATGATTTAAGATATCTTCAGGAGTGCTTTGATTTTCGCTGTTAGAAATGCCCTGTACAAATTCAAGACAAAATAAGAATCACATATTCTTTTGAGGGTATGCTGTTGATTCCCTGTCAATAGATTAAGCATTTTGGAAGTGGTTTGATAGCAGTGTTGGTTTTTTTTTTTTTTTAATTGAGTCAACTCTGCTTGTTGACTACCCTTTGTGAACCTATGAAGGGCAGGATGCAAGATGGCAGGCTGGGGGTATTGAAGAGAAACCACTATCAACAGACACAACTGTGTCACAATGTCCTAATAAAGGGCTAATTAGTTGCAATTGATAATTCAGGTATCTATAATGAGCTAAATGCCCAGGTGAGAGATGGAAAAAAACAGACAAAAGCAGAAATATAGGCAGCAGAAACCATCACTGTTCCAAAAAATATTCCACCCAGTATGAATGTTATCTACACTGCAAGAAGGTTAATTTTATTTCTACCTTTAATTGAATGAAGCTTTAAGAACACTGGGGGTTTGGCTTAGTTCTGTCAGAGTATACTTAGTACTATAAATCAAAATCCAACAGAAGCTCTTTTTATAGAACAAAGACAGGGTGAACAAAGCAACTGGGTTCACAGATCAATTCAATGTAGCATGTTTTATATCCTGGCTGTTGTAAATACTGCTGTAATTAACATTGAGGGTACATATGTCTTTTAGAATTGTGGTTTTCTTAGGGTATATGCCCATGGGATTGCTGGGGCATATGACAGATTTCTTCCTTTCTTTTTTTTTGAAGAATCTCTATACTGCTCTCCATAATGGTGCTATCAGCTTAACATTTCCACCAACAATGCAAGAGGATTCCCGTTTCTCTACACCCTCCCCAGAATTTAATGTTTGTAGATTTTTTTGATGATGGCCATTCTGATCAGTGTGAGGTGATACCTCATTCTTGTTTTGATTTGCAGTTCTCTAATAATGAGCGATGTTGAGCATCTTTGCCTGTGTTTATTGGCTATCTGTATGTCTTCTTTGGAGAAATGTCTGTTTAGGTCTTCTGCCCATTTTTTGACTGGGTTGTTTGGTTTTCTGATATCAAGCCATATGAGCTGATATATTTTGGACATTAATCCTTTGTCAGTTGCTTCTTTTGCAATTATTTTCTCCCATTCTGAGGGTTGTATTTTCATCTTGTTTATAGTTTACTTTGCTGTGCAAAAGCTTTTAAGTTTAAATTAGGTCCAGTGTGTTTATTTTTGTTTTTACCATTATACCTAGAAGTAGGTCAGAGAGGCTCTTGCTGCAGTGTCACAGAGTGTACTGCCTGTGCTTTCCCCTAAGAGCTTATAGTTTCTGGCCTTACATTTAAGTCTTTAATCCATTTTGAGTTTGTTTTTTAGGACACATATACTTTTTAAAACAATTTTTTAAGTATTTTTTTTAACCATAGAAAAACTTTTCTTGTAAACTTTTATTTCCTTTCTTGTGGCTGACAGATACTTAGTGTTCCCTGTCATTATTACTTTCCTAATTAATACCTCAGATAAAATCAACAATATGTATAAAAAATCAGGCTGAATTTTTTTTGGGGGTATATAACCACTGACGTAGGAGAGAAAACATTGGGCTGATAGTATTTATGTCTATATCTTATCCACTGATTTACCCAAGTCATCTAAACCCTGGGTGCCTCAATTTCTCCATCTATAAAGTGGAAATTGCTTACAGATGTTAAAAATAAAAGAAGAATTGCTTATGGATAAAATTATATAGCACTGGTGAAAGAACTTTTCACAGTGCCCCTTAAGTATTTTCTGTTCGCAAGAGACATTGTATATACCCGTTCCCTCAACTGTTCCTTCTTGTTACCCAAACAATGAAAATCTCATCAGAACCTATGGAGAGAGAGATGCCACTTTTGAATAATAAAATTATGAGTTTTAAAAACACAACATTACAAAAGAAGTGATTCATATCAGAAACAGATATTTTAAACATGAATTCTTGGATTCTAACCTCAAGATAGAATCCAAGAATGTCCAACCTCAAGATGTCTGTTCAGATAATGGGTACCCAGTTTGGGGTATGAGGAGGCGAGTAGCTACTCTGTTCCTCTCTTGAAACTTCACTGTCCATCTGGGACTGGCGCGTGGAGGTGTGTGTTAAAAGGGATCTAGAAGGCTGATGAACAAAGAAGTCCTACCAACTAAGCCAGAATGATGGGAAGGGGCCCCAGGGCTTAACAACGTCCTCTTTGGAAATGCCCAGCACACAGATCCAGCAATCTCCATGCCAGCTCTCTTTTGCCTGAGGCCCTTTGGAATGCCAGATGCCAGGCTCTCTTCCCTCTCAGTGGCAGCCATTGCTATCTATGGTCTGCCAGATGTGGGACTCAGGCCCCAGCTCTGAATCAACTAGGTTAGGTCTGTCGTTGAGATTCCCACATCCTTCCAGTCTCATCTCCCTGACTCCCTGCTGCAGTTCGCCTCTCCCCACATTCATGGTTACTATCATCTATCTCTTAGACGATGACATACAAGCAGAGTGACAATTTTTCAAACGAAAGTGGCACTGCAGCATAAAACATTTGGTCCTCATCAAGAGTCTTCTTCCTTGTGGAACGTCTGCTCAGTAACCACATGCTACAGAACTGCAGAGTCTTTATCCCTAAAGAACACACATTCAAGTAAGACAAGTATTTATGTGGGCTGGAGTCCACTCTGGTGGTTCTTGAAGTGTGACCCTGGAACCCGTAGGGGTGTTCCTGAGAACTCTGCAGGGAGTCTGCAAGGTCAGAGCAATGCGTTATTAAAAACTTGCCTTTTCAACTGCATTGACGTTTGCACTGATGACACAAAAGCTATGGTGAGTAAAGGTGAGAGCGCCTTAACACAGATCAGAGCAGTGGCACCAAATTGCACTAGTTGTGTTCATTCTTCACCGTCATACAGTTAGGATGACTTTTTAATATTCTGTGTGATGATATGGGAAGCCTGCTTTATGAAGCACTTCTGTTATCCATGACAGCATGTTGTCTTGAAAAAAAAAGAATGCATGCAATTGTTTGAATTAGAACTTTATTTTGGAACACTGTTTTTACTTGAAGGAATGACTGACAGACAAATCATGGATATTCAAATTCGGGTATTTTGCTGACATTATTTTCCAAAGTAAACAAAGGGAAAATGCCACTTTAAGGAAAACAAATGATATTTTGCTAATGTTAAAATCTGAGCTCTGCCAATTAAAAATAAGTTTTAAAAACTCTGAGATTTGAAGCAAAAATTGGAAGTCTAATACTGTGTCCATCACTGAGCTTGATAGCATCCCAACATCTAGATTTTATGAGATCAGTGTTACTATATATCAATATGTACATTTTTGTTATTGCATAAAGAAATGTCCAACAATTTGGAAGATTTGCATAATTTTAGTGAACTAACGCTTCCTAAACAACGTGTAGTGTTACATTATAACATAGGTAAAATATCTATGAAAGTGCATAAAATCGATGAATTTTAATGTACCAGTATGAAAAGTTTATTCCTGCAGTTTTAAATGCCACATTGCAACTAATCTTCAGAAAACTATTGAATTTTGGTATAATAACCAGCAAAAGTTATTGATGTTCCTTTTTTCCAGTTGTATGTGTGAATGAGGGTGGAAATTTTCCTTTACTCCAACCAAAACATGTCAGAACAATTGTTCTGGACTCAGCTGTATTATATTAAGCCAGACATTAACACTGACAAAAATATAAAACAAAGCCACTCTTCTCACTGATTTTTTTGTTTGTTTTGGAAAATAGTTTTTTTTTTAATTATAACATTATTTATATTAACATATAATGGGTTTATTTTTAGTGAATAAATATTTTTAAATGTTCTGTTTTAATTTTTACACAGTAAACATTGATAGATATAACTTGCCTAAAAACAAGCTCTTTGGGGTTTGCAGTAATTTAAGAGTGTGAAAAGATTCCAAGACCAAAATTCTTGACAAGCCCTAGTCTATTAGAGTAATCGGTTGAATTCTACAAGGTAATCATGAAGTCTAGAAATGTGGTGAGTATAATAATAAATGATCTTTGTTTTACAGTATCTGTGTTTCCTATGTTTCCTCATCAGTTAAGCATTGGTCAGTGCTCTGCTCAAAACTACCATGAGCCTGTGCAGTAACCCAGCATGTCCATCAGTCTCTGCTCCTGCATCTGTGGCGAGTGGCCTCGAGATGATCTCTAACTCTGCTTTTCATTACATAAACCCGTGCCTTTAGCATAACCCCAAAGAAGTAATTAAGGTGGCTCAATCTGTAAATAAACAAACTAAAAAATATAGTATGTTCCATATCTCATGGCCTTGCTGTAGCTCTGACTTTTCTCAGGATGCAACTTTTATCTGCCATTTTCTCTCTGTATTTGTGAAGTTAAAGAAAATTAAGGGAAATGTACTTTAGGCCCTATAATTGCTTTTCTTCTCTTTGATATTTTTTGGTTGTGTTTGTAATTGCTAATTTGCAAAGAATGATCACTCATTTTTCTGTATTGTTAGGAAGCCACTTGGTCCTCTAATCTCAAGATAAATAAATCTTTAGTGTCTTCAGATCCTGAGAAATATGTGCTCTGTGAATCCAGAAGAGCTGGCCATTAGCCTCTGACAAGCAAATTGCCCTGAATTATGTTTAATTGAGGAATGTCTTTTTGAAATAGTGACTCCATCAGTAAAAGCTATAATTTAAGACTACAAATGGGATTGAAATATATTGGGCTTTCTGTTTTCTGACTTGATACTATCAATATTTTTGAGCTCTTTCCTCCTTTGACCTACCCAGAGTGTGAGCTCTCTGACACATAGCAAGTGGATAGATGATTCTTGATTCAGCATCCTTTTGAACTATTAATATTTCACATGTATATAGAGTTATTCCACTTGCCAATGAAGTATCAAGCCCAGGAAGGAAGAACCTAGATTTTGTGCAGAAAGTAAGTCATTTGGAAGGGAATTCGTCTGAGAGACAAAAACGTGCTGATACCATCCAAGCCCCAGCTATTTATTTCCAGGCCCACACTAGAGCCAGCCATTCTTCAGAAAGAAACTTCCCCACACCCTTAGATTTTAGCCCGCCTAATATTCACTACCGTGAGTGGCTAAACTGAGCTGAGTAACTCAATAGAGGTTCTAGTGAACTTTTACTTAAATATTGCAGACTCTGCCAAAAATCAAAAAAATTTTGACAGAGATTAGTAGCAGGCCCATATGTTTCTAATGACTGCTCCAAATGAGCATGAATAAAGACAGGAGGAGAATGATTACTGGAAGAAAGGGGCATGCTTCCAACTTACTGGAGTTCTACTAAGTATTTTGGTATAGCCCTGTTTGACACCATTCATGACTGGGATTCGCAATTACAATTAACACTGGCAATTGAGCATCACGGTGGAAAGAAACTACTGCTACTTACTTTGTGGCTTTGGATATATTTTTTTATTTTCTGAATTTGTGTTTGCTGTGGGGTTTTTTTTTTTTTTTTTTTTTTTTGAGGTAGAGTTGAGGTTGTTCAGTCACTAAGCTGTGACCTCATGGACTGCAGCATGCCAGGCTCCTCTGTCCTCCACTATCTCCTGGAGTTTGCTCAAATCCATGTCGGTGCAATATTATAAGTTTCAGGTGTACAACATAGTGATTTGAGTCTGTTTTCTTAACTGTGAGTTGATGATAGTCATACCCGTCTCACAGGGTTGTTATATAAGGATTTAATGAGAGAACTCACGCAAAGCAGGTAGAACAACGCTTGGCCCAGATGTAGGGCACCATAAAAGTTAGCTGTACATATGTATTATTATCATTATTCTGTTTGGAAGAGCAAACAACCATTGACCTAGGGTATTTGTCAAAATTTTCAGTTTGGACTAAAGACAATTCATGCCTCCAAAAGCACAGGTTGATGAAATATTATTGAATGTTACACATAGCCTTACATTATTTAAGACTTTCCTTGATTTGGAAAAAAAAAAAACCCCAGGCTCATAGTGGGATGATTATGCCTGAATTTGCTTACTCTTAATCAACTACACTCACCTAGAGAATCTCACCATTTGATTCTGGGGGCTTCCCAGGTGGTGCTAGTGGTAAAGAAACTGCCTGCCAGTGCAGGAGACATGCGAGGCAAGGAGAATTTGATCCCCAGGTCAGGAAGATTCTCTGGAGGAGGGCATGGCAACCTACTCCAGTATTCTTGCCTGGAGAATCCCATGGACAGAAAAGTCTGGTGGGCTACTGTCCATAGGGTTGCAAAGAGCTGGACATGACAGATGTGACTTGGCACACACGCAGGCACCGCTTGGTTCTTAAGAGGAGTCCAGCAGACCGGTGGTTAACTGGAGGATACAAAGGATCTCTTTTTGGCAATGGGGTGGATCACATTTAAGCCCATTCTGGGAGTATTATCTCCTGAAGCTTTAATTCACTTAACTAGATTAGCACCTAGCAGCCCACCAGACAGAACAGATCCTAAACAATTCTGGCAAGAAATCTTTCTTTCTTTCTTTTTTTTTTTTTTCAGTTTTGGGCAGTTAATCAGTCTTCTTATGGTAGGTGAAATTATTAGCTCCCAACCTAGGATTATCCTGGAATTTACAAAATAAAGAGCTGGTTTAAGGACCATATAATTAAGTGAAGTAACTTGCCATCAGTGTGTACTAAAGCAATTCCTATTTCACAGCTCGTTTGGGGAAGACAGATTAGTATGTCCTAAAGTATGCATTTATTATAGATTTTGACAGCTGAGTCAAAGTTTCCAGTTTAGGATTTTTAAACATGTGAAGTGAAGTTGCTCAGTCATGTCTGACTCTTTGCGACCCCGTTGACGGTAGCCTACCAGGCTCCTCCGTCCATGGGATTCTCCAGGTAAGAGTACTGGAGTGGGGTGCCATCGCCTTCTCCAGGGGGTCTTCCCAACCCAGTGATCGAACCTGGGTTTCCCTCATTCCAGGCAGATGTTTTAACCAAAATATCTTCAATGATGGTTAGGGTTTGTTTACTTTTGCTTTACAGTAATCTATCAAACAAATTATAAGATGACAAATTTTTCCATTTAAGAATAATCAAATCTAGCTTCAATTGTCTATCTAGAAGTACATAATTAAGAAAACTTTTAAATGGAAGATAATACATATAGAATATTATCATTCTTTCTGTCCTTGCTACTCAAAATGTATCTGAGGGCCAGCAGAACTGGCATCACCTGGGAGCTTTTTAGAAATAGAAATTTACCTCAGACCAGCTCAATCAGAATTTGCATTTTGGCACTAGTGGTAAAGAACCTGTCTGCCAATGAAGGAGACTTAAGAGATGGGGTTTGATTCCTGGGTTGGGAAGATCCCCTGGAGTAGGAAATGGCAATCCTGTCCAATATTCTTGCTTGGAAAACTGTATGGACAGAGGAGCCTGGCAAGCTACAGTCCATTGGATCGTAAAAAGTCAGATATGACTGAAGTGACTTAGCACACAACCCAGACCAAGTGAATCAGAATTTGCATTTTAATAAGGTCTCTAGGTAATTTGTATGCATGCTAAATTTGAGAAGGATTGTTTTAGATCACAGGAATCTAATAAAGTAATTAGAGAGCCAACCTTCAGCCTCTAGTACCTTATTATATATTCTCATCATTCTACCTGACAGTGGGGGTCAGAATAATTTTAAGAAAACTGTTATTTTGAAGTTTATAAAAATTAACAGCTGAGACAATTCAAATACACAGAAAAGTACAGAAACTAATGTAATAGACCATCAGTAGATTGAGTTTTAAAAAGATTTTAACTTTAGCATTTTGCCATATTTGATTCATCTCTCTCCCACACTAGAAAAAATTTATTGTGATAAGTATACATAACACAAAAATGATAGGTTTAACCCGTTTGAGTGTACAATTAGTGACATTAAGTACCTTTACGTTGTTGTGTAACAGCACTTTCCATATCCAGAATTTTTCCTCTCAAACTGAAATTCTGAATCCATTAAACAACAACTCCCTCAGCCTTTGGTAACCACTATCCAAACCTAGACAGCATATCAATTTGCCAATAAAGGTCTATATCGTCAAAGCTATGGTTTTTCCAGTAGTCATGTACAGATGTGAGAGGTGGCCCATAAAAAAGGCTGAGGGCAGGAGAATTGATGCTTTTGAACTGTGGTGCTGGATATGACTCTGAGACTCTCTTGGACAGCAAGGAGATCAAACCAATAAATCCTAAAGGAAATTAATCCTGAATATTCATTGGAAAACTGAAGATAAGGCTCTAATACTTTGGCCACCTGATCCAAAGAGCTGACTCATTGGAAAAGACCCTGATACTGGGAAAGACTGAGGGCAGGAGGAGAAGGGGCGACAGAAGATGAGATGGTTGAATGACATCACTGGCTCAATGGACATGAGTTTGAGCAAGGTCTGGGAGATGGTGAAGGACAGGGAAGCCTGGCATGCTTCAGTCCATGGGATCGCAGAGAACTGAACACAGCTTAGCAACTGAATAACAATAACACCTTCCTTTGTGATTTGGTCCTTCTAGGTAACTTACATAATTGGGATCATACAACATTTGTCCTTTTGTAACTGGCTTATTTCATTTAGCATAATGTTTTCAAGAACTACTCATGTTGTAGCATGAATCAGAATTTCATTCCTTTTTAAGGGAGAATAATATTCCATTATGTGTGTGTACACATTTTTTTATCCATCTGTCCATCAATCAACAATTGGGTTGTTGCTGTCTCTCGGCTGTTATAAACATTAGTGTGCAAGTAACTGTTTAATCCTTGCTTTTACTTTTTACTGAGGAATATAAGGCAATGCCAAAGAATGCTCAAACTGCCTCACAATTGCCCTTATCTCACACACTAGTAAAGTAATGCTCAAAATTCTCCAAGCCAGGCTTCAGCAATACATGAACCGTGAACTTCCAGATGGTCAAGCTCATTTTAGAAAAGGCAGAGGAACCAGAGATCAAATTGCCAACATCCGCTGGATCATGGAAAAAGCAAGAGAGTTCCAGAAAAACATCTATTTCTGCTTTATTGACTATGCCAAAGCCTTTGACTGTGTGGATCACAATAAACCATGGAAAATTCTGAAAGAGATGGGAATACCAGACCACTTTACCTGCCTCTTGAGAAACCTGTATGCAAGTCAGGAAGCAACAGTTAGAACTGGACATGGAACAACAGACTGGTTCCAAATAGGAAAAGGAGTACATCAAGGCTGTATATTGTCACCCTGCTTATTTAACTTATATGTGGAGTACATCATGAGAAATGCTGGGCTGGAAGAAGCACAAGCCAGAATCAAGATTGCCGGGAGAAATATCAATAACCTCAGATATGCAGATGACACCATCCTTATGGCAAAAAGTGAAGAGGAACTCAAAAGCCTCTTGATGAAAGTGAAAGTGGAGAGTGAAGAAGTTGGCTTAAAGCTCAACATTCAGAAAACGAAGATCATGACATCTGGTCCCATCACTTCATGGCAAATAGATGGGGAAACAGTGGAAACAGTGTCAGACTTTATTTTTAGGGGGCTCCAAAATCACTGCAGATGGGACTGCAGCTATGAAATTAAAAGACGCTTACTCCCTGGAAGGAAAGTTATGACCAACCTAGACAGCATATTGAAAAGCAGAGACATTACTTTGTTAACAAAGGTCCATCTAGTCAAGGCTATGGTTTTTCCAGTGGTCATGTATGGATGTGAGAGTTGGACTATGAAGAAAGCTGAGCGCCGAAGAATTGATGCTTTTGAACTGTGGTGTTGGAGAAGACTCTTGAGAGTCNAGATATGCAGATGACACCATCCTTATGGCAAAAAGTGAAGAGGAACTCAAAAGCCTCTTGATGAAAGTGAAAGTGGAGAGTGAAGAAGTTGGCTTAAAGCTCAACATTCAGAAAACGAAGATCATGACATCTGGTCCCATCACTTCATGGCAAATAGATGGGGAAACAGTGGAAACAGTGTCAGACTTTATTTTTAGGGGGCTCCAAAATCACTGCAGATGGGACTGCAGCTATGAAATTAAAAGACGCTTACTCCCTGGAAGGAAAGTTATGACCAACCTAGACAGCATATTGAAAAGCAGAGACATTACTTTGTTAACAAAGGTCCATCTAGTCAAGGCTATGGTTTTTCCAGTGGTCATGTATGGATGTGAGAGTTGGACTAAAAGAAAGCTAAACACCGAAGAATTGATGCTTTTGAACTGTGGTGTTAGAGAAGACTCTTGAGAGTCTCTTGGACTGCAAGAGGATCCAACCAGTACATCCTAAAGGAGACCAGTCCTGGGTGTTCATTGGAAGCTGATGTTAAAGCTGAAACTCCAGTACATTGGCCACCTCATGCGAAGAGTTGACTCACTGGAAAAGACTCTGATGCTGGGAGGGATTGGGGGCAGGAGGAGAAGGGGACAACCAAGGATGAGATGGCTGATGGCATCACCGACTCAATGGACTTTGGTTTGGGTGGACTCTGGGAGTTGGTGACAGACAGGGAGGCCTGACGTGCTGCGATATATGGGGTCACAGAGAGTTGGACTCAACTGAGCGACTAAAGTGAACTGATATACTTAGAAGTAGAATTGTTGGATTATTTGACAATTCTAAGTTTAATTTTTTTGAGGAGCCAACATGTAGCCTTTCACAGTGGCTGCACCATTTTACATTTCTACCAGGAATGCCATCAGGGTTCCAATTTCTCTGCATTTTCCCTAATATTTACAGTTTTGTCTTGTTTTTAAAAATAACCATCCTGATGGATTTGAAGTGGTATCTCATTTGTTTAACTTGCAGTCCCCTATGAAGTGACTTAGGAGCTACCCCATGTCCGAGGTCAGGGGCGGCGGCTGAGAGGAGCTACCCACCTAATGTGAAGAGTTGACTCATTTGAAAAGCCTCTGATGCTGGGAGGGGTTGAGGGCAGGAGGAGAAGGGGATGACAGAGGATGAGATGGTTGGATGGCATCACCGACTCAATGGACATGAGTTTGGGTGAACTCTGGGAGTTGGTGACGGACAGGGAGGCCTGGCGTGCTGCGATATATGGGGTCACAAAGAGTCAGACTCGACTGAGCGACTGAACTGAACTGATGAAGCGACTTAGCATGCATACATACATTGGAGAAGGAAATGGCAACCCACTCCAGTACTCTTGCCTGGAGAATCCCAGGGACAGAGGAGCCTGGTGGGGTTCAGTCGGACACGACTGAAGCGAGTTAGCAGCCGCAGCAGGAGTAGCAATGATTAGTGATGTTGAATGTTTTTCTGTGCTTGTTGCCCACTAGTTTATCTTCTTTGGAGTACTATCTATTTAAGTCCTTTGCCCTTTAAAATTGGATCTGTTGTTGACTTGTAAGCTTTCTTTATATTTTATAGATATTTATCTCTTATCAAGTATGTGAGTTTTAAATATTTTCTCCCATTCTGTGAATTGTCTTTGCACTTTGTTGATAGTGCTATTTGATACACAAAATTTTAAATTTGATGAAGAATAATTTATCTTTTCTTTGGTTGCCTATGCTTTTGATGTCATATCCAAGGAGTCATTGCCAAATTTGATGCCATGAAGCTTTTCCCCCACACTTTCTCCTGAGAGTTTTGTAGTTTTCATTCTTATGTTTNTTTGCACTTTGTTGATAGTGCTATTTGATACACAAAATTTTAAATTTGATGAAGAATAATTTATCTTTTCTTTGGTTGCCTATGCTTTTGATGTCATATCCAAGGAGTCATTGCCAAATTTGATGCCATGAAGCTTTTCCCCCACACTTTCTCCTGAGAGTTTTGTAGTTTTCATTCTTATGTTTAGATCTGTAATCCATTTGGAGTTAATCTTATATAGTTAGCTTTATATATAGTATAAAGTATAAATCCAACATCATTCTTTTGCACATAAATATCTAGTTTTCCCTTTTCTTTCATTGAAAAGATTATCGTTTCCCCTCATTGAGTGGTTTTGGCAACTGTGTTAAAAATTATTTAACCAAATAGGCAGAGATGTTTATTTCTGGTCTTCCTTTTCCAATCCACTGGTTGATATGCCTGTACTTATGCCAGTAGCATACTGTTTTGATTACTGTGAGAAGAATTTTAAATCTCTCTAAAGATGAAAAGAATTATAAGTAAAGCTCTCCTCATCTCTTTTACCCTTCCCCAGAGATAAGCATTTGTGATGTCGACATGTGTAATTTCTATGAATGTTTTGATACATTTATTTCATGTTTGTGGTACTCATAGCTTATTTTTTATGCTTTAAGTTTTTGCTTAGATAGTAGTGCTATGGTCTGAGTACTTGTGAGACACCTCCCTCAAATGCACATGGAAATCTTAATCTCCCAGGATGATGGTATTAGAAGGTGGAGGCTTTAGGAAGTGATTTCATCTGGAGGGCAGAGCCCTCCCAAATAGAGTTAAAGTGGCTCCAGAGAGGTCCCTGGCCCCTTCCATGTGAGATCACAGTGAAAGGTTGGAAATCTGCCACCTGGAAGAGGTCTTTGCCAGAACCTGGTCATGCAGGCACAATAATCTTGGACTTTCCAGCCTCCAGAACTGTAAGAAATACATTCTGGCTGTTTGTAAGCTACCCAGTCTGTGGTTATATTGTTGTAGCAGCCTGAATGAATTACAACAATTAGCACACTCAACATAGTCTTTTTCAGTTTGCTTCTCTTCACTCAACAATATTTTGAGATTTATCCATTGTGAAATGTGTACATCAGTCCATTCATTGTATTCATTATCATTCTTCTGTATTCACACTGAGTCAAAACACTTAAACCCATTTCTCTCATGAGGGCCAGTTAGGTTGTTTCTAACTTAAAAAAAAAAATAACAAATGATACTGCCATGAACATTTTTGCTTGCATCTCATAAAAATGAGAATTTTTCTAGGTTAGAGAACTACAAGTGGAACTGGTATCATAGAGTAGGTTGGGAAAGGATACTTTTAAACAACGTCATTTGGACACCCAGGACTGAAGATAAGCAGTAAGGCTCTACTTATTGGAACTATCACTTGATACTTGGTTAGATTGTATGTGTCATTTACACTAGATTTATGCTAAGGGCTGATGCTTTTATTGTAAAGATGTGATGATAGATAGTCTGGCCATCTGTCGTCATCGTTTGGTTGGTTTCATGGCTGAAATCTTTGAGGAGGCAGGCCTTCTAACGGATTACTGCCACCCTTGACCTTACAATGTCCCAAAGTATATCAATACTTGTTAAACAACTTGAGATAACGATATTCTATATCCACTCAAATGTCTCAGACTCTTTAAAGGGTAAAGAGGCATCTTCAATTTTGAAGAATATTTTTTAAATCAGCAGTCTGAGTTAAGATAGAGAGGACGTTATAGAAACAGACAACTCAGAGACTATTGTCAGCTGAAACCAGTTATCATCTTACTTCTCCAGAAATGTGTTTGGCAGAGGAACTGTCTGAAGGATCTTAATCTTAGCCTTTAACATGAAGTTACTGATCTGGATGCTGAGCTGGCACATATGACTGTACTTTCACTTGGATGGTTTGTCAGATAAGAAGTGATCAACTATGCACCCACCTTTAGAATCAGCTTCAGCCATGGGTTTCCTGCAAGACTTATTTTAAACTTCCTTAAACACTTTTCTGTTAAAGTCATCTCACACTGGTCAGAATGGCCATCATCAAAAAGTCTACAAATTATAAATGCTGATGAGGGTATGGAGAAAAGGGAATCCTCCTACACTGTTGGTGGGACTGTAAATTGGTACAGCCACGACAGAGAACAGTTTTGGAGGCTCCTTAAAAACTTAAAAACAGAATTACTATATGATCCAGAAACTCCACTCCTGAGAAAACCATAATCCAAAAGGATACATGAACCCGTCTTCATAGTAACTCTTATTTACAGTAGCCAAGACATGGAAGCCACCTAAATGTCCATTGACAGAGGGATGGATAAAGATGTGGCGTGCATATGCATGGAATATTACTCAGCCAAAAAAGGAATGAAATGATGCCATGTGCAGCAACATGGATGGACCTAGAGATTACCATACTATGTGAAGCATCAGACAGAGAAAGACACATATCATCTGATATCACTTATATGTGGAATCCAATTAAAAAATTAAACCAATAAACTTATTTGGGATCATTCCTGACCCCATCCCACATCAGGCTGTTTTTCATCCCAGAAATAGGTAGACCTGTCCATGATGCAGAAGACCATCTTCAGAGACAATGCCGCTGTTTGAACTAGAAAGCCAGCATATGAGCAAGGTTGCTTGTTTGAGCCAGAAGGCCTGGAATTGAAGCCTGGCCTGTCATTCACTATTTGGATGGTCTTGGGCAAGTCTCTCAGCTTGTACGAATTCTCAATTTTCTCACCTACCAAAAGGTGATGACAAACCATGCGTACTTCGGAGGACTGTTACGAGGATTTGGCAAGATGGTGCATGGACAGTGGTTGAGGAGCTATAAAATTTGTAAATTGTCACCATTAATGTTTCCCTAGTGGTCACTAAATGCTCTGAGTGAGAATAGTGCATTGCTACATACTGATTATGTTATAGGTATGAAGTGTCACGTTCTGTTTCTTCTCTTTTCTATTTTCTATGAGATTTTCATTTTAATTTTTGCCCACTTCAATTTTCCTAACCATGATGCAATTCATGGACCTAACTCAGACAGATTTGATAAGGAATTATAGTACAAATTGGGGCCACGACCTAGGGAAGACAATCTGTCTGAGGAATGGAGATTTTTGTATTTTTTTGTTTGGCTGAAGTTTAACCAGTTGTTTCAATAAGACATTCAAGGGTTTTGAGATCAAGGCTGTAAAGAGTCCCCAACTGTTCATCTTGTGAAATCCAAGTGTTTTTAGGTCTTGGCTGAGGGCTGTGCTCGGATTATAACTAGTTACAGCAGTTTTTGCCTAGGCACGGATTGTGATCCTGACAAATATAAATTGTATTAATCCTTGATGTTATTCATTAGATGTGATGAACGCAAAGCTCTTGTGAGATGAATGATACATGTATCATATAAAACATGACAGAGGATAAAAAGCTCCACCGGTACGTTTTGATATAGCTAGTTTGGAGAAATCAAATTTGCCAACCATCCTCCCCCACCCACACCCGCCAGCAAAGATCTATGATTCAAAACAGGATTTCCTGTATGCTACCAGAAGCATCAGTGACTTTTTTTTTTTTTTTGGTCAGTTTTTCCTTTGGGTCTTGCAGTCTCTGGCACACATTTTCCCCGAGCACCACATATGTTACACACAGGTTCTGCCTTTCAGAAGGGCACCTGGCCAAACCAGCCCTGTGCCCTCACAGGTCTGTGTGCGCTCAGCAAAAGGGGCACCATCTTCTAATTTGCATTAAGCTGTATGGCTTGCAGAGGCTCTATCTTCTCAATGTCTGTTTTATCTGCATTCTCCCCATCCCCTAGTTTCCAATCTCAGGCTTTTAAGCTGCCTCAACCTCCTTCTAGTAACCCTCTTATCTTCTGTGCCTCTCCAGCAGTCCCAAGGCCGTTCCGAAGCTCCATCGCCCTCTTCTAATACCAATACCTCTTATAAGATATATTCAAGTGTATTTTTAATAGCATCATTCAAAGCACATGAGATATAGCCAATTTTGTTGGTTCGGTGTGTTGATTTTCATTACTACAAAAACAAAAAGAGGAAAGCTAGCTTGAGATGAAATGTAAAATCATCAAAAGCAAAACAGGAAACAAATGTTTGCTCAGCCAACCATTTCCTGCTGAGGACGTTGTGCAGAACGTGGCCTGTGGAGGATTCACTGTGCAGCCTTAAACAGATTGAAGTGATTCATGGGGGGAAGTAGCACCCAAGCCAAGGCCTCGTGGAAGGTATGTGGAGCTCCAGACCTCTGGGCTGCTGCAGAAGGGCAGGCTCTGAAGGCCTCCGTGTCTGTGTGGAGGGGTTGTCTTTGGAAGCTATCTTTTTAACAGGATGAATGTGAAAGCCACTGGGAAGAGGGACAAAAAAAAAAAAAAGGCAGCACAAAACTGCCACTTGAGCATTGCTTCCTGCCCATGTCTCTCTAGCTCGTTGCTGATGGTTATTCTTAGACCTCCTTTGCTTTCAAAGGTTTCCTCTTTTCTATTTTTGGTAGCAGAATATGAATTTAGATCTAAGTTACTCCTCTCAACTACTAATCCATGCCCCAAAGAGAGTAGGGCTGCTGCTTCTTGTTAGCGATCAGTTCTCTTTCTTTTCAGCACCTCTAAATGATTTTTAATATTAAGGACACAGATTTATGGGAAGGAGTCATTGAGTTTTCAAACTGATTTGTAGTCTCCTAATTCGCACATTCCTTTCTCCAGCAGGGGCATCTCAGAGATCATCTCCGGTAACAGGGCTTGACTTTTGTGATGAGTGAGAGAATCCAGGTTGGTAAAACAGATAGCCATCCAGTGACAAAAAAGTTAGCGAGGATGTTTTGCCTGGGAGTAATACGCAACTGATGAAGTACAATCCCACTATGGAAGGAAATAATTGATGCCTATGCAATATAAGATTAGTCTAATCTATATGGACTGAGACAAAAAGCTACAAGTTTTTGGAATGCTCGGGGAAGCTGAGGACCTTGCCCTGTGCAAAGAAAGACACGTTGTGTCAGAACAACATTTCTAGTATCACAGGTGTTTAATTTCATGCTCTCTATTTTTTGAATCACTTCAGTTTCTCCTGATTTCATGACCACCTAACTCTGTTGGAACATGAATAATAATCTTGCCTGGATTGTCTTTTATAGCCAGATAACACAACTTTTCTATTTTTAAAAGAGAAGAAACATCAAGCCCTTGAGTCCTCTCCTAAAAGTATGGGTCTGCCTCCTTGGCTGAAGGCAGAGCTGGGGCTCAGGAATGCTGCCCCCTGAGTCCAGCTGCCTCTGCCCACGTGGTCTTCCTCAGGGTCTCCCTCAGGGCTTTAAAAGGGTGACAATCTTCTGCTTGAGGAGGATTACCATGGCAAGCTGTAAACCGAAGCATCAAGCTGGCTGCCCCACCACCCCAAGGTTATCCACACACGTCTGGTTTGACCTTCACAACCCTTTAGAAACCAGGAGCCCACACTCCACGAATATTCTACTTGTGCCATAGATTTATTTTGTTTTGCATAGAGCAAAATGAACAGAAACATGTTGGGATTGGGGGCAGGGGTGGAATTTTGAGAATCAATTCTAGGCACTTTACAGATGGATAATTTGACAAGGAAAAAAAAAATTCTAGGTCACATAGTGCGTTTCCAGCACCGAAGATGGTATTTTAAAATATATTTTACATAATGGGTTCAAGCAGCCGGCAGCATTATCTGCTAAGCGGCTGTGCTGACAGCGAGCTAAAAAGCTAAATAATAGAGTTCAAAAAAAAAAAAAAAAAGCCTTCCCTGAGTTTTCTCCAGAGCATTTTTACCCTGAGGAATTTTTTTTAGGGGTTATTTTAAATGTGTCCCAATGTCAGACTTGTTCAGAAAGAGAGCACTGTGTATCCCAAGAGAATGATGCTTTGCTGTCTTTTTTTAAGTAGAGCAAAATGCTAACTTTTAATAGATCATCTAGCCTTTTCTGTACAGAATATGTCCTCCCTCAGAATTCCTATGCAAATATTCAAACTCCCGGACCGGGAAAAGGTTAAAAGGAACTGAAAAAGTCTATAGTGCCTCTTTCTGAGACGTACTCCAACACTTGGCAGGATGAGGTGTTCATAGCAGGTGCTGGATTTGCTATAAATGGACAATTTATAAACAGAGCTGACAACTGGGAAAACAGAGCAGTGGGGAATGCTGGCATTCCAGGGGCCAGCGGTTGATTTCCTATCAGATGGTCCTCAGCATGGAATTATTGATAGCCACTGCTCTGAAAGAAAGCCAGTTGGCCGACGCATAAAAGGGCTGTGCCTCAATGCCTGCCTGATCTGCTGCTAGGTATTTTAAATAGGTCAGTGCAAATTAGCTTCTTCAGGTTGGTAGTTCCTTAATTAGCAATTTAATTGCAAAGTCTCCCCCAGCCCCACCCCACCTTGAGTGAATCTATCGCTCTTCCCTCTCTGTAAGGCCTGATCACTGGGACCCGGGAAAAGTTGGACTGAAACAAAAGAGGAGCCTGAGGGCGGCGGCGAGGACTCAGAACAGTCTAGTGCCCAAGGCCAACACAGAAGCTGGCTGAGGCAGGCCCTCTGTGCCTGCGAGGGCAGTGTCTTTGGCCGTGTGTCCTGGGAGAGAAAAAAGCAGGGCCTTAGAGCTCTGAGCCCTGTCATTTCTCTTTTGCTGTTTGTGAAGGGCTGCCAGTACACTGGAATGTTCCTGAGACCTCTTAGCAAGGTTCTGCTTTCCAAGGATTCCCATGGTACATTCCAAGAATCACATGGTAATTTCCATTGTTGTTTTCCTTTTTTTGGGAAAAGTCCCCCCCCCCCGTTGAAAAGTTTGGTGGTGGTTCCTGGCTAGTTGCCACTGGATGGTGTTCCTCTGTGTACCCTGCACCAGTGCAGAGTTCTGCTCAGGGCTGGTGGAGTGGCCATATCTGTTCGTTCTAGCTGTGTGAGTGGTTTTTCTGCGAGACGGTTGTTTGGCAGGGTCTCTACTTTTCTGCCAACCACACCCTATTGTTTTTCTGTCCAGAGGAACGGGCTGAGGGCCTGATCCTGCAAAGACCTTTGACTTCTTTACAAAGAGAGAAAATCATGTAGGCCTGAGGTTCAGTTTTTGAACTGAGTGAACATCCTAGCACGAGGGTTGGTCTGGACCGGACCAGCTGGATTGAAACCCAGGGCTCTGGGGGAATGTAGGGGAGGCATGGTTTGGTGCTACCTCATGCTGAACACACCTGGATTCAGAGGCATCTGAGGCAGTGAAGCGGCTGAGGCTTTTTTTAGTGGTGGGGAGGCTTGTCTGTCAGTGAACACGGTGGAGAATCTGGCCTCCGGGAACCTCAGCTTCATCCACTCTCTGTAAACAGGTGACAAATCTTACTGAGCATCTGTTTGCAAAGAACTGCCCCAGGGACAGGAGGTACAAGAAAGTACAGACACTGTACTGCCGGCCAGTTTCTGATGAACTGAAGGAGAAACGCCATATTCTTGTGAAAAGATAGTAAGTCGCAGCAGGGCATGTATTAATGGAAGCTGTAGCTGACAAGGAAAGGTTCTAGAAGTGTCCAGGAAGGTGTAGGGGCTGGTAGCTGAGGGTAGGATTGACAAGAAAGATAGAACTGAAGCAGGACCTTGGAAAGTAGGAGTGTTTTGGTCACTGTAAATGTGAAAGGGAGACTTTCCAGGTGGGGGATTCCATCCTGAGGGCTCTGGTGGAGCAGACAGTCCCCCCCAGCTTGGGAGGAGAAACAAGAATATCCTGGGAGGTAAGGCTGAAGGATCGCACAGCTCTGGAGGTCAGACAGGGATTGCAGTTCCTCTTGCTCAACGTGTCTGATCAGGGGGGGACGTGAGGAGAGCAGGTTGTCAGGAAGGTGAAGGCGGACGAGATGGCAGTACCCACCGCAGGAGAGCCTCACTGGGTCCCCTCTCAAAGGGGCCAAGGCTTAGTCCGCAGAGGTCTGTGGACTGTGAGGGGAGCCCTGCCAAGCCACCATGCATCAAGGGGGCCCTCTTCCTCCCTCGCAGGCCCTGCTCACCATCTGACTGGGTGAGGGCCATGCAAGCTTCTGCTCATGGAGTTTCCCCTCAAGCCCAGAGCCAGAGTGAAACAAAGGCAGATTCATTTTTTTTGTTGTTGTTTCAAGTTCACTGCTTGACTCCTGGACTCCCATTAGTGTCGCCTTGATTGATTTGAGGCCTTCCTGGGCATTTGGATAATTGCTTACTTTCATAGCAAACTCAGAAGGTCGTCTTTGAGATCTGGGAGCATCTGCTCAACTTGGCAGACAGTTCAAGAAAAAGCCACAGATCTGGGGTGGAGGTGGAGTCTGCTTTGGTCAGGAAGGGCTCACCTACCTACCCCTCTACCCCTGGGAGGAAATGAGGGTGAAACCCTCTTTCCTGACCCTATCCCCCATTTTCTGACATGTCAATATATGGCCTATGGACAAACAGCTTGGGCATCACCTGGGTAATAGTTAAAGATACAGAATTCGAAGTTCCACCTTAGGCCTACTGGGTTGGGATCTGTGAGTTTTGAAAGATCCTGAGGGATTCAGCTGCACGTTAATAGTTTGAGAAGGGCTAAGGTTCACCTGAAGAGCTTTAGAAACATTCCCTGGCATATTGCCTACCCCATACACATTAAGTCAGAATCTCTAGGGGTGAAGCCCTGATACTGATGATTTTCTTTTTAAGTTTCCAGATGATTCCATCAGCAGCCTGAAAAACACTGTTGTGAGCAAGCTGCTCTGTTTGGAAGAGACCAAATTCCCCCGAAGTTTTAAAACAAAACACACTAACCTTTTAGTCACTGACCCAGATGGAGTGAGAATAATGTTAACTAAGCATTTATCCAGAAGCTGGTTAGGAAATTCCTGGTCAAGATCAGATGTTCCCTGAAAGTGTCAAGACTGGAGCTTGATAAAATTCCTAGTCTTGAGTATTCTCTCTTGGCTTTGGAGGGTGGTTCCATGTAAAACCTGGAAGACAGTTGTCCCTGTTCCTAAACTTGATATCTAAGGAGACAGTTTCCAGGCCTGTGCCCCAAGGAGCCGTGTTCCCTGTCTACTGATAGTGGAAACACACTGATGAATTCAGAGGTATTGATTTTTCATGCACATGCTCACTTTCAGGAAGCAGAAAGATTTAAAAGCAGTTTTCCACTAACTGTCAGTGCTAGGGTAGATGTCAAATGTTAACTATCATGGTACTTATCTCAATACATTTGCTTTCCCATTGGGGCTTTTCAATTACTTAATGCCAGGGGGCTGAGAACCTTCACTGGTAAATTTCAATGAATCTCAAGGCAGTCCCTCATTTCCCTATTTCACCCCCCACACATTTGCTATAATATCAAGGATCTTCCACTGATAAATTCCAATCCAAAGGCTTGGAGGGTATTAGCAATTCTGTTTCCTCTTCCTGCCTTACACCTGGTTCCCCCTGATCCTGGGATGGTAGTGGGTCTGAGCATTGTGGCAAGAGCTGTGGTCTTTCTCCTCATGCTTACTTTTCAACCTTAGAATTAGGTTTGAAGTGTAACTTGATTAATTGGAGACAATATGTACTCCTTAACCCTTTCCAGATTTTTTTTTTTTTTTTCTTTCTGAGCTAGATCCTGCTTTGCACCAGGACATCCTAAATTGGTGTGCTGGTACTTGTTTGTCTGGGGTCTTTAGGTCCTATGTCCACTCAGCATCAGAGCATTATGCATACTGGTGTGTGCTGAGTTTGAGGTCACCTTGCCCCTTTGCACACTATAGTTCTGGCTGCTGGCTGATATACTTGAGGGTTCACTTTCTGCACAGCTATGTTCCCTTAGCTTCGGCTCCTCCCTCCCTTGGTTTTCCCTGGGCATTAGGGTCTCAGCATAGCTCACTGCTCCTGCACCACTCAAGATACCACAGTAGCAGCACCTTCTCAAACAAGACTGTGGGGACAATGCCACCAGGACCATCATCCTCAACAACAACAGTAACATTATTTTTTGTTGATGAAAGTGAAAAGTGAAAGTGAAGTCACTCAGTCATGTCCGACTCTTTGCAACCCCATGGACTGTAGCCTACCAGGCTCCCCTGTCCATGGGATTTTCCAGGCAAGAGCACTGGAGTGGGGTGCCATTGCCTTCTCCAGGGGATCTTCCCTACCCAGGGATCAAACCCAGTTCTCCCACATTGTATGCAGATGCTTTACCTTCTAAGCCACCAGGGAATTTTTGCTGATGAGGAAACAGATTTGGAGATGAACCAGACAGGGTTCCCTGGTGGCTTAGAGAGTAAAGAATCTGCCTGCTCACTTCTAGTCTGAAATATTTAAGGCATCTCCATCGTAACATGGCAAGTCAGAAGGACCGTGGAAAAAACTTGAATAAATTGAAATCCAGCATTGGTGTAAACCAAAGCGGCATTTATGTTTGGCTTTGTGCTTAGTTCATTATATATATTTAATATATATGCATGTGAGTGTGTATATATCAATATATTTATAGAAACATACTGAAATACATAAATATGTATGCACATATCTTGGAGAAGGGAATGGCAACCCACTCCAGTATTCTTGCCTGGAGAATCCCATGGACAAAGGACCCTGGTGGGCTACAGTCCAGGGGGTCACAAAGAGTCAGACATAACTGAAGCGACTTAATACATACATATACACAAATATATATATATATGGGTGTACACGCATATACACAAATATATACGTATATATGGGTATACACACATATACACAAATATATACATATATATGGGTGTACACACATATACACAAATATATATATATGGGTGTACACACATATACACAAATATATATATGGGTGTACACACATATACACAAATATATACATATATATGAGTGTACACACATACACACACATATACATATATATGGGTGTACACACATATACACAAATATATACATATATATGAGTGTACACACATATACACATATATACATATATATGGGTGTACACACATATATACAAATATATATGTGTGTTTGTGTGTTTGTGTGTGTGTGTGTGAAAGCGATAGTCGGTCAGTCGTGTCTGACTCTTTGCAACCCGTGGATTGCAGTCTGCCAGGCTCTTCTCTGTCTATGGAATTCTCTAAGCAAGAATACTAGAGTGGGTAGCCATTCCCTTCTCTAGAGGATCTTCTTAACCCAGGGATCCAATCTGGGTCTCCTGCATTGCAGGCAGATTCTTTACTCTCTGAGCCACCAGGGAAGCCCACGTCTATGTGTGTGTGTGTATACACTGAAAGCATACTGGGGTGTTTGTGAAGTGGGCACCAAGTCCAGGAATAAACCTTGTGGCTTCCACTAAAAGTAAAGAACTGCTTGCTAACTGCCCTGGGAAGCTGCTAGGCTGCCAGTCCAGGTGGCTCCTTCAGGGAGAGCAGAACACTTACTACTCTTGGGGAGCAAATTCACGAGGAAGATCAGAGGATTTGAGACATCATTGCTGTCTATAAAAAATGTCATAATTTGCGCCTTGCTATGCTCCTAGGCAGTCTCGTTCTGGTACTTAAAGATGGTATGCCTTCTGTCCAGACAAGTAGTTTCGTGGGCTATTAATTATGGAATTAAAAGTCTAAGCCTTCTCATTTTAAAAGATAATAAAATGTTTTAAGGTATGTTGCTTATAAACCTCTTTTATTTTCTATCTTTCCATTTATTCCCATTTTATTGCCTTTTACTGTGGCTGGCTGACTGGCCAAGCCAAGCTAATTACTGCCCTATTGTTTTTGAAAGACTAGGTAACACCAAGACTATTAATGAGTCCATAAACTGTGGCTACAGAAGAGCCTGGCTGCTTTCTTCTTGCCCAGTCTCTCTCGTTAGATGTGTTGTTCTGCTATGGGAAATCTGAGGGAGTGGGCACCAAGACGCTGGCTGTCAACATGACTGAGGGCCCTGGTGGATAAAGAAAATATCAGAGGGGCAGAGACTCCAGGGACCAGGAGAGTGAGACGGTCAAGGGGACCACCATAATGGGAGAAAGGAAAGAGGGAGAATTCCAAACTGAGAATTCCACCCTATATTCATTAGAAAAGTGTCCTGGCTCTGATCAAGACTCATTGCCTACCCCAAAATTGAGTCAGTGTTAAGTTGACTCTTACACATGCCTGAGTTAGAATGAAACCCGGCAGTTTCATGGTGGCTATGGAAAATACACATGCTTCAGGGTCAGGGTAGGTCTCTCTTCTTCCTATCTTCTCATTAAATCTAACCCTTTTTTTAAAGTGAAATAAAATCTTATAATCATTGACTCTCGTTGTTTTTAAACTTTATAAATACTGATCATCTGGGTTTTTTTAGAGGAATAATATAGTGCTTAACACATTGTTGTTGTTGTTGTTCATTGCTCAGTTGTGCCTGACTCTTTGCAAACCCATGGACTGCAGCATTCTAGGCTTCCCTGTCCTTCACCATCTCCTGGAGCTTGCTCAAACTCATGTCCATTGAGTCAGTGATGCCATCCAAACATTTCGTCTTCTGTCATCCCCTTCTCTTCCTGCCTTCAATCTTTCCCAGCATCAGGGTCTTTTCCAATGAGTCAGCTCTTCACATCCAGCATCAGTCCTTCCAATATATTCAAGACTGATTTCCTTTAGGATTGATGGTTTGATTTCCTTGCTGTCCAAGGGACTCCCAAGAGTCTTCTTCAAATCCACAGTTCAAAAGTGTCAGTTCTTTGGCACTCAGCTTTCTTTATGGTTCAGCTTTCACATCCATACATGATTACTGGAAAAACCATAGCTTTGACTATAAGTACTTTTGTCAGGAAAGTAATGTCTCTGCTTTTTAATATGTTGTCTAGGTTTGTCATAACTTTTCTTCCAAGGAGCAAGTGTCTTTTAATTTCACGGCTGCAGTCATCATATGCAGTGATTTTGGAGCCCAAGAAAATAAAGTCTGTCCTGTTTCCATTGTTTCCCCATCTATTTGCTGTGAAATGATGGGACCAGATGCCATGATCTTCATTTTTTTGAATGTTGGGTTTTAAGCCAGCTTTTTCACTATCCTCTTTCACTTTCAACTGAAGAAGCTCTTCAGTTTCTCTTTCCTTTCTGCCTTAAGAGTGGTGTCATCTGCGCATCTGAGGTTATTGATATTTCTCCCAGCAATCTTGATTGCAGCTTGTGCTTCATCCAGCTCAGAATTTTGCGTGATGTACTGTGCATATAGTTAAATAAGCAGACTGACAGTATTCAGCCTTGAAATACTCTTTTCCGAATTTGGAAGCAGTTCATTGTTCCATGTCCAGTTCTAACTATTGCTTCTTGACTAACACATAATGGTATTTAAAAAAATAATAGAACAGATGAATTGTTGCTTTCTTGATAAAAGTTGCTTTCTCTTGTTGCTTTCCCTAAGAGTTATGTTGACTGTATCTTTATTTTTAGATTTATTTTTAAAATAAAGTGTATTGTATCATTATAAAAGTAATATAGACGTACAGAGTAAAAAATTTTTAAAAAATTATCCCAGTTCTCACAAACCACCTCTGTTAATATTTTTGTGTGTTTTCTTGCAGATTTTTCTATCAGTAGGTGTGCTGGGTTTATTTTTTGGTGGTGAGGGTGGGTAAGTGGAATGTAATATATACAGTTATTTTTTAATTTCATTGAAATTGGTTTGGAGGCTTTCGCCATCATTTTGGGAGTCCTTGGCATGTTGTAAATATCTGTTCTGAAAATTTAGAAAAATAGAGCGAGAGCTGGAACAGAAAGAATGCTCTTTGTTAAAGAAGTGAGATGTAGAGAGATTTGATCTCTCATTAGCTGAGTGTAGAATCTCATCTAGGCCTCTCAGTCTGTCTGGGAGTCTTTCAGTAAGTGTCCTCATAGTGTAGTCACAGCAAGGGAGGTACCCAGAGAAAATTAAGAATGGCCTGGAATTCCGGCAAAATATCTTGATGTGAAATAAGCTGATTCCTTAGAGAAAATGAAGTGACCTCAAGTAATAGCAAAATGTTTAAAAGTGCATGCTCAAGAGATATAGTCCTGGATGCAAGTGCTAGGTCCACCAAATACTAGCTGAGTGGCCTTAGACAGGGTTCTTTAATAATTTCAACATTGAACAAATATTTATTAGGCACCAGCTATGGGCCTAGTACTCTTCTGTGTTGGGGATATAGCTGGGAACAAAGTAAAGCCCATGAGGCTTATAAGCAAGGACGGTGAGACAAACAACAAAGATGTAAATGTACGACGCGTCAGGCTGGAAGTAAGTGGCAGGGAGAAAAATACAGCAAGATGAAGAGGAGATGGAAGGGAGCATCAGGGAGGGATTTCTGTTTAAGAAGGAAACACCTCACAGATGACATCTGAGGGGAGATCTGAAGGAAGTCTTAGTATTTTTCACTCTCAGTTCTCTAATCTCTAAATGGGATAGTGTCTCTCTCACAAACTAGCACTGAGAATTAGAGAATGCATTAAAGCAAAGTGCTCTGTTTAATGGCAGCCATAGTAATTTGTTTCCTCCTCTGTTAAATAGTTTGTAAAATTAAATAGTTTGTAAAGACCTGGGTGGAAATAACATTCCTGTGATTATTAGTCTTTGACTTGTGTGATAACACATGCTCTTGTTGGAATATCGGACCTAATTCTCACTCCCTGTTTACATTTAGCACATCTGCCCAAAAAGGGAAGTCGCTCAGTCGTCTCCGACTCTTTGTGACCCCATGGCACCAGGCTCCTCCATCCATAGAATTTTCTAGGCACTGGAGTGGGTTGCTATTTCCTTCTCTAGGGGATCTTCCCAACCCAGGGATCAAACCAGGGTCTCCCGCATTTCGGGCAGACACTTTATCGTCTGAGCCATCAGGGAATCCCTGTATCTGCCCAAACTGCCCACCTTTGTGACGTCAGATAGAGATTTTAACACACAGCTGAGAACAATTAAGCTACACACGAAGGATGAGAATACATGGTTTAATTTCCTATGCAGTGCAACTTTTCATTGCAACCTTTCAACCAAGGATCTATCTAGAGGGAGAAATTAAGATACTTCTGTTCAGATTTATAAGGAAGTTTCAGTGGATACAGATGAACCCTTACTTGAAGGGTTCAGTTCAGTTCAGTTCAGTCGCTCCGTCCAACTCTTTGCGACCCCATGAATCGCAGCACGCCAGGCCTCCCTGTCCATTACCAGCTCCCGGAGTTCACTCAGAGTCGAGTCCATCGAGTCAGTGATGCCATCCAGCCATCTCATCCTCGATCGTCCTCTTCTCCTCCTGCCCCCAATCCCTCCCAGCATCAGGGTCTTTTCCAGTGAGTCAACTCCTCACATGAGGTGGACAAAGTACTGGAGTTTCAGCTTGAGCATCATTCCTTCCAAAGAAATCCCAGGGCTGATCTCCTTCAGAATGGACTGGTTGGATCTCCTTGCAGTCCAAGGGACTCTCAAGAGTCTTCTCCAACACCACAGTTCAAAAGCTTCAATTCTTTGGTGTTCAGCTTTCTTCACAGTCCAACTCTCACATCCATACATGACTACTGGAAAAACCAGAGCCTTGACTAGATGGACCTTTGTCGGCAAAGTAATGTCTCTGCTTTTGAATATGCTATCTAGGTTGGTCATAACTTTTCTTCCAAGGAGTAAGCGTCTTTTAAAACTCATTAAATTTTGAGTAGACAAAGTGTATAGTGGCACTTATGATGAAGAAACTAAAACAAACGAACAAACAAAAAAAAAACCAGCTAAGGGCGTTGCTGGGTTGGCGTTTCTAAAGTTAATGCTTTATTTAAAACCCATCATTTTCTTATTTCCATGGTTCCACAAGACNTCATTAAATTTTGAGTAGACAAAGTGTATAGTGGCACTTATGATGAAGAAACTAAAACAAACGAACAAACAAAAAAAAAACCAGCTAAGGGCGTTGCTGGGTTGGCGTTTCTAAAGTTAATGCTTTATTTAAAACCCATCATTTTCTTATTTCCATGGTTCCACAAGACTCTGGAGTCTTTGTGTTTTTCAGCCAATATCTAAGGAATGATTTTATTGCATTTGAAAGTGGATTACAGGGCTTAAATCTGTATGAAAATATTCTTTTATCAGGATATGTGTTATTTAAAAAATGATAGGAAATTAATTGTCGTCTAAAGCAAGCATAGATGTTTTTCTATAAACTGTGGAAAATTCTGAAAGAGATGGGAATACTAGACCATCTTACCTGCCTCTTGAGAAATCTGTATGCAGGTCAGGAAGCAACAGTTAGAACTGGACATGCAACAACAGACTGGTTCCAAATAGGAAAAGGAGTACATCAAGGCTGTATATTGTCACCCAGCTTNGCGTGCTGCGATTCATGGGGTGGCAAAGAGTCGGACATGACTGAGCGACTGAACTGAACTGAACTGAAAACAAGCATTTGGAGAATTCCTCCCATGACTTTTGAGTTTTATTTTGAATAAGAACTGCTTTCTCTAAACCCTGTGTTATGACTTTGGTCAGCAGCATGGATCTAAACCTCACTGAGAGGCACTTACATCCATGAGTGTTTTGATTTCTTCATTGATATTATGCTAGATCTTTTTATTTGCTTCAGTCATGTCTGAGTATTTGCAGCCCCATGGACTATAGCTCATTAGTATCTTCTGTCCATGGAATTCTCCAGGCAAGAATAGTGGAGTGGATTGCCATTTCCTCCTGCGGGGAATCTTCCTGACCCAGGGATCGAACCCACATTTCCTGTGACTTCTGCATTGGCAGGTAGATTCTTTACCACTGAGCCACCTGAGAAGCTAACTCATAGTCAGTGTCTGTTTGAGAATGCACCTTCCCTGACCATTTCTTTCTTGGCCTCTTCACCAGGAGCCCTCCTGGAATACCACCTGATCTTTAGTAGCTAAAAATGATTTGAACCTAAAGGTCTTTCAGCCTGTATTATTTGTAGAAATTTGTAACAGAAGGAGATCTCAATACATTTGGGCTCTTTTTTTTTTTTTTTTTTTTTTTAAACAGTGAATCTAAGTGGAAGACAAAAAAAAGTACTGTTTTCTCAGTGGTAATAGAAACACCTAGCGTGCCTCTGCCATAGCAATTAGCAAGGATCTCTAAGACAGAAAACAATATACAACAAAGACACAAGAAAGACATGAATTTTTTTGGTTGCTTGATCTTTGTATCTGGTCTATTTTATAGTTTAATGTGGGAGTAAAGGCAGGCTTGCACAGTGAGAGCCTGTGATATTTTAACTTCTGTGGCAGTAGCGGGTTCATGTGATACTTCCCGTTTTCCTTTTAAATTTATTTTATTGAAGTATAGTTGATTTACTGATGTGTTAATTTTTGCTCTACAGCAAACTGATTCACACACACTCTTTTTTAAAATTCTTTTCCTTTATGGTTTATTATAGAGTATTGAATATAGTTCCTTGTGCTATATAGTAGGACCTTGTTGTTTATCCATTCTCTATATAGTAGTTTGTATCTGCTAATACCAAACTCCCAATCCATCCCTCTGCCTCCCCTCCCACTGCTGACAACCACAAGTCTGTTCTCAATATCTAAGAGTCTGTTTCTGTTTCATAGATAAGTTCATATGTGTCATATTGTAGCTTTTATATGTAAGTGATATCATATGATATTTGCTCTTCCTGACTTACTTCACTTAATATGATGATCTCTAGGTCCATCCACATTGCTGCTGCAAATGGCATTACTTCATTCTCTTTTTTAGTAGCTGAATAAGGTTCCATTGTACATGTATATCACATCTTTTTATCCGTTTATCTGTCAGTAGACACTTAGGTTGCTTCCATGTCTTGGCTATTGTGAATAGTGCTGGTATGAACATAGGGGTACATGTATCCTGTTGCATTAGAGTTTTGTCCAGATATATGCCTAGGAGTGAGTTTTCTAGATCAGGTGACAACTTTTCTAATCTTTTGAAGAAACTATAGTCTGTTTTCCATGACACTTTCCTTCTTAATGTACACCTCAGTGTGATCTACTAGCCTTAGTCATGGACTTTGTGTACCCAGGATTTATAGTTTCACAATAATTCCAGATTGCTTTTCTAGCCTTATTAGCATAGCCATTAATTACACAAAGAGGCGTGTGGCTAGGGACAGAGGTCACCAGTAATGTGATTAGGAGGCCCACAGTGCTTCAGCAATTTTCATGGATTAACATATGATTTTTTAGTATCTGTTGACTGAGAAATAACACAATGTAAAAGAAAAAAAAAGCTATTGTGAGTTCAGTTACATGGCCTCTTTTTGAAAGCACTTAAATACAACTGGTAATGAATTTCAGTTATACAGCCTCTAAAGATGGAGCCTGCTTTCCATCTCCTGACCTGAGCTCCATTTCCAGACCCCTCCCTGGAGGGAACTGCTATTAGTAGCGTAGCTTGTATCCACCCTTAACTCTTCTCTGCTCTCATGTACAGATGTGCATCTATAAAAAGACTTGGTACTGCTTTTTATGTGTCGTATATGCATTTTTAACAAACTACATCATTCTGTATTATGCTGCAACTCAACACTGTCCTGAAAGTTGTTTCATGTCAGTTTACACAGAGCCACACTTTTTTTAACCCCTATGTAATATCATAGTTTATTCATTGCCCTATTATTGGTCATTTACTTTTTCTCTCATGTTTTGCTACTATGAGAACTATTGCACAATCATCCTTTGTTATATATTTGTGTGTGTGTCTATGTATGTGTGTGTGTGTGTATATATATATATATGTATATATATATATATATATATGTAATCTCCTTAGGACTATGTGGCCAATATTTCTGAATTAGGCACCAAGTAGATTTACTTGGAGTTTTACTTTTAAATGAAGTTACATTTCATTATTTACAAAATTTAGATATAATTGAAACATAATAGGATATATGTGTTAAGGCATTGTTTATTGAGCCCGAAGACAGTTTCTAGTGCCAAAAGGAAAGACTTCAACCTTTTCATTAGGAATCTCTAGTAGACTGGATCTGAGCCACAGTTTCGAATGGAAAAAACACTTGCCTAGTTGTCACCAGTCTTATTTCATCATGAATTGATTCTATGACTTAAAACATCTGAATTTCTACTCTCCTCTAAAATTGGGGAAATATGTTTACTTCCCTGTCCTGATGAGTTAATGAGAAAATTACATAAAGGTTTTTTAGATTGTTGGTTCCAGCAACATGACAGGCTATTGTAGAAGCTCTGTACACACAAAAAACACATAACAATAATGAATTTTTTTAAATGAAATATTGTCATTTTCAACAACAGGGATGGATCTGGAGATTATCATGCTATATAAAGTAAGTCAGATAGAGAAAGACAAATATACGATATTGTTTACATGCAGAATCCAAAAAAAATGATACAGATGAACTTATTTACAAAACAGAAACAGACTTACAGACTTAGAATTTATGGTTACTGGGGGAGAAGGGTGGCAGGGGAGGAATAGATTGGGAGTTTGGGATTGATATGTATACACTGTTACATTTCAAATAGATAACAGCAAGTATTTCCTGTATAGCACGGAGAACTCTGCTCAATATTCTGTAATGACCTAAATGGGAAACGAATTTGAAAAAGAATCGATACAAGTGTACGTATAACTGAATCACTTTGCTGTACACATGGAAGAAACACAACATTGTTAATCAACTCTACTTCAATATAAAATAAAAATTATTTAAAATAAAATAGAAAATTTTAACATAAAGTATTAAAAATAGAAAGATTTACTTGGAAGGAAGAAGAGGAAATCTCCAGGTATCAGGAAAAAAAAAAAAAGAGGGAATTCAAAACTAAGATGATAAGCTCATGAGGAGCTGTCATGATGGCCCAAAAGAGAATTAGACTTTTATACATGCCCCAAATGCCTAGGGAGATGGTAGGGTTTCAATGCCTAAAGACCTGTCCTTGGCTTACTCCTGGCTGCTGAGATCCTAGCCTGAAGCCAGGGCTATGGATGCCTTCCCTTTTAGTGAAAGGTAAACTTTAGAAATTCCCCACAGGCCCAGGGAAGCTCCAAGGAAGCTCAGGAGTACCCAGGCTGTCTCTTATACACATCTAATAGGGGGAAATAACTCAAGCGTCCATTGAATGAATGGATAGGAAATATGTGGTCTCACATTCAATGCAGTGTTACTCAGTCATAGAAGGGAATGAAATTCTGATACCTTGAACCTTGAAAGCATGTAAAGTGAAATATGCCAGACACAAGGGAACCGATACTGTGTGATTTTGCTCTTCTGAAGTACCTGGAAGAGTCAAACTCGTAGAGACAGAAAGCAGGGGAGGTGTTGCCCTGGCCTGGCGGTGGGGGAGGAAAATGCAGACTTATTGCCTAATGAGCACACAGGTTCTGTCTGGGGATGATAAGAAGAGTTTTAGAAATAAAGACTGGTGGCGGCTGCACAGCATTTAAAAAGGACTTGAATGCCATTGATTCGTATGCTTAAAAATGATGGAAATGTTATCTCTGTCTAATGTCAACTAAAAAACAACCCAACAGGTGAGCCCCTCACCTACCCTAACCCACACCTGTTTCTCCTGCTCAAGCCAAAACTCTGGCAGCTGCTTTTTAAGTTTTCTCTTACTCTCAGGCCCTCCATGTGACGCANTTTTATAGTTTAATGTGGGAGTAAAGGCAGGCTTGCACAGTGAGAGCCTGTGATATTTTAACTTCTGTGGCAGTAGCGGGTTCATGTGATACTTCCCGTTTTCCTTTTAAATTTATTTTATTGAAGTATAGTTGATTTACTGATGTGTTAATTTTTGCTCTACAGCAAACTGATTCACACACACTCTTTTTTAAAATTCTTTTCCTTTATGGTTTATTATAGAGTATTGAATATAGTTCCTTGTGCTATATAGTAGGACCTTGTTGTTTATCCATTCTCTATATAGTAGTTTGTATCTGCTAATACCAAACTCCCAATCCATCCCTCTGCCTCCCCTCCCACTGCTGACAACCACAAGTCTGTTCTCAATATCTAAGAGTCTGTTTCTGTTTCATAGATAAGTTCATATGTGTCATATTGTAGCTTTTATATGTAAGTGATATCATATGATATTTGCTCTTCCTGACTTACTTCACTTAATATGATGATCTCTAGGTCCATCCACATTGCTGCTGCAAATGGCATTACTTCATTCTCTTTTTTAGTAGCTGAATAAGGTTCCATTGTACATGTATATCACATCTTTTTATCCGTTTATCTGTCAGTAGACACTTAGGTTGCTTCCATGTCTTGGCTATTGTGAATAGTGCTGGTATGAACATAGGGGTACATGTATCCTGTTGCATTAGAGTTTTGTCCAGATATATGCCTAGGAGTGAGTTTTCTAGATCAGGTGACAACTTTTCTAATCTTTTGAAGAAACTATAGTCTGTTTTCCATGACACTTTCCTTCTTAATGTACACCTCAGTGTGATCTACTAGCCTTAGTCATGGACTTTGTGTACCCAGGATTTATAGTTTCACAATAATTCCAGATTGCTTTTCTAGCCTTATTAGCATAGCCATTAATTACACAAAGAGGCGTGTGGCTAGGGACAGAGGTCACCAGTAATGTGATTAGGAGGCCCACAGTGCTTCAGCAATTTTCATGGATTAACATATGATTTTTTAGTATCTGTTGACTGAGAAATAACACAATGTAAAAGAAAAAAAAAGCTATTGTGAGTTCAGTTACATGGCCTCTTTTTGAAAGCACTTAAATACAACTGGTAATGAATTTCAGTTATACAGCCTCTAAAGATGGAGCCTGCTTTCCATCTCCTGACCTGAGCTCCATTTCCAGACCCCTCCCTGGAGGGAACTGCTATTAGTAGCGTAGCTTGTATCCACCCTTAACTCTTCTCTGCTCTCATGTACAGATGTGCATCTATAAAAAGACTTGGTACTGCTTTTTATGTGTCGTATATGCATTTTTAACAAACTACATCATTCTGTATTATGCTGCAACTCAACACTGTCCTGAAAGTTGTTTCATGTCAGTTTACACAGAGCCACACTTTTTTTAACCCCTATGTAATATCATAGTTTATTCATTGCCCTATTATTGGTCATTTACTTTTTCTCTCATGTTTTGCTACTATGAGAACTATTGCACAATCATCCTTTGTTATATATTTGTGTGTGTGTCTATGTATGTGTGTGTGTGTGTATATATATATATATGTATATATATATATATATATATGTAATCTCCTTAGGACTATGTGGCCAATATTTCTGAATTAGGCACCAAGTAGATTTACTTGGAGTTTTACTTTTAAATGAAGTTACATTTCATTATTTACAAAATTTAGATATAATTGAAACATAATAGGATATATGTGTTAAGGCATTGTTTATTGAGCCCGAAGACAGTTTCTAGTGCCAAAAGGAAAGACTTCAACCTTTTCATTAGGAATCTCTAGTAGACTGGATCTGAGCCACAGTTTCGAATGGAAAAAACACTTGCCTAGTTGTCACCAGTCTTATTTCATCATGAATTGATTCTATGACTTAAAACATCTGAATTTCTACTCTCCTCTAAAATTGGGGAAATATGTTTACTTCCCTGTCCTGATGAGTTAATGAGAAAATTACATAAAGGTTTTTTAGATTGTTGGTTCCAGCAACATGACAGGCTATTGTAGAAGCTCTGTACACACAAAAAACACATAACAATAATGAATTTTTTTAAATGAAATATTGTCATTTTCAACAACAGGGATGGATCTGGAGATTATCATGCTATATAAAGTAAGTCAGATAGAGAAAGACAAATATACGATATTGTTTACATGCAGAATCCAAAAAAAATGATACAGATGAACTTATTTACAAAACAGAAACAGACTTACAGACTTAGAATTTATGGTTACTGGGGGAGAAGGGTGGCAGGGGAGGAATAGATTGGGAGTTTGGGATTGATATGTATACACTGTTACATTTCAAATAGATAACAGCAAGTATTTCCTGTATAGCACGGAGAACTCTGCTCAATATTCTGTAATGACCTAAATGGGAAACGAATTTGAAAAAGAATCGATACAAGTGTACGTATAACTGAATCACTTTGCTGTACACATGGAAGAAACACAACATTGTTAATCAACTCTACTTCAATATAAAATAAAAATTATTTAAAATAAAATAGAAAATTTTAACATAAAGTATTAAAAATAGAAAGATTTACTTGGAAGGAAGAAGAGGAAATCTCCAGGTATCAGGAAAAAAAAAAAAAGAGGGAATTCAAAACTAAGATGATAAGCTCATGAGGAGCTGTCATGATGGCCCAAAAGAGAATTAGACTTTTATACATGCCCCAAATGCCTAGGGAGATGGTAGGGTTTCAATGCCTAAAGACCTGTCCTTGGCTTACTCCTGGCTGCTGAGATCCTAGCCTGAAGCCAGGGCTATGGATGCCTTCCCTTTTAGTGAAAGGTAAACTTTAGAAATTCCCCACAGGCCCAGGGAAGCTCCAAGGAAGCTCAGGAGTACCCAGGGTCCTGGTGGAAAAAGTACTTCTCGTGAAAAATTGAAATTCTACGTTTTTGTCGTTGTTGTTCAGTTGCTAAGTCGTAGCCAACTCTTGCAACCCCGTGGACTGTAGCACGTCAGGCTCATATGTCCTCCACTGTCTCCTAGAGTGTGCTCAAACTCCTGTTCATTGAGTTGGTGTGCTGTCTAACCATCTCATTCTAGAAATCCAAATTTACCCTACCTGCTTCTTGGGGACCCCCAAGCTGAAAAATCGATATAGGAACTTACTGTAGACTAATGAAACCCCTAGGGCTTCCCTTAGAGAAAAAAAATAAGCTTATTTCTACAATCCACAGCATACAGAATCCATTCACACACACACACACACACACACACACACACACATACACACACACACCACATATCACAAGATGAAACAGAATAAAAATTCAGTTCAGTTCAGTTCAATTGCTCAGTCGTGTCTGACTCTTTGCGACTCCATGAATCGCAGCACTCCAGGCCTCCCTGTCCATCACCTTAGGAAAATGCATATCCTGGGAACTTATTAAGGCAATATGAAAATGAGGATACTATAAAATAAGTACGCTTAAAATAAAGGGAAATCCTAATAATGGAACTGGCTACTTTAAAAAGCAGGCTCATTGGAAAGATCATGTAACTCTTTAAAAAGAAGAATTACAGTTATTGAAAACTGGTGCTTTGTAAATACTCACAATGAAAGATAGGGCTTATTATTTTAAAACATAATTATTAGTGACTGAATGGGGAAAGTAAAGCAATGATGCATGGTATAGCATAATAGGTCATACCAATATGCTATAAACGCATTGACTTGTCATAATTTTAAATTCATCTAATTTTAAGGATAATTTTTTAAAAAGAAAGAACAAGTTCTCCATATCCACAATAACCAAATCCACATAGATAATAACCCCAAGGCACAAAATATAAATCTAATCCAAAATCTTCAGAAATCTTTGGACCTGAAGTCTTTGAACTCGTTAGGCTTTGACTTTTTGTTCCAGTTTTAGCAAATAAATTTGCCTGTGGGAATGAAGGGACTGTACCCTGTAAATACAGAGTCATTCTGAAGGCCAAGGGAAGTGCTGTAAAAGCTGAACTATAAGCCTTAGAGACATCTTACATCCCATCATAATAAGGAAGGCAATCTTGTTTTGCCTCTGGGATTTGGCATGGCTGTAGCCTGAGGAGCTAGACCCTGCTTTTCTTCAGCAATAAAGTTGTCCAGTGTGCTTAGACTGCGAAGAAGCAGCCTCACTGAGGGTAGTACTAATGAAGCTGCTGCTTATTTTCCATGCTTAGGGGACAGTGGGGACAGGAAGAAACCCAAGGAATTTTTTTTCTATATGCTAGGCAGTCCAAAGACTTCTGAAATGTCCGTTTTCGTTGATGTTGGTGCTGGTAGGAACTTCACACTCCTCCTGATTCACTGTTGAAGGTTTGGACCTTTTCTGCATGGTTGTGAAGTGTTTTCCTGCTTTTCAAAAATAAGACTTTCCCTGGAATGCTCATGTTTTTGTTTCTCTAACATTTGTAATGCTGAGTTCTAAACTGAGCAGAATATGAACTTTGCTAAGTATCAGAGAATATTTATTAAGATAACAATTCTTGTCTGAGCTTTCTAGTCCATCTCCTTCACTTAGGAATGGGTTTTGATGTTGTTGTTGTTAATATTACCTATCAGTGAGAATAATGCTAAGTGATTTATTAAAATAAGATGCTATGCTAGGCTAAGTCGCTTCAGTTGTGTCTGACTCTTTGTGACCCTATGGACTGTAACCCTCCAGGCTCCTCTGTCCATGGGACTCTCCAGATAAGAATACTGGACTGGGTTGCCATGACCTTCTCCAGGGGATCTTCCTCTATCCAGGGACTGAACTGTCTCTTAGCTCTCCTGCATTGGTAAGTGGGTTCTTTACTACTAATGCCACTTGGGAAGCCCAAAAATAAGATGAGAAAGCTCTAAATTATCATATGAAAGATAACCTTCCTAGAGATGAGGAAAGACTCTTCTAGGGGAGAGACCCTACAACTTCGATTTGTAAGAAGGCTTTAAAACAGATTAGTTTAAAATCTTAAACTGATATAACCAGCTAAAGGGAAAGAAATGAAATCTAGAGTTTGATTATGTCCCAGGTTGAAAAAAAAAAAGCTCTGTTCACATAAAAACAACTGAAAGTAAGACATACATGATCCATTTTGAAAACAGTTGAATTCATGTTTAAACCACAACTTGTTTGCAGAATTAAAAACTGCAGACTTAAAAACTTAAATGGGATCTTGGAACAAAAGTCAGTTTGACAGTGCAGGATGAGCAGGGAGGGAAGAACGAATGCCTGGATAGAAACATTTAACTGTAAGTAATTTTTTCTGAGCCTCTTTTGATAGAAACTGAAACATATCATGGTGGCATAAACATGATGCCAAATCAGAATACAGCCCCATCGACAGATGTACGCCTTAATTTCATTCCATATGTAGGAATGGTCTTTGGAATGGTAGCCCCATTGTAAGCAGGGATAGGGAACGGCAGACAGGGAACAGACAGCCATCTCCCCTTCCCAGCTGACACTCTCCGGGGCTTCCTTCTGTCCTCCAACTTGCTCTTCTTGGCTTCACTCCTGCTAAGAGCTTCATCTTCTTCTTGCTTCTCTTTGTTTCTAACTTAACCTCCTTGAGGCTCAGTTTCCTCATTTGTAAAAGCCTCAGTGCCTGGACAATGGTAGGAATTTAGGAACCATTGACTTCCCTGTTTACTATCCACTTAAGTGGTGATATTATAGTAGCAAAATGGAGGAAAATAAGACGGGAAGCTGATTCTCCAATAGATTTCTCCTGTAATATTCCTGAGGTCCCTCGTGGAAGAAGCCTAGCCTCTGCTTTACCCTTTCACTCTTCCTTCTTGCTCTCCAGCGGCCCTGATTTTCAGGAGAGTCACTGGGATGGAGTGTTCCTCTGAAATGTAGATGCCTGTTTTTCTCTAGATCTCTGTATTCTCTAATCCCTCCCTGTCTTTCTATAGAATGCTAAAATTGTGGTTGGACTTGGCAGGGAAGCTTTCACTTTTCCTTAGTATTCTTGGAAGCACCAACTCCTAGGCAAACTCCAAAAAAGATTTTAAATGTTTTAGAGGAAGAGTAAGGCTTAAAAATTTTGGAGGGCGAGTGTAGGGAGTCAAGCTTAAGGAGTATCTGCAGTTGGTAATGGCAGAAAGTTGAAGCAGGTAGATCATCCTGAGGTGCTCAGAGCAGAGGGTCTGGAAGGGGGACCACACTGAGAAGGCTCTAAGGAGCAGACACACTTCCCTGGGGCCCTTGGGCCTTTTTTTTTCCAGGACTTTGATTCTTTGAATGTTCTGAGATTGTTCTCTGGAATCTTTACTGCTGTCACTGGGTAGTTGGGGTGAAAAGTGAGAAAAAAGTCAGTGGTCCCACTAAAATACTCTGAAATGATGTTCTCCCAGTGTGATTATTACACTGTTATATGGTACCCCTTGGCAAACCACTTCAATATTCATGCTTGAAAGCCCCATGAACAGTATGATAAGGCAAAAAGATATGACACTGAAAGATGAACTCCCCAGGTTGGTAGGTGCCCAATACGCTACTGGAGAAGAGTGGACAAATCACTCCAGAAAGAATGAAGAGACAGAGCCAAAGCAAAAACATGCCCAGTTGTGGATACGACTGGTGATGGAAGTAAAGTCCGATACTATAAAGAATATTGCATAAGAACCTGGAATGTTAGGTCCATGAATTAAGGGAAATTGGAAGAGGTCAAAAAGGAGATGGCAAGAGTGAACATCGACATTTTAGGAATCAGTGAACTAAAATGGACAGGAATGGGCAAATTTAATTCAGATGACCACTATATCTACTACTGTGGGCAAGAATCCCTTAGAAGAAATGGAGTAACCCTCATAATCAACAAAAGAGCCTGAAATGCAGTACTTGGGTGCAATCTCAAAAATGACAGAATGATCTCTGTTCATTTCCAAGGAAAACCATTCAATATCCCAGCAATCCAAGCCTATGCCCCAACCAGTAATGCTGAAGAAGCTGAAGTTGAATGGTTCTTTGAATACCTGCAAGACCTTCTAGAACTAACACCAAAAAAAAAAAAACCACAATGTTCTTTTCATCATAGGGGACTGGAATACAAAGGTAGGAAGTCAAGAGATACCTGGAGTAACAGGCAAGTCTGGCCTTGGAGTGCAAAATGAGGCAGGGCAAAGACTAACAGTTTTGCCAGGAGAATGTACTATTCATAGCAAACTCCTGCTTCCAACAACACAAGAGAAGATTTTACACATGGACATCACCAGATGGTCAATAACGAAATCAGATTGGTTATATTTTTTGCAACCAAAGATGAAGAAGCTCTATACAGTCAGCAAAAACAAGACCAGGAACTGACTGTGGCTCAGATCATGAACACCTTATTACCAAAGTCAGCATCAGTAATTCCAGTGAATATTCAGGACTGATTTCTGTTAGGATTGACTAGTTGGATCTTCCTGCAGTCCAAGGGACCCTCAAGAGTCTTCTCCAACACCACAGTTCAAAAATATCAATTCATCAGCATTCAGCTTTCTTTATAATCCGACTCTCACATCCATACATGCTGCTGCTGCTAAGTCACTTCAGTCGTGTCCAACTCTCTGCGATCCCAGAGATGGCAGCCCACCAGGCTCCCCCGTCTCTGGGATTCTCCAGGCAAGAACACTGGAGTGGGTTGCCATTTCCTTCTCCAATTTCTTCTTAAATTGAAGAAAAGTAGGGAAAACCACTAGATCATTCAGGTATGACCTAAATCAAATCGCTAATGATTATACTGTGGAAGTGACAAATAGATTCAAGGGATTAGATCTGATAGACTGAGTGCCTAAAGAAATATGGATGGAGGTTTGTAACATTGTACAGGAGGTGGTGATCAAGACCACCCCCAAGAAAAATAAATGCAAAAAGACAAAATGGTTGTCTGAGGAGGCCTTACAAAACAGCTGAGAAAAGACGAGAAGCTAAAGGCAAAGGAGAAAAGGAAATATATATTCATCTGAATGCAGAGTTCCAAAGAAGAGCAGGAGAGATAAGAAAGCCTTCCTCAGTGATCAATGCAAAGAAATAGAGGAAAAGAACAGAATGGGAAAGACTAGAGATCTCTTCAAGAAAATTAGAGATGCCAAAGGAATATTTCATGCAAAGATGGGCTCAATAAAGGACAGAAATGTTATGGACCCAACAGAAGCAGAAGATATTAAGAAGAGGTGGCAAGAATACACAGAAGAACTATACAAAAAAGATCTTCATGACCCAGATAACCACGATGGTGTCATCACTCACCTAAAGCCAGACATCCTGGAGTGTGAAGTCAACTGGGCCTTAGGAAGCATCACTATGAACACAGCTAGTGGAGGTGATGGAATTCCAGTTGAGCTATTTCAAATTCGAAAAGATGTGTGAAAATGCTGCACTCAATATGCCAGCAAATTTGAAAAACTCAGCAATGGCCACTGGACTGAAAAACTAAGATCAGATTTTATTCCAATTGCAAAGAAAGGCAATGCCCAAATGTTCAAACTACTGCACAATTGCACTCATCTCATATGCTAGTAAAGTAAGGATCAAAATGTTCCTAACCAGGCTTCAACAACAGTACATGAAGCATGAACTCCCTGATGTTCAAGCTGGTTTTAGAAAGGGCAGAGGAATGAGAGATCAAATTGCCAACCTCTGTTGGATCATAGAAAAAGCAAGAGAGTTCCAGAAAAACATCTATTTCTGCTTTATTGACCATGCAAAGCCTTTGACTGTATGGATCACAACAAACTGTGGAAAATTATCAAGAGATGGGAATACCAGAAAACCTTATCTGCCTCCTGAGAAATCTGTATTCAGAGGAAGGAACAATAGTTAGCACTGGACATGGAACAACAGACTGGTTCCAAATTGGGAAAGAGGTACGTCAAGGCTGTATACTGTCACCCTGCTTATTTAACTTATGTGGAGAGTACATCATGAGAAACGCTGAGCTAGATGAAGCACAAGCTGGAATCAAGATTGCCAGAGGAAAATATCAATAACCTCAGATATGCAGATGACACCACCCTTATGGCAGAAAGAGAAGAGTAACTAAAGAACCTCTTGATGAAGGTGAAAGAAGAGAGTGAAAAAGTTGGCTTAAAACTCAACATTCAAAAATTAAAGATCATGGCATCTGGTCCCATCACGTCATGGCAAATAGACGGGGAAACAATGGAAACAGGACAGACTTTATTTTGGGGGGCTCCAAAATCACTGCAGATGGTGATTGCCGCCATGAAATTAAAAGATGCTTACTCCTTGGAAGAAAAGCTATGACCAATCTAGATAGCATATTAAAAAGTAGAGACATTACTTTGCCAACAAAGGTCCATCTAGTCAAAGCTGTGGTTTTTCTAGTAGTCATGTATGGATGCAGAGAAGGCAATGGCAACCCACTCCAGTACTCTTGCTTGGAAAATTCTATGGACAGAGGAGCCTGGTAGGCTGCAGTCCATGGGGTCGCTAGGAGTTGGACACAACTGAGTGACTTTACTTTCACTTTTCACTTTCATGCATTGGAAAAGGAAATGGCAACCCACTCCAGTGTTCTTGCCTGGAGAATCCCAGGGACGGTGGAGCCTGGTGGACTGCCATCTCTGGGGCCACAGAGAGTTGGACACGACTGAAGTGATTTAGCAGCAGCAGCAGCATGTATGGATGTGAGAGTTGGATTATAAAGAAAGCTGAGTGCTGATGAATTGATATTTTTGAAGTGTGGTGTTAGAGAAGACTCTTGAGAGTCCCTTGGACTGCAGGAAGATCCAACTAGTCAATCCTAAAGGAAATCAGTCCTGAATATTCACTGGAATTACTGATGCTGAAGCTGAAACTCCAATACTTTGGTTACCTGATGCAATGAACTGACTCATTTGAAAAGACCTTGATGATGGGAAAAATTGAAGGCAGGTGGAGAAGGGGATGACAGAGGATGAGATGGTTGAATGGCATCACTGACTCGATGGACATGAATTTGAGCAAGCTCTGGGAGCTGGTGATGGACAGGGAAGCCTGGTGTGCTGCAGTCCACGAGTCACAAAGAGCCAGATATGACTGAACGACTGAACTAAACTGACTGTGGCATGTTACACCTCTGGTTCCTTGTCAGCTACCACTTAGAGGCTATTTCTCTGAGAGAATGTTTCCTGAGAGCTCCAAACAACCAGGTTGAAGCCAAACACATGGAATCAAACATTGGGAATAAAAGCTGTTCAGAAGTGAAGTCCTACTGATAATGCAGTCAATTATCCAGATTTTTCTAGATGACCAGATGGTGTCATGCTAACAAGTAACATCTAATGGGGTAAAAGGTTTCAGATGTTTGCAAGTGAATATCCAGTAGCTAGCATAGTGCCATCCTAGGTCACGACTTGACTAAGTCAGCCTACTGTAATATCTAAAATCATAAAAAATAAGTTATCTCTTATTTAAAGAAAATAAACTTTATTTGATTGTAGATATGGCTGTTTTGAGAATAGCTGGCTTAGGCTTCCTTGATAGTTTATACCAGCAATAAATCTTTCCTGATGTTCTCAGTCTTAGTATTTTCAATTTAATTGGTTGCACTTAAATTGTCTGATCTTGAAAAACAATAGGAAAGTGCATTAAGATGAGTGCAATCAAACACAAATGGCTCAAAGTTACATTAAAAAGGGAGAGCAATCCATATATCACTCCATTTAATGTACCATGCTCAATGTCAAAGGCTGAATAGAAAGAGTAATTATAGTCATTTAAAAAAATGTGTTTCCAGAGAATATTTAATGGCTTGAGAATATGCCGCCACCATATTGAGTGGAAAAAAGCGGATCACAAAACTGTACCTTGGAGTGATCCCAATTTTATAAAATAACTGACTATATGTACAAACATTTGCACAATATAAGTATGTGCATATATACATACAAACAAAGAAAAATTAAAAGACTTGAATTCAATAAAGACAAAGATTAGCAGTGGTAATCAGGTGGTGGGATTGGGTATAATTTTAATTTTCTTCTTTGTGTTTTTTTTTCTGTATATTCTATAGTAGAGAACTTTTATTTTTATAGAAATGTTTTTAAAGAAAAAACACTGTAGGACAAATGATAATGAATGTAATCTAACCCTAAGCTGAAAATCCCATTGCAAAGGAAAAAAATACTTTCATGGAAGGAAAAAGGTTACTGAACAGGCAGGGGAGAAAAGAATTAAAAAGATGGTCACAGAGTTGTAAACATACACGACTTCCACTGCATCCAACCTTTCCAGAGCTGATTTCCTCTGATTTCCAGAAGGCAAGTTTCTGAACTAAGCAAAAGAAAGATGGCATTTGTTCCTGAGAGATGGCCCATCTGGCATTACGTTTGTGAGCAATAGTTGTTTCAGAGTTGCTGACTGTACAGGCTGCCTTATGGACCACTTTTTGGGCAGCTCTCCTGAGCTGGTTTTGTGAGGTGCTGCCCTCGGCTTTCCTGGTTTTCTCGGTGCACCAACAGGCACGTTGGAAGACCTGATCTGATTCTGTCAGGATCCACGGCTGTCACGCCTCCACTCGGCCTAACTGGCCTCCAGACTTGGCAGTTGTTCCACATTAACCTGCAGTCTGGTCTCCCTTTTCTGTTCACAGATATTCTCTTTTTCAGCTTATTTAGATCCTCAGCTTTCGCTCTGAGATCCGTATGTTAGCCACTCGGAGACATTGCTCTGAAGTTGCCCCAGATGCTGATCCCCGAAATGAAATGTGCACCTCTCCTGTCTGGGCCTGCCAGTCACACCCAGTGAAGCCGTACTTTTATGTCAAGTCTGGCTTTTCAAACAAGAGCAAGAAACTGAGACAAGGACAGTTTTAAGGTTGGGTTTAGAGGACTGTGCTCTGCTTTTTTGGCTTGTTTCTGAGCCAAAGTCTTGAAGAAAAAAAAAAAAAATCAGTGTTTGCAAAGCAGCTGATAAAGTGACTACAATTATTTTGGTGAAATAATTTCTTTGAACATAATCTCTAGCATAGATTCTGTGCTCTAGGCATGAAAGTAAATCTTTGTTCCAAACACGATTTTTCAAAAGAGATAATGCATGTAGGTGCTTAGCCTGTATAGTAAGCACTCAATAATTATTAACTCCTTGTGGTTAGCTGAAACACTAGGGCTGTTAAGTTGGCAGCACTGGGCTGTGGTTCCTCTGTGTTAGAGAACAATTTTAATTATGGCAGTGGTGCTTTTGATCCTAGACTAGAAATCTGTCTCAGCTCTAAGGTTTTTTTTTATGCTATTCACATTTTAAGCTCCTTACAGAAAGCATTTTCTCTTGGGTTGCTGTCAATTTCTTCTTGCTTTATGTCTTAATATTTGCTTATATATTTGGTTGCTCCTATGTTGGGTGTATATATATTCATATTCTTCTCAGATTAATCCCTTAATCATTATTAATGTCTTCTTTGTCTCTTGCAATTCTTTAAAATCTATTTTGTCTGATATAAGTACTGCCCTGGCTTTCTTTTAATTTCCATTTGCGTGGAATAACTTTTCCCATCCCTTCACTTTCAGTTTTTGTGTGTCTTTAGATCTAAAGTGAATCTCTTATAGGCAGCATATATACAGATCTTGGTTTTGTATCCATTCAGCCACTTGGTGTCTTTTGGCTGGATTATTTAGCCAATTTACATTAAATTGTTAATTAAAGTATTAGTAACTATTGATATGTATGTTCTTATTGCCATTTTGTTAATGTTTTGGGAATGTTTTTATAAATAATATTTTCTCTCCAGAATATCATTTACAAAGTTCTTGTGAGTGGGAGAGAAAGTATGATGGAGACTATTTTTTAGAACTGGAATTATTTTTTTGTTTTGTTGAAGTATAGTTGGTTTACATTGTTGTGCCAGTTTCTGCTATATAGCAAATTGACTCAGTTATACACATATATACTTTTTGGGGGGGAGTATAATTGCTTTACAGTGTTGTCTTAGGTTCTTCTATACAACAAAACGATCAGCTGTATGTATACATATATCCCCTCCCTCGTAAGCATCCCTCCCACTGGCCCCAATTCTGCTCCTCCAGGTTGTCCCAAAGCATCGGGCTGAGCTTCCTGTGCTATGTAGTAGCTTTCCACTAGCTATCTGTTTTACACATGGCAGGGTACATATATCAGTACTTCACACAAATGAAGGAAGATACTGAAGTCTTCTTAATTCTGAGCCCCAATTTTTTCTTTATGAAACAAGTCTTTGTTAGACCAGAAAATTATCTTTAAAGGGTTTTAAGGGGTCAAAAACCTTGCTTCTTCATCTCATTTCTCCTGTTCTTTATAAGTCCATGCATTATGGCATTAATTATATTTCATTGTTCTATATTTAGAAGGGACATTTTCTTCTATCTCCTACTACTAGACATGAAGGAAGGCAAAGCCTTCCTAATCCAGGACATGGTTTCTGGAGGGTATATATATATATTTGTTTTGGTATACAAATAAAAGAAAACTGTAAATATAACTTTATTATACTGTTCTCTTTAATCATTTATTTTACACAGGCCTCTGAATCTTCTTAAATATCTTGGTCACTAGGATTATTATACCATCTTTTAATAACTTGGTGGGTTGTTTATATAAGTTGGCTTGATCGGCACACATGTGCTTCTCTAAAACACAATTTCCCAGCTACTGAGGACCAGCTGTACAGGGCTATGGAGTTAGTGTCAGAGTTCAGCTATCAGGTTCTGCTATCTGAAACCTCATGCTTTTATGAAAATAAATGCATTTTGGTACAGGATTTGATAATATTTTGACTGGTGACAAATTTAAAACCAGGGCTTCCCTGGTGGCTCAGTGGTAAAGAGTCCACCTGTCAATTGATCCCTGGCTTGGGAAGATCCCTTAGAGAAGGAAATGGTAACCCACTCCACTATTCTTGCCTGGGAAATACCATGGACAGAGAGCCTGGTGGGATACAATACTGGGGCTGGATACAAAAGAGTTGGATACAACTTAGTGGCTGAACAAAAACAAAAAGAATATTTAAAACTTAGGTACCCAAGGCAAAGCAGCAACAAACAAAAACTGAAAAAAAAAGAAATAAAAGAAGTACTTTTCTACACTACTTGTAAGTCCCTAGTAGGGTTGCAAACAGGCAAGGAATGATCCTTTGAACTCTATGTATCTATGGATAGCACCCCAATTGACTTTTGAGTAGGAGGCTTCCAGAGCAAGGCCACATAACATAGATACTCAGGGATAGAAAGCTTCCTTTGAGGGTGAAGTTGAAGCAGTTAGCAATTGTGCAATCTCTTTCCTGGCAAGCTCTAATCTGGGGCTAACATCACATAAAAGGTCTTAACGGTTTATAGCAGAGTCCCTAGTCATTTTATTTTTAAAACAGAGCAGTTAACAAAATTTAGAGTAGGTAAAGTGCACAACTGTGTGATTTTGCCTAATTCAAATGTTAACCTCTAATCTGGGTCTTGAGAGCAAAGCAGAAACATGATGAATGTTGATAATCTGTCTCCCCAAGAGTCTCTTTCTTTAAACTCAATAGGAATCAGCTAGCTTTGCCTATCTGCTCTCAGAAAGGAAAGATGGAGTTGTTAATTTGCTAAATACTTTTAGATAAATTCCCAACTTTGTTTTAGACAACTGGACCAATTATGAACTACTTGGAGAGCACTTCACAGAACAAACTGGTAGTATAAAACATCAGAGTGTTCCATTCTGACTTAGGGATTTTGGAATAGGCCCAGGAGTTAGGAGGCCTGGGTTCAATTTCCTGCAGTGTAGAGGTGGGTGGGACTTAACAGGAAGTGTTTGAATTAGACTCAGCTTTGTAGAATACCTGTCACTTTCTAGTTGGGTGAATTTGAACTTAGCTTTTGAAGCTGCAGATTTTTCATCTATAGAGGGTGCTTGGGAAGTATCAGTGTATTGAATCCTTACTTCACTAGGTGATTAAGAGAATTAAAGGAATGAATTCATGAGTGGCATTTAGGACATGGCATGGCTCAAATGTAGCATATGGTCAATAAGGGTAATTATTTTTCCTATTACTAGCTGACGGCTTGGCACAGTCATTTTATCTGTATTAATCTTTCTTTCCTCTACCTGAAACACATTTCATGGAGTTTTGGGGATGAGAATTAATGGAAAGAATTTTATGAAAGTGCCTGGCTCATAGCAGGTCCTTAATAGAATGAAGAAAAAAGACAAATGGAATTTGCCCCTGGGTATCTGGGGTGCTCAGATCTTCTAAACATGGGGTTTGGATCGTTCACTTTTTGTTCAGTCCTTCAGTTATCACTAATCGAAAGTGGAGATGGAATGCAAAGATTCGACCAAGAAAAGGAAGATCCTCCACATTTGGGGACAGTTAGTGAAGTCACTCAGAGTGAGTGGATTAGGAAGGTGGCCTTAAAGGCTCTAGTTTAATTTTTTTAGCAGGGCCTAGCAGAAGTAGCTTTCACTCTAAAGATATCAAATAAGTAGGAGAAAAGAAAGTATCATTGTTCTTTTGGTAGTTTCTACAATTTCACTAGGAGCACAAGCTGAGCATATAGCAGGCAACAAATGAATGCTTGTTGACGACACACTATTGGTCATACACCCAGTGGTTATTCTTTTTTTCCCCTTGGTAATAGAAACCTGGTCTTGATCAGGCAACCAAAGGGCCAGCCCCAGAAAAGTGACTCATGGTTAGTCTAAATCAGTCATGGGAATTGTATTCTTTCCCAGTGATTGGTCTAGAAGTGGTCATGAGACACAGTTCTGGCCAATAAGATGTAAACAAGACAGCTATTGACTATTTCTGGGAGATGGTTGTCTTCTGAAAAGATAAATATTAATCAGGAGATGAATTTTTTTTTTTTTTTAAATTTGCCCTCATCCTATTGAGGCAGCCGTAGAGGCAGACTTTGAGGGGAAATTTTGCCAATACAATGAGAATGGCGACGCAGAAAGATGGGAGGAGCCTGATTGCTTCATGGTATCTTTGAGTTAAAAACCAGCCCCAAGGCCAACACACTTCTTAAGTAAATATTAATAACATGTGTTCTTATGGTTTTGTTGTTGTTGATCAGTCACCCAGTTGTGTCTGACTCTTTGTGACTCCATGGACTACAGCACGCCAGGCCTCCCTGTCCCTCACCAGCTCCCAGAGTTTGCCCAAGTTCATGTTCAATGCATCAGTGATGCCATCCAGCCATCTCATCCTCTGATGTCCTCTTCTCACTCTGCCCTTGATCTTTCCCAGCATCAGTGGCTTGTCCAGTGAGTCGTCTGTTAGCATCAGATGACCAAAATACTGGAGCTCTAGCTTCAGCATCAGTCCTTCCAGTGAATATTCAGGGTTGATACCCCTTAAGATTGACTAGTTTGCTTTTCTTGCTGTCCAAGGGACTTTCAGGAGTCTTCTCCAGCACCACAGTTTGAAGGCATCAGTTCTTTGGTGTTCTGCCTTTTTTATGGTCCAGCTCTCACAACTGTTCATGACCATTGGGAATACCATAGCCTTGACTATATGGACCTTTGCCAGCAGAGTAATGTTTTTGCTTTGCAGTACACTGTCTAGGTTTGTCATTGCTTTCCTGCCAAGAAGCAGTCGTCTTCTTTTTCATGGCTGTAGTCATCATCCACAGTGATTTTGGAGCCCAAGAAGAGGAAATCTGTCGCTACTTCAACCTTTTCCCCTTCTATTTGCCATGCAGTAATGGGGCCAAATGCCATGATTTTAGTTTTTTTTTAATATTTAATCTTAAGCTGGCTCTTCAACTCTCCTCCTTCACCCTCATCAAGAGGCTCTTTAGTTCCTCTTCACTTTCTGCCATTAGAGTGGTGTTATCTGCTCAGGTGGTAAAGAATCTCATGATTTAAGCCACTGTTAACCAAGTTGTCTGTTAATTAGGATTAACCCTAGTAATAATAATAATGAGAACACTTAGGGTCCTTACTATGTGCTAGGAACTTACTAAGTGCTTTGTATGTATTCCTTTAATCCTCACAATAATCCTAAAAGATAGTTATTATTATTATTATCATCCCTATTTTATATCTGAGGAAATAGAGGCACAAAAATATTAACTTGCCCAGTGCTACAATTAGAGTAAATTGCAGAGTTAGCATTTACATCTAGTTATTTGGTTCTACTACTATATTAAGCTATGTCAATGTATTTCAAATATTTATATAAAACATATAAAAGTTGTCAGATTGAATTGCCTTTTGTTGGCCAGAGAAAACACATGAATCATAATTTATTAATATAATAATTAATATAATATTAGGAATGTAATAGCCAAGAGCCTATATAATGGCTGTTACATACATCTACTAAATAAACATACTTTTTCCTATATCTTCAAAAATATTATGAATGTAGCCAATGTATAATGTACCAGGAAGCATGTAGTGAAAATGTTATTTTATGGGGGAATGTTTTACTAATGAACAAATAATTTGAACTGGTCCAAAAATAAAAAGACTGGATTTCACTCAGTAACTATGCAGTCAGAATTCTGAGATGAAAAAATTGAAGAATCTATCATTGCTTCAGCAAATGATACTCCTAAGTGAAATAATACAAGCTTGGAAAGAGCTATTTGTACATCTTTGTACTGAAAGTGTACTTCAAATTCATTTACTGACAAGGTGATTTTTCATGAATAAAGCTAATCAGGTATCCTAAAAATAAATCTTGGGTTCCCCTGGTGGTTCAGTGGTGAAGAATCTGCCTGTAATGCAGGAGACAGAGAGGGTGTGGATTCGATCCCTGGTTCGGGAATATGCCCTGTAGGAGGGCATGGCAACCCACTCCAGTATTCTTGCCTGCAAAATCCCGTGGACAGAGGAGCCTGGAAGGATACAATCCATAAGGTCACAAAGAGTCATTCATGACTGAAGCAACTGAGCATGCATGCACACACAATAATAACATCTAACATGAAAATGAGACTTTTTCTCCTCTGCCTCCTCTTTTTCACTCAAAGTAATGATAAGAAAAAACTCTTATAGAGACTTCCTGGTGGTCCAGTGGTTAAAACTTCACCTTCTAATGCAGGGGGTGCAAGTTCAATCCCTGGTCAGGGAGTTAAGATCCCACATGCCTTGTAGCCAAAAAACCAAAAGCAGAAACAATATTGGACCAAATTCAATAAAGACTTTAAAAACGTTCCACATAAAAAAAAATCTGAAAAAACTCAGGAATTAGGAAGGAAAGAATTGCCATTTGCTATCTTTGTATACATGTTGAAATGGGATTCTAAAGAGAAGAGAACAAATTAATTGGAATATTAGTTCCAATGTTTGTAGTGACAAGTAATAGAAAATCCAAATCAAAATGACTTAAACTATGAAGAAAATTAATTAGCTCACTTTTCAAGAAGACATGATGTAGGGACAGATATAGACCTTATATTATAGAATTGAATTGAAAGAAAAACTGAGTTCCTGTAAATTCCTTGGAGGAGGGCACATAGCTATCATTCAATAAATATTAGTTACCATTATCTCACTGGCTAGATCTAGACAAGAACGTGTCTGTACCAATCACTGAAAAAGGGAATGGCATTTTCATGATTATCTTAAATACATCTTTTTTTTTTTTTTTTTTCTTGAGCTGGTGAGCTAGGGATGGGGTCACCTTGTTGACAGAACCGTGAATAACCAGGGTTCTGTCAACAAAGAAGTAGGAAAATGGCTGCTGGTTGAAAACAAATAGTGCTGATACAACTGTGTTTAATGGTACCGGGTAGAAGATCTTTTAAAATGCTGTATTATATTTAGGTGTATTGACTGTCTGAGGGGTCCAGGAAACCAATGAGACCAGTGTGAAATTAGAAGAGGCCCTATTGACTTAGGTACTGTGCATGCGTGTGTGGTGGTCAGTTGCTCAGTTACATCTGACCCCTGGCGACCTCCATGGACTGTAATCCACCAGATGCCTCCATCCATGGAATTTTCCAGGCAAGAATACTAGAGTGGGTTGCCATTTCCTACTCCACAATTAAATACTGACCCACCCCTAAAATATGAGAGTTCGCATTGTGAAAATTCACGAGAGGTCAATTTGTGAAAATTCACATGCGAGTTCAACTTGTGAGAATTCATGTTCATAAATTAGGTTCCTTTGTTAATTTGGTTTGGAATAACCAGAGTAAATCTAGATTTGGAAGTGGGCAGAAAATGCACCACTCAGAACCCATATATTTGTCATATCAAGGGACTGCCCCTAAACTGACTTAACAAGTTGGAGATCTAAGCCTCTTTTCCCCCAACATGACAGTCTCTAACCACAGGTGGCATTTGGCTAAACTTAGTCTCTTGCATTATTTCAGTCCTTTGTGTTGATCCCAAAGGCCGTTCTTACTATCCCATTATTCAACACTCACCTTTATAGTTGCTTAGTTTAGAAGCAAAAAGAGGAAAGAGCCTTCTACTCAGAGACTTTTGTTACAAGGAAGGGAAATCTACTTAAGCTGGTTCAAGTAAGCTCATTGAGGGATACTACTTTAAAATATAAATAACCTTCATGAAGTCCAAATGTCACCAGACTCCAGAAAAACTTTGGGAAAGTGAAACTCAGGCTACTCTCCATCCTTTGGGACTCTGTGGTAACTTACACTAATCTTTTTGCTGCTAAGTCACTTCAGTCATGTCCAACTCTGTGTGACCCCATAGACGGCAGTCCACCAGGCTCCCCCGTCCCTGGGATTCTCCAGGCAAGAACACTGGAGTGGGTTGCCATTTCCTTCTCCAATGCATGAAAGTGAAAAGTGAAAGTGAAAAGTAAAATTGAAGTTGCTCAGTCATGTCCGACCCTCAGCGACCCCATGGACTACAGCCTTCCAGGCTCCTCTACCCATGGGATTTTCCAGGCAAGAGTACTGGAGTGGGGTGCCATTGCCTTCTGTATAGGCCCAAAATGGCACCTAGTGTTAATTCTATACTATTTAGCATAGTCTTTCAGTTCAGTTTCTCTCCGCTGACTCAGTTTCTTGCCCTAATTTTAAATTCTTGAGACATAAATTTGATTAGTTTCATTTACCAAACCAGGTGCTGATTATCATGGCAACAAATTTGTGACTCCATATGTAAAGATATTCTATTGTAAATGGATGGAAAGTGAATTACTCAGGATATGTGACAGCTTATGATAAATAGACTAAGCATTGAATTGAGAGCTTAGAAACCCAAGTTCTAGTTCTGATTATGCCACTACCTGTTTGTATCGTCTTACTTCTGCAAAAGATGAAATCGAAATAGATGTTCTCTGATGTTCTTCTGACCCTAATATTCTGTAAGCTGTCATCTCATAATCTGACATAAATCCTGAGGTTATCAATTTTTAACATTGACTATGTTGTACCTGGGCTTCCCTGGTGGCTTAGAAGGTAAAGAATCTGCCTGCACTGCAGGAGACCTGGGTTTGATCCCTGGTTTGGAAAGATCCCCTGGAGAAGGAAACAGCAACCCACTTCAGTATTATTGCCTAGAAAATCCCATGGACAGAGGAGCCTGGTGGGCTACAGTCCATGGGGTCACAAAGAGTTAGACACAACTGAGTGACTAACACACACACACACACACACACACACACACACACACACACACTGTACCTAGATTGATTCCTTGTACCTAGATTGGTTCCAGTTCAAGAACTTTAAACTTATTAAAGATGTTTTATACAACCTGCTCTGAAGTGCTTACTTCTAGGAGTACTTTCTATTGAATTCATCTCTGAGACCTGAATTTTTATTTATGGCCAATTTGGAAGATGCTAGAGAAATTATATCAGAAGAAAATCCAGGACCTCTGGACGAGGGTGCATTGCGTAAGCTGCACAGTAGGAGTCTATTAGAGTGTTCATTGTTATTTTGTTAGTGAACAAATAGAAGATGTTCCATATTTATATCTTGCTAAATCTATAAGAACTTATGAACATAATCATTACTGGTATTGCCACATTTAATAAGATTCACTGTAATCAGTTCAACATTGTGCCTATTTGGATGCTATTTTGAACATAAAAATAGTCCTAGGAATTTTTTTCATATTAAAATAGGGTTAAAAATGGATGGCTTACTAGAATTCTCTGCTTCTACAATAAAACAGGATTAAGAAACATGTGGATGTAATTATGAAAGGCTTAAAGCAGAAAGAAATTCATATGTTTAATTGTAAGTGGAGAATTTTGAAGCTAGACAGGGTGCCTCATGAAGGGGTGATGCGCATGGAAACTGCGTCTGTTACAGTCACGGGAGAAAGGTTAGGAGCTGCCTGAACGGTCTTCATGTGTTTGCTTATAGAGGAAGGAGAAGACGGCATTTCTTTGTCCAGTGGGAGCCTGGCTGGGAAAGCGGTATAGGCTAGTGGAAACAAGGGAGGGCCCTGGAGTGAGACATCATCCTGGGCCTGTCCCTACATCTCTGTGCTTTGGCTCCCTGTCTTCATTAGGCTGTCCAGAAGTAGACCCAGTTTCAGTGCAAATATTGGGAGGTGATCTTCAGAAAACACTGGTCGGGTGATGAGGAAGTGAGCAGATGAAGGGAAGATGGCCAAGGAAAGCGGAGTTATCAAGTGTGTGACTACCGTGGGACCAGAGCTTCGCCCCACTGGGGAACTCTGAGAGCCAGTGTGGACCACCCACTGCAGAGCCAATCCACTTGAGGAGCGGTCCTCTTGGCCACTGGTTGAAGGATGCTTCTAAGGCAGTGTTAATTCTCTGGCACTTCTGGCCAAAAATAGTCCAGGAAACTCAGCTCTGGCCCAGAGATGCAGGTGTGGGCACAGGAGAGTCTGCCAGCTTGCACTAAAATGAGGAGCCTGCAGCGGATGGGCAAACACAGGCAGCACTGGTACAGTCTTCACCTGGAAGATGGAGGTGATGACTGTATCTACCAGAGAGGGTACTTATCAAGAGTATGGTACATGCCAAGCTCTCAGTATTGTACTTCGCATATACTAAGCATTCAAGGTTTTCCAGGTGGTGCTAGTGGTAAAGAACTCTGCCTGCCAATGCAAGAGATGTAAGAGACACGGGTTTGATCCCTGGGTCGGGAATAACCCCTGGAGAGGGAAATGGCAACCCACTCCAGTGTTCTTACCTGGAGAATCCCATGGACAGAAAAGTCTGATGGGCTATAGTTCAGTGAGTTGCAAAGAGCTGGACATGACTGAAGCGACTTAGCATGCACACAATGTTACTTTATTTAATTTTTAAATATTCTTAAAATCAGATCAATTTGTTTGATGAAAAGTGATGAAGAATCTGCTTGCTAATGCAGGAGATGTGGGTTTGATCCCCAGGTGGGGAAGATCCCCTGGAGAAGGAAATGGCAACCCACTCCAGTATTTTTGCCTGGGAAATCCCATGGACAGAGAGGAGTTTGGTGGGCTCCAGTCTGCGGGGTCGCAAAGAGTCAGGCACCACTTAGTGAATGAGCAGGCAGGCAGGCAGAGATGCCAAGTAGTGAGCTGTCTGGTGATAACACTTTGCTAGGTCAAGGGAGGAGAGGAGCAGAAGCTGCCCACTGTCAGTGATCTGGGAAAGCATCCTTGCCCTACGTGAGAGGCTGGGCCCAGGGTCTCTGCGGTGCTCTCCTACTCTGAGTTTCCATGGTTACTTAGATCTGAGTGACTGCAGCAAACACATCTTATGCCCTTGGCATGTGCCCTCAGCTCACACAATTTCTGCTGCTGCTGTGCTGGACAGGCCCCAGTGTTGCTCCTGGGGGCCCATCCTGAGCACCTGTTACAGCACCTCTCAGCTCCCAGTCTTGGGGTTTCTTCAAGGCAGGGTAGATTGGATGTGAAGGGGAGTTAGTGCCCCTGAGGGAGGGGATTTTAAAGGAAGACCCCGTTTTTATCTTCTGTGGGATGGTGGGACCTGGGGAGGGGTGGTAGAACAAATGAAGTTAAAATATACTTGCTAAGTTAGAGCTCCGTTTGAGGTGCTCTGAGTGGAGCTGGGGTGGAGTGGGGATGTTTGAGAGAGGGGAGCTGAACTGTGAAGGAATTCAAGTGTCAGCCAAACAGGCAGAGAGAAGGCAGGGCTGGGTTGCATTTGGAGAGGCCAGGAAGCGCACAGGTGAGGTGGAGGGAGGGTAAGGCCTGGAGTACAGTGGACAGGGAACCACAGGACATGGAAGGGAAATATAACCCAGGTCCTATGAAAAGGACCTGTCCTGCAGGCATGGGAAGCCCCTGAGACTTTAAATTAGGAGAGGGACTGGACCAGGTCTGAGCTCTGGCGGCAGTAGGAGGGTAGACCTGAGAGAGGAGATGTTAGACAGGCAGTTCCAGCAAAGGGGAAGACAGATAAGGACAGCCTGACTCAGGGCCATGGAGCAAGTGGGGGCTGGAGTGATTTGCATCATCAGTCCTTTGAAAGGACAGAAATAAGGAGGCAGAGGAAGTGAACAGAGGGAAGCAGCGGAGGGCCAGAGGCCACAGGAAAGCATCTAAAAAGAACTGCCTTGTCAGTTGCTTCCTCAGACGGTTTGCAGATGAAACAAGCCTTTCCCCCAACCACCTCCCTTGACATGGGCCCTGGAAGGACAGCTCCGCATCTTCCTTCTAAATCCGCTACTAACTTACACCTGGATTCATTTCTAGAAACTTTTAGTTCAAGTGAGCCAACATCAGCATCTTCTTCAAAGGTCTTTGGATTGAGTATCAGATTCTTTGGTTGTTTCTTGGCGTGTGGAGCCCTTTCCTACATGGTACGGAAGATGCCTTGAAACAACATGTGTTGGAATGTGAGGGAAATAATGTGGACTGACGCCAGCCATTTGCAAGCGTGATGAATGGGTTGAGGAAAGACTCTTTCCAAGTTCATTCTTCTCCTTGGAGATTGGGTAAAATACGAGGTGCAGTATAAATAGAGTCCTTTAGGGAAAAGGGCTTCCCTAGTGGCTTAGAGGGTAAAGCGTCTGCTTGCAATGCGGGAGACCCGGGTTCAGTCTCTGAGTTGGGAAGATCCTCTGGAGAAGGAAATGGCAACCCACTCCAGTACTCTTGCCTGGAAAATCCCATAGATGGAGGAGCCTCAGAGGGGGTGTGTGTCCATGGGGTCACAAAGAGTCAGACACGACTGAGCGACTTCATTTCACTATAGGGAAAAGTCAAGGAAGAGGGTCTGTCCATTACAGATGAGCTAAAAATTGATAAGTATTCCCTGCAATTACACAAAGACTGAAAGACAATGCAAGGGAGAGTTCTTTGCATGTGTGATCCATAGAACCTCAGAAACCCATATGTAACAGTTTATGATTAGAAGAGAGCAGAGATATCAACCCTTGAAAGCATCTTTGTGATACATTCCAGAGCAATAACGTTGCATTTTATTCTTAATGAAAAATGACATAATGCAGTAAAGGGAAACTTGTCTCAGTAATCCACTGATTTGTGTTCAATGATAGTAGCTTCATTCTTGGATCTTGCCATCCCCAGTTTTCTTAGATTGCACTATTTTATCTCCAGATGTGCACAACATCTTGAAAATTACAGCAAGTAAACTGAACATGAGAAACTTGAATACCACTTTGTAATACGTGCTTGCTTATTGCGATCTAAAAAATATTTTAATCATTTTTATGTATCTTAAAAATTCTGCATTTGATGTAGAATATTATGGTCTATAGCCCCTTGGTAGGTCTTCAAGTCACTGCTGGCTCTGGTTCTGCTAGTTAATTCTTCAGGGCTTCTGGCCNCAGAGGGGGTGTGTGTCCATGGGGTCACAAAGAGTCAGACACGACTGAGCGACTTCATTTCACTATAGGGAAAAGTCAAGGAAGAGGGTCTGTCCATTACAGATGAGCTAAAAATTGATAAGTATTCCCTGCAATTACACAAAGACTGAAAGACAATGCAAGGGAGAGTTCTTTGCATGTGTGATCCATAGAACCTCAGAAACCCATATGTAACAGTTTATGATTAGAAGAGAGCAGAGATATCAACCCTTGAAAGCATCTTTGTGATACATTCCAGAGCAATAACGTTGCATTTTATTCTTAATGAAAAATGACATAATGCAGTAAAGGGAAACTTGTCTCAGTAATCCACTGATTTGTGTTCAATGATAGTAGCTTCATTCTTGGATCTTGCCATCCCCAGTTTTCTTAGATTGCACTATTTTATCTCCAGATGTGCACAACATCTTGAAAATTACAGCAAGTAAACTGAACATGAGAAACTTGAATACCACTTTGTAATACGTGCTTGCTTATTGCGATCTAAAAAATATTTTAATCATTTTTATGTATCTTAAAAATTCTGCATTTGATGTAGAATATTATGGTCTATAGCCCCTTGGTAGGTCTTCAAGTCACTGCTGGCTCTGGTTCTGCTAGTTAATTCTTCAGGGCTTCTGGCCCTGTTTTCTAAACTAGGGTACTCAGTGCATTTGGGGCATTCAGTTCAGTCGTTCAGTCATGTCCGACTCTTTGCGACCCCATGAATCGCAGCACGCCAGGCCTCCCTGTCCATCACCAACTCCCGGAGTTCACTCAGACTCACCTCCATCGAGTCAGTGATGCCATCCAGCCATCTCATCCTCTGTCGTCCCCTTCTCCTCCTGCCCCCAATCCCTCCCAGCATCAGAGTCTTTTCCAATGAGTCAACCCTTCGCATGAGGTAGCCAAAGTGCTGGAGTTTCNTTCAATCTTTCCCAGCATCGGGGTCTTTTCAAATGAGTCAGCTCTTCGCATCATGTCGCTGGCCAAAGTATTGGAGTTTCAGCTTCAACATCAGTCCCTCCAATGAACACCCAGGACTGATCTCCTTTAGGATGGACTGGTTGGATCTCCTTGCAGTCTAGGGGACTCTCAAGAGCCTTCTCCAACACCACAGTTCAAAAACATCAATTCTTTGATACTCAGCTTTCTTTGTAGTCCATCTCTCACATCCATACGTGACTACTGGAGAAACCATAGCCTTAACTAGACAGACTTTTGTTGGCAAACTAATGTCTCTACTCTTTAATATGCTGTCTAGGTTGGACATAACTTTCCTTCCAAGGAGCAAGCGTCTTAATTTAATAGCTGCAATCACCATCCACAGTGATTTTGGAGCCCAGAAAAATAAAGCCAGCCACTGTTTCCACTGTTTCCGCATCTGTTTGCCATGAAGTGATGGGACTGGATGCCTTGATCTTAGTTTTCTGAATGTTGAGTTTTAAGCCAACTTTTTCACTCTCCTCTTTCACTTTCATCAAGAGGCTCTTGAGAGCTCACTGGTGCCTATATGGATGTATAACCGAAAGTTGATTCCTGTCTGAGTCTGAATGAGAATAATGAGGACAAAGTTTTGAAGATAGAAATTTATTAATTTGCCAGCAAATGAGGAAGGCAGAAGACTACTCTCCTACCCTCTAAAAGAGGGCAGGTCTATTGAAAAAGAATTTTGAGGCTAGGGGTCTCAGACCTCCATAACAGGAGACCTTCCTGGGCTGGTGCCATTTGTTTTGATATTTCCGTGATTCACGGTCGTTGTGGCTGTCAGCCTCCAGTCAAGATGTCCTGTTTTTCTGTTGACTGCTTGATCCTATGCACCTATGATTCAAGAAGAACTATTCAGATGAGATAACACTTATCAGCATAATTAGCAGAGAGAAATAGCATGGGTACATTTTTTGATTTAATGCATGAGTTAAAAGAGATGGTTAATCAAATGTTTAACTATATTCAGCTATAGATGTTGCTTGTCCCCTTAATGCAAGAGAACCCAAGAATAAATAGTGTTTTAAAACCTCCCCTCAGAGCAAAGTTTTCGCTTCAGGGTCTTTCCTTCTCCTATTCCCTCAGCTTGTAGAAGTTGGAAGTCTGCATTTGACATTTGATGTACACCATGTGGCATCTTCTAGAGGCCTAAGAGATGCACAACACTGCTCTAGTGTTCCTGCCTCCTCACCTTACTTATGCTGTGCTGTCTGCCTTTACTGCTCTTTCTTCCTCAAATGGTACCTGGCTCCAGGTAAGAAATACTACTATTAGAAGTTATCTAGAAATTCTAGCCTTAGACAGAAGACAAAAGTCTTTATATTCCTCTCCAAAACCCTGCCTACCTAAGCTGAGAAGTAGAATGTGCACAGTCACTATATTGACGTCAGTTGGAAGACTGATGAAAAAACTAGACGCACACTCCTTGGGTAAATCAAGCAGGGTTTAACTATCTAGGTATGTAAAAGAAATCAGCACAGCCATGGTATACATCACAGAGGTTAGCAACATATTTCAGGACAGATGGGGATTCCACCTTTTGAAATCCTCACTCTTGGGTACCTGAAGTGAAAGTGGATAAGGTAATCAGATAGTGAAGTGAAAGTCGCTGAGTCATGTCCTACACTTTGCGACCCCATGAACTTATATAGTCTATGTAATTCTCCAGGCCAGACTACTAGAGTGGGTAGCCTTTCCCTTCTCAAGGGGATCTTCCCAACCCAGGGATCAAACCCAGGCCTCCCACATTGCAGATAGATTCTGTACTAGCTGAGCCACAAGGGAAGTTCACTGGGTGAATAGGTACAGATAATAATATCAATAAAAATCATTTCAGTGTTCATAGTCTTTCTCTTTACGTTTTGACTAAAGTACCCAAGAGTGGATCAGTTCTCTAAGTAGACTCGCCTGGATATGTGCTGGGAACCACTTTGAAGCCAGGAGTACCTTTTTAAACTCAGATTTATACTGTAGAAATAAATGTAGACTAACCAAATGAAAACAGGCAAAGGCTTTTTATTCAGAGCTTGCTATAGTATGCAAGTCAGTCACTGTCACTTGTATTTTAGCAGAGACTCAAAGGCAGACAGTTCAGTCGCTCAGTTGTGTCTGACTGTTTGCAACCCCATGGACTGCAGCATGCCAGGCTTCCCTGTCCATCACCAACTCCTGGAGCTTGCTCAAACTCATATCCATCGAGTTGGTGATGCCATCCAACCATCTTATACTCTGTTGTCCCCTTCTCCTGCCATCAGTCTTTCTCAGCATCAGGGTCTTTTCCAGTGAGTCAGTTCTTCACATCAAGTGGCCAAAATATTGGAGTTTCAGCTTCAGCATCAGTCCTTCCAATGAATATTCAGGACTGATTTCCTTTAGGACTGGTTTGACTGATCTTGAAGTCCAAGGGAATTTCAAATGTCTTCTTGAATACCACAGTTCAAAAGCATCAATTCTTTGGTGCTCAGTTTTCTTTATGGTCCAACTCGCACATCCATATATGACTACGGGGAAAACCATAGCTTTGACTAGACAGACCTTTGTTGACAAAATAATATCTCTGCTTTTTAATATGCTGTCTGGGTTGGTCATAGCTTTTCTTCCAAGGAGCAAGCATCTTTTAAATTCATGGCTGCGTTCACCATCTGCAGTGATTTTAGAGCCCAAGAAAACAAGGTCTGTCACTGTTTCCATTGTTTCCCCATCTATTTGCCATGAAGTGATGGGACCAGATGCTATGATCTTTTACTGAATGTTGAGTTTTAAGTGAGCTTTTTCACTCTCCTCTTTGACTTTCATCAAGAGGCTTTTTAGTTTCTCTTCACTTTCTGCCATAAGGGTGGTGTCATCTGCATATCTGAGGTTATTGATATTTCTCCCAGCAATCTTGATTCCAGCTTGTGCTTCATCCAGCCTGACATTCTGCATACTGTACTCTTCATATAAGTTAAATAAGCAGGCTGACACTATACAGCCTTGTCATACTCCTTTCCCAAGTTTGAACCAGTCTGTTGTCCCATGTCCAGCTCTAGCTGTTGCTTCTTGATCTGCATACAGATTTCTCCCGAGGCAGATAAGGTGGTCTTGAGTGTAATGCAGTACTTGGGTGCAGTCTCAAAAATGACAGAATGATCTCTGTTTTCAAGGCAAACCATTCAATAACACAGTTCAGTTCAGTCACTCAAGTCGTGTCTGACTCTTTGTGACCCCATGGACTGCATCACGCCAGACCTCCTTGTCCATCACAAACTCCAGGAATTTACTCAAACGCATTTCCATTGAGTCAGTGATGCCATCCAACCATTTCATCCTCTCTCATTCTCTTCTCCTGCCTTCAATTTTCCCAGCATCAAGGTCTTTTCTAATGAGTCAGTTCTTCGTATCAGGTGGCCAAAGTATTGGAGTTTTAGCTTCAGCATTAGTCCTTCCAATGAATATTTAGGACTGATTTCCTTTAAGATGGACTGGTTGGATCTCCTTGCAGTCCAAGGGACTCTCAAGAGTCTTCTCCAACACCACACTTCAAAAACATCAGTTCTTTGGTGCTCAGCTTTCTTTACAGTCCAGCTCTCACATCCATACATGACCAGTGGAAAAACCATAGCTTTGAATAGATGGACCTTTGTTGGCAAAGTAATGTCTCTGCTTTTTAATATGCTGTCTAGGTTGGCCATAACTTTTCTTCTGAGGAGCAAGCATCTTTTAGTTTCATGGTTGCAGGCACCATCTGCAGTGATTTTGGAGCCCCACCCCCACCCCCCAGAATAAAGTCTGTCACTGTTTCCCATCTATTTGACACGAAATGATAGGACCAGATGCCATGATCTTAGTTTTCTGAATGTTGAATTTTTTTTTTGAATGTTGAATTTTAAGTCAGCTTTTTCACTCTCCTCTTTCATCAAGAGGCTCTTTAGTTCTTCACTTTCTGCCATAAGAGTGGTGTCATCTGCATATCTGAGATTATTGATATTTCTCTATATTTTTTATATTACTCCTGGCAGTGTTGATTCCATCTTGTGCTTTATCCAGCCCAGCATTTCTCATAATGTACTCTGCATATCAGTTGAATATCACAATAATCCAAGTCTATGCTCCAACCAGTAATGCTGAAGAAGCTGAAGTTGAACAGCTCTATGAATACCTACAAGACCTTCTAGAACTAACANTATATTTTTTATATTACTCCTGGCAGTGTTGATTCCATCTTGTGCTTTATCCAGCCCAGCATTTCTCATAATGTACTCTGCATATCAGTTGAATATCACAATAATCCAAGTCTATGCTCCAACCAGTAATGCTGAAGAAGCTGAAGTTGAACAGCTCTATGAATACCTACAAGACCTTCTAGAACTAACACCCCAAATAGATATCCTTTTCATCATAGGACGTGGGAATGCAAAAGTAGGAAATCAAGAGATACCTGAAGTAACAAGTAAATTTGACCTTGGAGTACAAAATGAAGCAGGGCAAAGGCTAATAGAGTTTTGCCAAGAGAACACACTGGTTATAGCAGACACCCTCTTCAAGCAACACAAGAGAAGACCCTATACATGGACATCACCAGATGGTCAATACTGAAATCAGATTGATTATACTCTTTGTAGCCAAAGGTGGAAAAGCTCTATACAGTCAGCAAAAACAAGACCAGGAGCTGACTGTGGCTCAGATCATGAACTCCTTATTGCCAAATTCAGACTTAAATTGAAGAAAGTAGGGAAAACCACTAGACCATTCAAGTTTGACCTAAATCAAATCCCTTACTATTATATAGTTCAGTTCANGCAGCCCACTCCAGTATTCTTGCTTGGAGAATCCCATGGACAGAGGAACCTGGTGGGCTACAGTCCATGACGTTGCAAAATTGTCAGACACAACTGAAGTGACTTAGCACATGCACAGGCAAAACTAAGCAGTAAAAATGACACATTGTTTCTCTGTGATGATGTAGATGGAAGATGGGGGTGGGTGCGTGGGAGGCGGGTCCAAGAGGGAGGGGATATGTGTATAATATAGCTTGTTCACTTCGTGTACAGTAGAAACTAACATAGCATTGTAAAACAATTATAGTAGTACTAATTAGTCACTTAATCGTGTCTGACTCTGAGACCCCATGGACTGTAGCCCACCAGGTTCCTTTGTCCATGGGATTTTCCAGGTAAGAATACTGGAGTGGGTTGCCACTTCTTTCTCCAGGGGATTTTGCCACCCAGGGATCAAACTGGTTATACCCCAATTTAAAAAAAGGAAAAGCCAAAAAAAAAAAACAAAACAAAAAAAAAAACCAAGCACATCTTCTTGTAGTATGTTTATTTGACCCAAATTGAAAGAATACAGATACATTAAGGAGCAGATGTAAAATGCCTTTGTATTTCAAAAATGACATGAGATCATGAAGAAACTTTGTATCTAGAGCTAATGCTCAAAAACACCTTCTGGCCCTCTAAAACTACCATCTCACTTCCTCCCCCAGGTTTGCTCACACTCTGCTCTTGTTACAGGTGCTGCAGAGGAGGAACAGTATTAAAGCTCTAGCCTTGGAAAGATGCTGGGACTGGAGTCAGAGTAGCCTTATCTTGTCTTGTCTACTTAGTAACCATGCTGCCATAAGCAAGGGCTTTTATTAACTGTTCTGTCTTACTTTTCTATTATAGAATGGAGATATTCTTCCCTATTCCATAACGTTGCTGAGATTGAAAAGTAATTTGATTACTAGTATCAAACTGAATTTTTGTCTTTAGTGACCTGAATATAAACTTAAAAATCATTTCATTTAGAAAGCAGGCTTTTTGAAAACTGAGGTTTAGGTTTTCTGTGTGCTGTTCTGTAATTTTTACCTTGGTTTATTTCATAGTAATGTCATGGGCTCTTCTGACACAAAAACCCTTTGCATATTAAATACAGTGAAAGATTTTTTTCCCCTTCCACAAAGAAATACATCTCAATGCTCACTCCTCCAGTTCATTCTGTTGTCTGTTCAAACATCACCTCATTGGAGCAGCCTTCCGTGACTAACATATCTGTCCCTACCCACCCTGCCCAACCCTACCCCCCCTCCACCAGTACCCTATCCTTGCTTTTTTATCTCCTCATATTGTGTACCACCCTCTGAAGTGCAATCATATTTCTGATGATTGTCTATCTCTTATAAATAAGAAACAACTTGACACAGAAGGAACATGTTCACACCACCTACCCCTGTATCCTTAGTGTTTAAAACAGTACTTGGCTCACAATAGGCACTAATTGTGAATGAAGCAAATAACTGTAGAATGAAGCAAATGATATTTGGGTTTTTTTCCCCCTTGATACATAGTCCTTCCGGTCTGTCATGTCCCCATATTTGACAATGACATTAAAAGAAGATATTTCTTCGCTATAAAATACCAGTGTTGTAACTCTCATAAGAAATGGCATCTGATGGATGACTTCAGAGTAGACGATGCTGCAGGAAGTGGTGGGGACTTTGTGTGGGGAAGGCAAGGCCTGCCTACCCTGGATGGTGAGGTGGAGGTCAGAAATTTAAGCTCTGGACTCAAATTTCCATGGTTCAAGTCGAGTGTTGTCATATCTTCTAGTTTCTTTTAAAGAGGACAGAAATCTCCATTGATTTTTTTTCTTTAAAAAAAATTAATTTGTTTATTTTAATTGGAGGCTAATTACTTTACAATATTGCAGTGTACATGTGTCCTCCATCCTGTTTTTAAATTTTTAAAATTTTAGTGCCACAGGTACTTTGTTTTTGGTTGCTATTGTTTTTTATTTTAAAAATTAATTTTTATCTCCATTGATTTTGAAATGTTGACTCAAAAAAAAAAAAAAAAGAAAAAAAGGAAAAAAGAAAAACCTTGCAGGCCAAACACAATACTTCTTTGAGGTTGCTTTTGACCCCTGAGGTACATACTTTTCAGCCTCTAGGAAGCCTCAGAGATGGAGTTGGACACATACACGTGGTTAAAATGGTCCTGATGGGCTCTGGCCCTCAGTGATGGCCTGTTGGGCGGGGCAGGAATTTATACAGTGCGGCAGGGGCCTGGGCTGCCCACCCTAAACTTCCAGTTCAAAGTTAGCCAATCCCAAACCACCCTCCAGGGTTGATCTCATCTTACTGTGCTCCCTTCTGCAACTCTTCAGCCACTTCCCAACTGGTACCTATTTGATTTTCTCTGTGAGTTTATTAGTCTCAGACCACTTCACATGCATATGCAACCTCTTTGGAGTCTGACAGTATCCTTTAAAGCTCCTAACATGGAATTGGTATCTCCCTTGCTAAGGGGTAAAACACCTGAGGATTATTAACAGCTGTGCATTTACTGATCTTTTTGCCTCAGCGATGCCTAGTGCAGAAAATTGCCTGTGCATCTGAGTAAGAAATGTTGGTTTGAGCTCTACCAGGGTAGGCATCTGGTCTAGTTAGTTTCTAGAACAGTGTGTTAGAGTGGTGTACTATACAATAAATACGTATTTATTGATTGTGTGACTGTCTTCCTCAGTACACATCTGTCAATTGAGCAGCCTTTGTTGACACTGAATCTCCAACATCCACCCCTTCTTCCACACAGTTTCAATCCCTCCACGATGATATGGAGAAGGCCTATTAATAGTGATAGATAAGAACCATTCTCTTTAAGTGATACTAGCAGAAGGTCAGCATGAAGAATGATTTTCTACTTGCAAATGTGATTTTTAATTTTGGTATTTATTAGGAAGGGTATAATTGTATGCAGTGCTCATGTTCCATGAACTAAGTTAAAAGGAAGTCTTCAGAATTGAAAACAGTTGTTTTCTATTCGCCACTTTGCAGCCTGCGGGATCTTAGTTCCCAGACCAGGGATGTAACCCATGACCCCTGCAGTGTAAGCATGGAGTCCTAACCACCAAATGACCAGGTAAATCCCAATCAGTTCCTAATTTAATAGCATTCATTCTCATCACAGAAAAGTGTAAGTGACGATGGCCAGCAGATTCCAAAGTCTGTTAGTTTAGCAGCTTAATCCAGGTAACCAAAGATCACACATAGCTACCAAGGGTATCCCTGAACAGTCTCACCTGTGGTGAGACTTAGCCTATATAGTATAGTTAGTCTCGTAGTATACTTAGTAGTAACAGCCTATGGAGGCTTGCCCTGCTCCTTGCAAGATTTCTTCCTCTCTGCCCATTCCCTCTCCCCGAACCCCAACCCACAGCAAATCCACTTAGCAAATGACTTTCAATATCAGTTGAATTGCTGGGAGGGAATTTTTCCTTTAATGGAAAAAAAAAAATCCTCTTCACACAGGTGCAATGGCCTGCCTCAATGAAGAAAGGCTACCTGGATGCCCACAACAGAACCCAGTTTTGTACAATAACCCCCTGCTGCAATGTGAGGCTCCAGGTGATGTGATCCGTTTTCACACAGCCTAGTGTTAGCCTGCTGCTGCCCCTCACTGTAAAGGTTACTATCTCTCTTTTATTGTCATTACAAAAGCTAACTGCAAAACCCGAAACCTAGCTGGGAAATTGCCTACCTGCACAAAGAACAGAGACCCTATCGTTTCAGGGTTCAGTTCTTTCCGAGCAGTTTTATAAAGGAGTTTTTGTCTGCCTTGTGAGGCTCTGACCACAGAGGAGCTGGAAATCCAGGTTAGCTGCGGGCTTAGAGGGTTTCAATGGAGGAGGTGCTCTTGGGTGTTTGCATACAGGTGCTTTACAACTTAAGTCACAAAGTTAATTAAAACTCAACCCTGATACCCATTTTAGATAATGGGGAGGGGGAGAGGAGAAAGAGGGAGAAAGAGGGAGAGAGAGGGAGAGAGAGGAGTGTTTCCGCTGAAAGATGTCTCCTGTTTTTGCAGATCCTATCAGCTTTCCTTGAAGGAGGTGTTACAGGGTGTTCATTTTCCTGCTGTGCTTTCAGCACCCTTGGACTCAGGGTTTGAACTCTATGATCACAATGTGGAGGGTGTTGGGAGGTATTTATTTTTATCCCCATTGCCAGCATCATCACAATGTGTGTGTATGTGTGTGTGTGTGTGTGTGATCCAAATTCACATTCCTCACATGCACAGCACAGAGGCCTGAGCCAGCTGCTTTCCCCAAGGCTGAGATATGGTTAAGGTTCATGTGTACATGGGTTAGCTGTTGCAGACACACACACAGCAAATGCTCTCTAGACCGGCACTCCCTGTCTCCTTACTAACAGAAGCTGGCTTCCCAAGGCAGCGACGGGTTCAGCTCAAAGATCGAGTTTCCCCTGGGGTGGGTGTGGCTGTGTGACCAGGTTTCGGCTGACTGGACTTGGGCAGAGGATTCTGTGGGACTTCCAGGAAGCCTTCTGCAAAGGGAGGGCAGATACTTTTGCCCTTCCCGTCTCCCTGCTGCCTGGAAAGCTGATATGAGGCTGTTGCCCCAATTAGCCATGCTGGACACCACAGTGACCTTGAAGACAGAGCTGGGGGTTGAGCTGTGGAGCAGGAAGAGAGAAGATGCCTTGGTCCCTGAAGATTTGGTTTAGCTGTCACACCAGCTCTGACCTGCTTCCTCTGGTCTTTCCTTAGGAGAGAAAATTCCTTTGTGTGTTCAGGTCATTATTTTTGGTATTATATTTTGGTCACAGGTAGTCAAATGCAATTGCTAACTGATATATCAACTTGAGGTTTTACATTAACGAGGTCTGATTCAATGGGTGAATGAGCAAAGGACAGGGAACAGTGTCTGGCGCCAAAGGTGTGTGCAAAAAGAGAGCTGTTAATGCCCCTTCGGGGAATTACTACACTTACCAATCATCTCTGAGTTTACACTTTAATGTGGGGAATACCCATTTAAATTCAGTGTTGTGTTAGAATTATAAGGGTTCTAGAAAAGTGTCAACTCAGCTTGGTTGTCCTAACTGACATATTCAGCCCACATAATTTGAGTGTGTGTTAGCTTTTTCCTTCATTCGTTCAGGAAATGTTTATTCAGTGCCTGTTATGGGTGAGGTACAGCTTTAGATAATGGGGAAGGTCCAGGGGGTGGTTACATAAAGGAAAGAGAGAGGAAGACTCTGGCTTCAAACATACAGACTAAGAAAGAATTAATAAATAGTAATAATAGCTAATGTTTACTGAGCACTGATGATCAGCTGCAGTATTTTACCTGTATCGACTCATTTTATACTGATACCAGGCTTTTGGGAAATGGCAACCCACTCCAATACTCTTGCCTGGAAAATCCCATGGGTGGAGGAGCCTGGTAGGCTGCAGTCCATGGGGTCCCTAAGAGTCGGACACGACTGAGCGACTTCACTTTCACTATTCACTTTCATTCATTGGAGAAGGAAATGGCAACCCACTCCAGTGTTCTTGCCTGGAGAATCCCAGGGATGGGGGAGCCTGGTGAGCTGCTGTCTGTGGGGTCACACAGAGTTGGACACAACTGAAGCGACTTAGCAGCAGAGGCAGCAGCAGTGCTATTATTTTTCTAATTAAACAAGGAGGGCTCTAGAAGTACAAATAAATTCAGTAACTTGTGAAAAATCATGGTGATGAAATTGGAAGTTGCAAATGGTGTTTGTGTGCTCTTAATCTCTGAAGTGAAAATGAAACTGTTAGTTACTCAGTCATGTCTGACTCTTTGCCACCCCATGGACTGTAGCGGAATGGGCTCCTCTGTCCATGGAATTCTCCAGGCAAGAATACTGGATGAGTAGTTATTTCCTTCTCCAAAGGATCTTCCTGACCCAGGGATTGAACCTGGGTTTCTTGCATTGCAGGCAGTTTCTTTACCATCTGAGCTACCAGGGAAGCCCCTCTTAATCTCTATACAATAATTATAATAATTGAGCAATTTATGGAACCCATTTTATGTGCAGGACCCTACACTGTGTTGTAGGGCAGTGGTTCTCAAAGTGTGGTCCTTGGACCATCTGCTGCAGTGTCACCTGGGAAATTCTAGAAATGCAAATCACTGGCCTCACCCCAAACCTGTTGCATCAGAAACTCTGGGGTAGGGCCAGTGGGTTGGCTTCCAGGTGATTCTGGGGCCTGCTAAAGTTTGACAACTGCTGTGATAGGGGATGAATAGATAAGTGAGATTTATTTAAGTTTGAAAGAGGGTATGTGCGTGTTAATTGCTCAGTTGTGTCCAACTCTTTGTGATCCCATGGACTGTAGCCCACCAGGTTCCTCTGTCCATGGAATTCTCCAGGCAAGAATACTGAAGTGGGAAGTGGGTAGCCATTTCCTTCTCCAGGGGGTGTTCTCAACCCAGGGATCAGATCCAGGTCTCCTGCAATTGCAGGCAAATTCTTTACNTTTGTGATCCCATGGACTGTAGCCCACCAGGTTCCTCTGTCCATGGAATTCTCCAGGCAAGAATACTGAAGTGGGAAGTGGGTAGCCATTTCCTTCTCCAGGGGGTGTTCTCAACCCAGGGATCAGATCCAGGTCTCCTGCAATTGCAGGCAAATTCTTTACTATCTGAACCACTAGGGAAGCCCTTGGAAGAGGGTAAAACAGGTATAAAAACAACTATAATTCAAGGCAGATAAGATGCAGAAGGACTAGAATCCTCCTGAGTTTTAGTTTGCTGCCAGATTTTCTTAAGAGAAGCTAGAATCTAGATTTTAATGGGAAGTCTCTCAACTTTACAGTTGGAGCCAAAAGAGATTAAAAAATTATCTTTGGATTAGGGGTTCACCCTGCTCCATTATGGTTACATCTGCAGTGACTGTTTCCAAATAAAGTCACATAGCTTGGGTTAGGACTTCAACATACCTTTTTGGGGACACAATTCAGTCCATAACATTTGCTTTTAGATAGGGTAGTTCAATAGCTCGAGTCTTTGTTTCCCTTATAAGTCAAGACTAATTCATTAATTTTTTCCTTGTTCCTTTCTATGGGAATAATTAAGAGGATATGATATACCTTAATGAAAGTTTAGAGTCAATGTGTAGATATTTGAGTACTTTAAAATCAACAGGGACTTGGAGCTAATGGTAAGGCAAATGACCTTTGCCCTGTGCTAAGACAGAACTCACAAAATTAGAAGATAACTTGAGAGACTTGTGATTTTTGAGACTTGGGAGAAGAAAGGCTACTTTGCTAGAATTCCAAATAATCTGTGTAGCTTGAGGTCAAGGCCCAGAGGCTGTAAAGGGCCCTTTGAAACACTTTCAGTATTTGACTAGGGTCTGGCTAGCCACGGAAATGTGGGGAATTTTAGATATGAAATGATGAATCCAGGAAATTTATAGACATTCAGATAAGATTCTATCTCTCTATGTAATTCATACCCCAAAACTAACAGGAAAGTGACATAAAGATCAAAAGATAGGCTCATATGTTCTCAGAAGGTCCTTACTCTTCAAGAACTAGAAAAAAACTTTTTTTAATTAATTTGAACTTATTTTTAAGACATAATATTACATCCTTCTAGATTTTTGCATATATTTTCCCCTTCTTTTGTGTGTCTATCCCTGGGTGTGTAATTTTTGTGTAGTTGAATCCAAAGTTAACCAGCTTAAACCTAATGACTGAATTGACATTAAGTGCTTACTGCTTTGGGCTTCCCCAAGTATTTCTAAATTTAGAGTACAGTACTTTTTAGCACTATCCACAGTTTCATTTTTCTGTTTTCTAATGTTTGTCTAAAATAACATAGGCAAAACGCATAAGCAAGGTTTAGTTTCAAACTCTCCCACCCCCGCCTTTTTTAGTTAAAGAATTATTTTTCAGAGGAAGGCCAACATGTAAAAATAGGCTTCAGGGGAGCTGCTGTGATTGAATCAAGAAGGGTTGAGGAGGTATCTTCTGGGTACTCCATCTGGGCCCCCTTAGAATATCATTTGAAAATCACTCCTATGAAATAATTGCAGAAGGAAATGCTGAAATCCTAATAAAATGGTTATATTGCTAATCGTTGGCCAAAAGCTGGCAGTGTGGCACAGTAAGTGTACACTAAAGTGTACATTTCTCAACTCACCTATTCAAAAAATATTTTTTTGTGTGTCCCAGGTTCCGTGGCTGTATGAAATATCAATAATGGTATATGAAATATAAATTAAGGGGTCAGGAATTCCCTGGTGGTTCAGTGGTTAGGGCTCTATGCACTTATTGTATAAAATCTTCTTTTGTGTTGTTGAAAGAGGGTGTTTGCTATGACCAGTGAGTACTCTTGGCAAAACTCTATTAACCTTTGCCCTGCTTCATTCTGTACACCAAGGCCAAATTTGCCTGTTACTCCAGGTGTTTCTTGACTTCCTACTTTTCCATTCCAGTCCCCTATAATGAAAAGGACATCTTTTTGGGGTGTTAGTTCTAGAAGGTCTTGTAGGTCTTCAGAGAACCGTTCAACTTCAGCTTCTTCCACATTACTGGTTGGGGCATAGACTTGGATTACCGTGATATTGAATGGTTTGCCTTGAAAGGCTTAAAGCCAAAAGTTTGGTGGGTAATTTGTTATATAGCAACAGATAGCTGTCCTTGGGATTCTCCAGGCAAGAATACTTGAATGGGTTGCCATGCCCTTCTCCAGGAGATCTTCCCAACCCAGGGGTCGAACATGCTTCTCCTGCATATCCTGCATTGCAGGCAGATTCTTTACCTGCTGAAGCATCAGAGAAGCCCAGATAGTTAATACACCTACTCAAAATCTCTTTTTCCTTTCTTCCTTTCTAACAAGTCTCAGATTTCTTTCAAAGCATCAATGTACCCAGTATAAAAACCAGTCGACCAACCAACCAAACAGAAGTTACCCAATAAGAAAGGCAGGACTCAATCTACAGAATCAGAATATCTTAGATCTTGGCTGCTGAAACACAAAACAAAATAAAAACTCATCTCGGTTGTATTTTAGACTCATACTTAAAACAAAACACCAACCATTTTTGACTCCTTCTCTGGGGATCTTGAGTGATGAGGAAATCATCAAAAACCATTTCAACAGTTTGGCCCTCCCCTGTCTGCATCCCAGGAATCCGACTGCTGGACTTGGCCAAGGATAAATGGAACTTGAGTTTCAAAACCTTCTCACCCAATAAAATTTCAAATCTGTAGCCTTTGAAGCCTGTGAAGGAGTGAAATGTAGCAAACTGAATTGCACACTTACCAAAAAGTGTTTAGAGAACTGTCTTGACTTTTTGGGCAAGAAACTGTTCACAGATATGATTTTTAAGTACCCTCCTTTTTATCCTCTTCAGTAACTGGGACTGCCCAAAGTTTGAAGCTCCCTTATCTGCCCAGACTCTTTGATCCACCCACCTTATACAGAACAGGAAAAAGTGTTTGTTTTGGTTTTGTTTTTAAGTGTTGTCACACCCTAAATGGAAAATTTTTAGATTGTATATTAGACTAGATAAATTAAAAACATCTAAAAATAACACCTCAAAATGTGTTTATAATTTAATGTGAAAATGAATAAAAAGTGGATTCAATTTTGGGTTAAAAAATTAACAAAAATTGTTTTACTGAAGAAACTCCTTTCTTCTCATATTCTTCTTGTTCTCTTCAATTCCTTCCCCAGCTTTTCACTGTCAATTAAAATTATAATTAATCTATTGAAATCAATAATGTCTTTTCAAGTCAACTTCAACTTCCTGTAACTGTTAAAAGTCTTCTATATTAAGTCTTTCAAAAATAATAGCAACTCAGCTATTTTGATAGTAAAATATTTTGAGGCACAAGAGATCAAGAAAATCTTTAGAACAAAAGAAGAAACTGCATAAGAAATCATGCAAATTAAATTGATTTCCAGCTGTGTAATAATCATAAAAGAAAGCAAAACATATCTCCCAAAGATGTTATCATATACCAAATCATTTTTTTTAAATAAATGAACAAAGGAATGTGAACTTTTAATCAGTTCTTTGGCATTTTCCCAGTATGTGGTTATCTAGTGCTAAATGCTTAATATTGGAAATATTAAAATTTTTGGAGTTAAGCTATATTGAATATATGATCATATTTTAACAAATACATAAGAATGAAGAAGTTGAATATGTACTAGGATTTCTGAAAACTAATCTTAATTGAAATGAGGTAGTAATATAAATTATGGTTGCTAGATGAACCAAAACAATGTGTGTAAACACTGTTTTACCTTGTAAAGGGAACATCAGTCCTTGATACAATCTCTTTTCTTATCACTTAATAAAAAACCTCTCACATTGATTATTCTTTGTTTGGCCCAGAACCCAAGTTCAAGTTCTATGATGCTTGGAGATAATTCTCACAGCCCAAAGTAAAAGGATAGAGCATTTCTAGACTGTGTTGCTAGAAGATTAATATTGCATATGGGTGCTGTTTTCCAAATGTAGTTATGAGATTTCACCTCTGCCTTATAACTTGTGTTCTAGTTTCTGACCTTCTGTGATGGAAGCCTGTAGATCTTGAGCCACACTAATGCTCTCAGATGGCTCCACATGGGCTCTCTAGCTTGGTTCCTCTTACCACAGATCCATAACTGCCTTTCCATGTGGCTCAGATGGGAAGAATCTCCCTGTAATGCAGGAGACCTGGGTTTGATCCCTGGGTCAGAAGGATCCCCTGGAGAAGAGAATGGCAACCCACTGCAGTATCCTTGTCTGGAGAAGCCTATGGTCAGGGGAGCCTACAGGCAGGCTACGGTCCATGGGGTTGCAAAGAGTCGAACATGACTGAGCTATGTTAGCATAACTGCCTTACCATTAATTTGTGAAATGGCTGCACAGGGTTAAAGGCTCAAGCTTTGTCCTGGAAGAGAGTAGGTCTATTGGTCTATCCTAGGGACAGACCCCCAAATATCTCTGTGCTACAATGAGAAGCAGAATGCGGGTCTAGTCTCCTGGGTATGTCAGCTTGGGGGGCTGGAGGGGACAAGGTCAGAAGCAAACATGTTTAGAAAAATGTCCCCATTTATCCACTTCCTGATGTGGTTTGTTTTCAGAGTATTGTCAAATGCTTCCCTTCTCCCTAATGACTGAACTGAAGAGCTAGCAGGACAGAGGTTTCTGTGTTAAGACATGAATGTGAAGTCTTACTGTATTTTGAGAGCTTAAGGAAAAGCTAATGGGAACTTTCCAGGGAAGATGGTGGGTGTTATTAACATGGAATATGTATGAGAATTCCTAAATGAAGGCTTTATAGGGTGGAGTTGGAGGCTAATAAGACTCCAGCTGGTTGGGGGTGGGCAGGGTGTGGGACCGGGTGGGGGTGGGGAGAAAGGGTAGGGAAGAAAGCCTTCTTTTCGACTCTGGGCACTCCGTGGGCCTGTTTAAAGGGCCTAGAATGAAGGCTGGTGGGGAGGCTAAGCGAAACAGGAGAGGTGCTAGGGAAACGAAAATAGGAACCTGCAGCTGGAGTTAGAAAACACTAGTTTTTTTTTTTAAAGTAATTCCTGAAGGTAAGGGCCACGTGGGGAAGGACCTGTGGATTGAAAGGAAAGTAACCTGTAGCAGTCCCAGGGAGTGCCCTCAGCTTTGAACCTGTGCCAAGCCATGGATGAGTATAATGATCAGCTTGGCTCCCTTGCCTGCATGCCTCTAACTTTTGCAGCTAAGGCCACATTGTCCACTCAGCCCAAGGCTCTGGGTCAAACCCTGTTTTTACAAAGAAACTAGAACTGAGAGCTCTGGTCTATTGCCACCATGACCACAGTAACCTGGCTTCTCTTTCTGCTGCAGAGTCTGCTCCGACTTGTAACAGGATAATGGGCCTTTTGTCTTATTTCCTTTTTTTTTGTCTTGTGCACAGCCTGTGGGATCTTAGTTCCCAATCAGGGATAGAATCCAGGCCTCCTGTAGTGCAAGTGCAGAGATTTAACCACTGGACCTCCAAGGAAGTCCCTGTCTTATTTCCTTTTGACTAAGCCTCTATCTTGGGTCCTAAGAACTACTTCCTTTTCTTGCAATGATATTGCTAACATTTAATTGAGTATCAGCTGTTATGCTGATCTTTATACTTACTATCCCATTTTGCAGATGAGAAAACTGAGGCTCAGAGTATTTTTTTTTCACCTGTCCAAATTATGGATCAGAGCCAGGGTTCAATCCACACAGTTTACTACCAGAGCCCAATTATGTACCCACCATGCCACTCTGCTTCTTCATCCTGTTTCTACAGTCTCTGCCTTGATTCTTTGTCTGCCACTCTGATTGTACCAGGATGGGCCTCCAGGTATGTTCTTCTCCTTTTAATCTTGCTGTTGAACACTTTCAGCATGTCTGCCTCTTTCATCTTTGTTGAGTAATGTCTAGCTCGGTGATCTGCCTGCTTTCTAGATCTTGACCATTTTCGTGTTCTCTGGTCTTATTGTTTAAAAACAGTGCTGGTGGTGGCCTCTGTGATCTCCTAAGAGCCATGAACTAAACAGCCTCTTGATGAAAGTGAAAGAGGAGAGTGAAAAGTTTGACTTTAAACTCAGCATTCAGAAAACTAAGATTGTGACATCTGGTCCCATCACTTCATGGCAAATAGATGGAGAAACAATGGAAACAGTGACAAGATTTATTTTGGGGGGCTCCAAGATCACTGCAGATGGTGACCGTAGCCATGAAATTAAAAGACACTTGCTCCTTGGAAGAAAAGTTATGACCAATCTAGACAGGATATTAAAAAGCAGAGGTCCATCTAGTCAAAACTATGGTTTTTCCAGTAGTCATGTATGGATGTGAGATTTGGACCATACAGAAGGCTGAGCACTGAAGAATGGATGCTTTTGAACTGTGGTGTTGGAGAAGACTCTTGAGAGTCCCTTCAACTGCAAGGAGATCCAACCAGTCCATCCTAAAGGAAATCAGTCCTGAATATTCATTGGAAGGACTGATGCTGAAGCTGAAACTCCAGTACTTTGGCCACCTGATGCGAAGAACTGACTCATTTGAAAAGACCTTGATGCTGGGAAAGATTGAAGGTAAGAGGAGAAAGGGATGACAGAGGATGAGATGGTTGGATGGCTTCACTGACTCAGTGGACATGGGTTTGGGTGGACTCTGAGAGTTGGTGATGGACAGGGAGGCCTGGCGTGCTGCAGTCCATGAGGTCGCAAAGAGTCGGACATGACTGAGCGACTGAAGTGAACTGAAGAGCCATTACTGAATACAATTCTCTCTTACTTAGCTTACTCTTCAGTAAAGTCTAGTTGTGCAGGTGTAGTCACTGCACATAGACTGGAAGCAGAGTTTGGCTGGATAAGATGAGCACTCAGGGTGTGCAGTTGACTGGAGGTTGGATCAGGCCTTCAGTAGCTGCAGTTAGAAATGAGTTGTGTGGGTTTGATGTCTAGATTAGCTGAGGAGAGGACCTCTTTCCCTTTAGTGATGAATTGGGGTCACTTATTGGGGTCCATGACATGGCTTGAGGTGTTCTACCTTTCACCTTGAGCGTGGCTGGTCTTGACGCATAGTGCCTGATACAGCAATCTGACTTCCTGTTTTGGTTAGGGCAGAGATTCTCAACCTCGCTACCCATCACAGCCACCTGCAGAGCTTCTGAGAACCGCTGAATTCTCTACTCTATCCTTGAAAGTTCCGTTTCAGATGAACTAGGGTGACCTCCAGGCATTTGCAGTTTTACAAAAATGTGTTGCTGAGGATTCTAATGCACAGCCAGAGTTGCTAGCCACTTCTGTGCTGGGTGGTTCTTGACCTGAGGGTATCACCAGTGAATAGGAGCAAAGCAGCATGACCTGGGAAAGAAAGAAGTCTTTACTGTTGTTTCTCACTATGAACCCTGAATATTGTGGAATGTAAATCTGATCAAAGAAGGGCCAAGTAGGTTCCTCAAGTTGTGTGGACAGCTAGAGGAAGCATACCATGGGCTAGAAAGGTGCTGTGATCTGGGGCTTAGGTAGGGTGCTGGAGCTGGAAGACTCTTCTCTGGGACTGGGAATTACTCAGGTATAAGGTGATGGAGGGAAAGTTTCTGGTTCTATCCTAATGTGGCTCCTAGTTGCCTTGAGTCCAACAAACTGCCCAAATATGTTAAACTCTAAATCCATCAGAATTGCAAAGGCAGAAATGCTGAGGCACAGCCTGAGAAAAGGCCAAGTAAATGTAGGGATCATTATTTAAAATGTAGTGATCTTTGCACGCTGGCTATGAGGACTCACATTTGATGCAAAAGCAAAAGAAAACCAAATACATTTTGAACAAGATTTTAAGACACACTTATGCAGGTCAAGAAGCAACAGTTAGAACTGGACATGGAACAACAGACTGGTTCCAAATAGGAAAAGGGGTGTGTCAAGGTTGTATATTGTCACCCTGCTTACTTAACTTCTATGCAGAGTACATCATGAGAAATGCTGGGCTGGAAGAACCACAAGCTGGAATCAANTTTTTTTTTTTTTTTAAGCCTGTGTGCTTAAAAGGGTCAACCTTAGGTTAAGTGGTGTATTTTTTTAAATCGAAGTATGGAAATAAAGCAAACTTCTGTGATTAAAAAGGTAGTCAATCTCTGATCATTTTCATGTCAGACAAGGGGGCTCTGCCCATCCAGAGCTCTGTGCCCATCAAGGCAGCAGTGTGTGCTTTATCTTGTTGGATCTCATCTTTAATGAGGGAGTGGGATTGGTGACCTATAACCACAGAATAAAGGCTGACAACTCTTGAGCACTTACTGCATTGCCAGACGCTACACTGAATTCTTTACATAATTCTTTCATTTATTTCTTACTTTGACTCTGGGACACAAGGACTATTATTATTATCACTGTTTCTGTTTTAGAGACTAGGAACTGAAGCTTAGAGAAGTTAGGTAACTTTTTGAAGGTCACACAGCTGGTAAATGACAGAACTGGAGTTCTGATGCCAGACTTATATTTATAATCACTATGCTTATATTATCTCCCTAAAGTACTTTATCACCACTTTGTAAAGTGAATCTTGCAAGGCCAGCCCTCTGTGAGCCCATTTCTTCATCACTGAGTGATGAGATGAACGGTTACACCCGATCATGACTGGCCAAAAGGCTAAACTTATTCCAAATGTAAGTAACTGGATAAGAGACACTGAGATTCGCTTTTCTTGAGAACACAAATGTATGACTATGAGCTGGAATCAACACTACAAAATGTAACCAGTTTATTTTACTTCAGAGCAATTTGCTAGTACCCCCTATGTTCATAACAGCGTTACTCATAGTAGCCAAGAGGTAGAATCAATCCAGGTGTCCATAACAGGTGAAGGGATAAACAGTGTGTGTTATACACTTAAAATGGAATGTTACTCAGCTATAAAAAGGAAGGAATTCTGACATGCTACACCCTGGGTGAACCTTGAGGACGTGACGGTACGTGAAATGAGACTGTCACAAAAAGACAAATACTGCATGGTTCCACTTATCTGAGGTATCTGAAGTGGTCACAGTCACACAGACAGTAGAATGGTGATTGCCAAAGACTGGGGGAGGGGGTGGGGCGGGGAGTTGTTTAGTAGGTACAGAGTTTCAGTTCTGCAAGATGAAATAGTTCTGGAATGGGCTGCACAACACTATGAATATAATTTACAAAATGGCACATTTAAAATTTGTGATGATATAAGTTTTATGTTATGTGTATTTTATCATAACAAACAAATAAATAACATTCCCCTCTAATAATCAGTGTACTGAAAATAAGTCCTCAATCAAAATAGCATTACTGTCACAGACCTCTAAAAAATATTTATGATGTCTTGTTATGTGAGGAATTGCGTACACAGATTTTCTTTTTTTGAATATTAACTTATTACTCTGAGTTTATGGTGCAGCTATCAGGATTAAGGGCCTTCCCTGGTGGCTCAGATGGTAAAGAATCTGCCTGCAATGTAGGAGATCCAGGTTCAATCTCTGGGTTGGGAAGATCCCNGATGTCTTGTTATGTGAGGAATTGCGTACACAGATTTTCTTTTTTTGAATATTAACTTATTACTCTGAGTTTATGGTGCAGCTATCAGGATTAAGGGCCTTCCCTGGTGGCTCAGATGGTAAAGAATCTGCCTGCAATGTAGGAGATCCAGGTTCAATCTCTGGGTTGGGAAGATCCCCTGGAGAAGGGAATGGCAACCCACTTCAGTATTCTTGCCTAGAGAATTCCATGGACAGAGGAGCCTGGTGGGCTACAGTCATAGGGCTGCAGAGAGTCTGACATAACTGAGTGACTGACACTTATCAGGGTTAAAGGGGGGTGTTAATTGTACCTACAATGTAGGGAATATGTAATACATTTAAGGCAGTTAGCATAGTAATCCCACAATAAATCTTAATTATTTTTATTGCTCTCTGGAAAAATAAAACATTGGGAGAAGTGAAAAAAAAAAGGGAAACAATTTGCTAGTTATTTTGAGAAATATATAGTTTTTCCAATTTAATGACACCTGGTAATGTCTAACCATCCACCAGTCCCCTTTCAGCCCTAAAACTCTGCAAACCTATGATTACTAACTAATATGATTATACCATTGACTATATGGCACGTTTCTGAGGGCTATGGCTTTTTCGTTACTGTTCATACAGGCAGGATGGGAGTCTTTATGATATTTGCACAAGGCAGTATTCCATACTGATTCTAGAGCAACAAGAGACAGGGACCAGGAAGGATTTTTCAGGCTGGGTTTTGTCCGCGGTTGGCTTTTTGTGGAGAAGGCAGTGCAGTGTGGGCAACTGGGCTATTCTTCCAGTTCTTAGTGCCCGAGGGGCATGGTACACAGCCCAACAACCCTCTGAGCAATTTGCTTTTCTCATTTGTGAAAACATAGGGTTGGATTGGATGAACATTGTGTCTCTTCTCATCCTGTGAATTTAGGGGGACTGTCACCAATAGGGTCCTAGATATTCCCCTTAAAGTCACATAATTAGAAAGGGCTTGACCTTAAAAAGTTTTACTTGGATGAAGAGAACTTGTCAATTAAGCTTCGAGACCTGTCTAGATTGTATAAAAGGGCAGGATATGACAACATGAGGACGAGAACTGCTTTTTGGATAATTTAAAACAAAATTTTTTTGTCTTATACTGTTTAAGGGGTTCTCATGGCAAGAATACTGGAGTGGTGTGCCATTCCCTCCTCCTTGGAAGGAAAGCCATGATAAAACTAGACAGTGTATTAAAAAGCAAAGACATCACTTTGCTGACAAAGGTCCATATGGTCAAAGCTGTGGTTTATTCCAGTAGTCACGCATGAATGTGAGAGCTGGATCATAATGAAGGCTGTGTGTGTGCTAAGTGGTTTCAGTCATGTCTGACTCTTTGCAAACCTATGGACTGTAGCCCCCAAACCCCTGGGGGTGTTATATGGCACCAGCAAATCACCAGTCATCTTTTCTTCCTTCTGTTCTTGTGGCTTATCCAGGAAAGGCGGTGTAGGGTAGTGGTTAAGCCTATATGGGTGTATCAGAGGGTCTGGGTTTGATCCTGATTCCACTAAGTTTACCAGGCACATGTTCTTGAGCAAAGTCTTGTTTTCTTCATCTGTGAAATGGGGCTTTTGAACTCTTCCTTGAAAGTGTGGAGATGGATTATACTATCCAGATAGAGCACTTAGCAGTCAGGTTTGACTTTCCCAGGGTCTCACAATAACTTAGAATGAGTTAATCATAAATTTATATAAGCTTTTTAGTCAAAATCCCAAATAAGCTCAGACTGATATGTTAGTACCAGATGGGATTAATGGACTTAATTAGATGACATGAAAGTGAGACTCTTTACCCATTCATCTAGGATGGATTTGGTGGATTCTGTAGAAGACAATCCAGATGACTTTTTTTTTCTAATACATATTTATTTCCACCTTCTTCAGGAATCTGCTAGTTTTCACTGTTGATGACATTGTTTTAAGAAAACATATCGCAATGAGACATAAGACATGAAGAATTACCCTGGAAGTAAGGCTACAGGCCCCTTCAGTCTTACCTCCAAAATCATTCTTGTTGTGGAGAAGTGCCTATACCTTAAGGAGAAACACCTGGCCTTTTCTAGTAGAGTTTTTGATTTTGTTTAGTGTGCAATAACCATTTTACCTGCATTGCCAGGGAAAAGTGAATCTGGAGGGGCTCATTAAGAATGGGTAAGGCTAGTGTCAGGCTTCCCAGGTGACTGGGTGGATAAAGAATCTGCCCGCATTTCAGGAGATGCAGGCAGGTGTGAGTTCGATCCCCAGGCTGGGAAGATCCCCTGGAGGAGGGCATGGCAACCCTCTCTAGTATTCTTCCCTGGAGAATCCCATGGACAGAGGAGCCTGGTGGGCTACAGTCCATGGGGCTGCAAGGAATCAGACATGACTGAAGCGACTGAGCACGCACGCATGCAAGGCTATCTTTATGGCCATAGACTCCTTGCAGAAACATCACGGATGCAGCCCCAGGAAGCCAGTGGTTGATGTGAAAAGCCCCAATTTAATTTTGAACCTGGAGTCCAATCATTTTTCCTATATTAGGAGTTTTCATTATGGAAATTAGATATGAGGTATTTTATTAATCAAGGGGCATTGTTGCATTATACAACTACCTTTGATTATAGTGGGTGATTGAAGGACTAGGATCCCAAGAAGGGGGAGGAAAGTTATGGTCCTGCAAAGCCTGGGAAGATGCTGCTGTGTGGCTTCTCATTGAGTTGTTCTGCCATTTGGTTTATATGCCTTTGTTCTTCGATTGAAGACCAGGAGCTTAACACACAGAGTTCAAAATAAAAGTTAAAGGACCTGGAAAAGACTGAGAAATTCCTGAGTATGTGGAATGAAACATTTGAGTGTGGGTTGTCATCTTTAATCAATGCAAATATACATTTTAGGTTAAGATAATAATATTTACTTGTAATTGTAAAATTTCTCTACTGTTGGTTGTTGTGACTGAACTTTAATCCTAATCTCCATATCTTCCCCTGCCACAAAGTCAGTTTTTTCAATATCACAATTTTTGACAACCAGATAATTTTCAGGAATCTACATATCCCATTATAGCAGAATAAACAGTACTACTGAAAGCTTTGAGAGTCCAATTCCAAATTACTATGAAAGCTCCAATCTGTTCCTTGATTTGCTTTGTTGTTCACAGTGATCCTGCCCAGGTGCTTATCACCATTTATGAGCTGCGTTACCATCAGGGTATGTTAAAGTTTAGTGGAGACTTGCTCTGTATCCTCGTGTTGAGAGCTGTTGTTTTCTTAAAATGCACACTTGCAGACCTGCATGTGATTTTTGTTTCTGTCCACCATCTGCTTTTAAAGTAAAACAGAGAAAGAGAAGGCACTGGAAGAACAGAAGTCGGGGAAGCCATGACTCCCATGATGGGTGGTGCTGTAAGGGAATTGAATTCTGGTGATTTTGAGCTACAGATGGGAGGACTGCATGGAGTGATGAACCACTGGGGAAGGTTTGAGCCCCTGTTGCGAGCTCAGCACTGTGGTAGGGGATGCTCAAGAAAGCACAAGAAGTCTGTCTCCCATGACATTTGAATCTGGGTGGGGAAACAAACCATGCCTGCTTGGGGAATGGTGAAGCCCCTCTTCAGTGCTCTGTGTCAGTGAGTTCAAACGAGTGATGGGTCCCAGGAATTCAAAGCCAAGAGGCTCTCACCATGGGCTGGAGCAGCACAGTAAAGGATAGGGATTGAACTGTCAGGCACAGACGAGAACCAGAGAGCAAATTTCCTGAGAATTATTTTTCAAGAAGTGGTATAGTCTGGAATCTTAACTAAATGAGTTCATCCTACTGAAAGTGGAAACCAAATCTTTGTGCATGGGGTTGTTTCAAAGAAAAAAAAAAAACAATCATGCCTCTTGTTTTGCTTTATCTGCTCCTGGCGTGATACCAGCATGACACACAGAGGATTTTGACTTCTTCAGATGTCTTTGGTTACATTGTCCTTCTACTGATAAGGTGCAAGATTGGAAATACTCCCTTTCTTCTGACAAAAGCATTTTTCCCCCTATGGCCAGTTCTTCTTGAAATGANCAGCATGACACACAGAGGATTTTGACTTCTTCAGATGTCTTTGGTTACATTGTCCTTCTACTGATAAGGTGCAAGATTGGAAATACTCCCTTTCTTCTGACAAAAGCATTTTTCCCCCTATGGCCAGTTCTTCTTGAAATGATCATTCCTTCTTATTTATCTGTGACTGGAAAACTCCAACTTGCATAGGGCTTCTTTGAGAATGACAGCAAGTTAATTTGGAGGAAAGTCCTCAATCTCTTTATTTGGTTTTTCTTATATAATATTTTTCTTTTGTTGCCTGTGTTTTTACCTGTTCTTCCCTTCTGTACTTTTGCTCTGCTTGGTGGGATTGTCTATCTTGGATTTTTAGCTTCTTCTGTAGTTCTGGTATTTAGGAGGATTATCTTAGAATTCCTCATGTATGAGATAAAGCTTCACTTTTCTACATTTACCTTGTCAGTCTGAAGGTTTTGGTTCAATACAAAATGGTGCAGTCACTTTGGAAGACAGTTTGGTGTTTTTTTCTTTCTTTTTTGAACCAAACATGCTCTTCCCATACAATTCAGCAGTTGTGCTCTTTGGCATCAACTCCATGATTTGAAAACATATGTGCTCACAAAAACCTACATATGGGTGTTTATAGCAGCTTTATTCATAACTGCCAAAACTTAGCAGCAACTAAGATGTCCTTCAGTAAATGAATGAATAAACCGAAGTACATCCAGTCAACAGAATATTATTCAGTGCTAAAAAAAATGAGCTATCAAGCCATGAAAAAACATGAAAGAAATTGAAATGAATATATCTAAGTGAAAGAAACCAATTTGAAAAGAGCTGTGTACTGTTTGATTCCAACTATATACTATTCTAGGAAAGGCAAAACTGAGGAGACTATAAAAAGGTCAGTGATTACTAGGGGTTAAAGGAAAGGGGAGGGATCACCAAGGATATTTGGGGCACTGTGAAGACTCTGTGTGATAATGCTGTAACGATAAATACATGTCATTATACACTTGTCCAAACCCATAGACTATACACCACCAAGAGTGGACCCTACTATAAACTATGGGCTTTGGGTGATACTGTGCCAATGGAAGTTTATCAGTTGTAACAAACAGAACACTCTTGTGTGTGGGGGGAGTTGATAATGGGGAAGGATATGCTTTTGTAGGAACAGGAAGTAAATGGAAATCTCTGCATCTTCCTCTCAGTTTTGCTGTGAACCTAAAACTGCTCCCACTGCTGTAAGAAAATAAATCTTTAAATATGAAAAAACATCCAATAATACCGCTGACTTGGAGAAATTTAGTAATAGACTCCTGTGTAAGCTTTAAAATCATCTTATTATTTGTATCTGTATGTAGTGCTTTCCCTAGAATTTCTTAATTCATGATTTTACTTTCTAAAAAATTTCTGGCTAAATGTTTTTTCAGCAACTGATTGTTTTTTAGAAAGAAAGAGGATAATAAATATTTTTTAAAACTCCATTATAAAAGCAGTATATTCTGTGCAGCTCTGAAGTAGTTCAGGAAGAGAATCCTCAAATGGCAAGTCTCCAACTCGTATTGTCCTTCCCACCGTTTATTGGAGGGATGCTTAAAAGGCAGTGGCTTGGATGGTAAAGAATCTGCCTGCAGTGCGGGAGACCCAAGTTTGATCCCTGGGTTGGGAAGATTCCCTGGAAAAGGAAATGGCAATCCACTCCAGTTTTCTTGCTTGGAGAATTCCATGCACAGAAGAATCTAGCAGGCTACAGTCCATGGGGTCCCACAGAGTTGGACACAACTGAATGATTAACAACTTGAAAGTATCTATAGATGCATTAGACTTAATATTAGTAGTTAACAAACTTTATTTTGGTTTTAGATATCTGTAAAATGCAAAGTATGATAGGTTTTAGGTTATAGATTAAATATGTAATATTGTCATGCCTGGTAGACCTAAGAGAAGTTACAAGGTACAGTGGATGTGTGTATCTATCTGTGGATGTGTGTATCTATCTGTGAATTCATGTATTGTGTACACATCTGTCTGGTGGGCTCAGAGGTGGACGTTGGCTGTAGACCCACAAGGAGAGATGCTGAGGGAGGGAAAGCAGTAGGCCAATTTGCAAACTGGACTGAAGAAACGAATGCGGCAATGACAGGCTCTCTGAGTCTTCCGAATGTATATATACCCCTGCCCAAAGCACTGGAGAAGAGGCTCTGTGACTGAGCTGCATGTTAGCTGTCAGAAAAAATGGGCAATTGACTTAATCTCTCTGACCTTCAGGTCTTTATCTTTGCCATGAAGAAGTGAATTTTCAAACTTCTCTTTTTTAAGAGTGGTGGTGTTTTTTTTTTTTCTTTCAATTTTGAAGTAAAAGATAAACTATCCATATAGAAAAATTTTGAAGGATGAGGAACAAAGCATTATTATCATCCCAGAAGTTTCCTGTAGTTCCATCTTGAGTTGTGATTACAGCCTTATCTCATCCCACAAAGGAAATAGTCTTCAGACTTTTGTGAAAATCATTTATTTGCTTCTTCCTAAGTTTTATTGCCTGTATGTATATCTTTAAAGCTGAGAGAAGAATTGATGCTTTTGAACTATGGTGTTGGAGAAGACTCTTGAGAGTCCCTTGGACTGCAAGGAGATCCAAACAGTCCATTCTGAAGGAAATTAGCCCTGGGATTTCTTTGGAAGGAATGATGTTAAAGCTGAAACTCCAGTACTTTGGCCACCTCATGTGAAGAGTTGACTCATTGGAAAAGACTCTGATGCTGGGAGGGATTGGGGGCAGGAAGAGAAGGGGATGACAGAGGATGAGATGGCTGGATGGCATCACCAACTCGATGGAGGTGAGTCTGAGTGAACTCTGGGAATTGGTGATGGACAGGGAGGCTTGGCGTGCTGCAATTCATGGGGTCGCAAAGTGTCGAACACGACTGAGCGACTGAACTGAGCAGAACTGAACTGATATCTTTAAACAGTATAGATTAATATTGCTGGTTTAAAATTTTTACATAAATGGAATAATTATATGTGGATTTTTGTGTGTGTGTCTTGCCTTTTTCATGCAGCCTTATGTTTGTAAGTTTCATCCATGTTTTGGCACAAATCTCCAGTTTATTAATTTCTAGTGCTGTATAGTTTTCCATTGTATGAATTCACCACAATGTATTAATCCATTGTCCTAAGGATAGACACAAGTTGCTTCTGGTTTGGAGCCATTATGACTCCATATGTGCTGTGAATATTCCTAGACATGCAGTCTGGGCACATAGGTAATTTCTCCAGGAGACTTACCTAGGAGCAGAATTGCTGGTCCAAGGATGTGCATGCCTCAAACTATTTTCCAGTGTTGTTATTATAGGTCTTTTCCTCCCTAAACCAAACCTGATGCATAAGGGCAGGAAATAAAGTAGATGACAGCAGAATTCTGAGCGAAGCAGGGGTAAGTGACAGTCCCAGGGTTGGCTTTCTCTGTATGGTACTCTGTTGGTACTCTCTTGTTGGTCTAACACACTTGTTCTCCAACATTCTATTTGCATCCATATTCTCTTTGTTGCTTTGAAAGACAATGGATTGTAGGGATTTCCCATTTCAAGGGCAAAGAGAAATCCTGATCTTCTGATCTCCCAAGCAGTATCTTTACTCAAGGTTATTTTATTTGGAAAGCCAAAACTCTACTTTTAAAATCAGTGTTTCCTTAGATCCTCCCTAAAGAAATTCTTATTCCATATGGAAATTTTTTTTAATGCACAAGATACTCCTGTGTCTATCTGTCCTTATTATGATCCTGAATTAGCTTGACTTGAGTCGAGAAAAATTGCATCCAACAATTACGTAAGAGAATAGTTGAAAGCAATTGGATTAAAATATTTGAGCAGGTTAAAGTCCAGAAAAGGTGAATCAAAATACTGAGTACTGCTGGGGGTGTAAGGAGGATGTGTGTACAGTGTCTGATGTACTTCGAGGTTGACTGTCTTGTTGTCAGGAAGCCATGGTGGTGGTTTAAGGATTTAGAGGGAATTTATGCTGTTAAGCATTATTATCCCTATCAAAATGCAAAACATCGAAATGGATACTTTTCCCAATGCTGTCCTTTGCCAGCAACGTACTAGTAAACCTGGATTGAGGCTGGAACAGTCTGGGCAATAGACAGGCCGATGCATGTAATGCATCTCATTAAAAATAGTTAGCACAAGGAAATGGTTGTTATTGTTCTATATCCAAGTTGGACTTAGTAACTAATTAAGTATAAGTTTCTTCTTCTTTTTCTCCCTTCCATAGCCATACACAGTTTTTGAATTTTTATAACACAAACCATTTTAAAGAAGAAGTTAAATACAGAATGCATTGAGTTTGGTAAAGTTTAAAGGTCTGCATTTTCCCACCAAAGCTATTTAATATCAGCTGCAGAGTGGGTGTGTGTGTGTGTGGAAAGGTTGTGACCTCCCTTATTTTTACAACCATTGCCATGATTTCATAATACTGGCAGCAGTCACCCAGAGTGAAACAGACTTTATTACAGTAATTATATGCCAGAATGTGGGTATTAAAACAGAAAAACTTTTCTACTGAACTGATAATAAATGTCAGGGGAAAAATGACTTTACCCAACAACTAGCCCTTCATCAGTGTTTTTAATATATTAATGGCCTCAATGAAGATGGAGATATGTCCACAAGGTAGAAGTTTAGACTCCATATAGCTTTTTTTTTTTTTTTTTTGCCTTATTTTCAGAATGTTAAGTAGGGCAGTTGAAAGAGAGAGGCATGTTTTAACAAGTTAGGTTTATTTTTCTCCAAGGCATAAAGTCAGATATATTGTTCACTTGAGCAGATATAGCTATTGTTTTTGCAGATAAATGAATTATGACCATAGCTGAATTAGTCTATTGTTTCTGGATCACTTCATTGCTTTTCCCTGATATGTTTTGGTGGGTTTTTGAGAGCTGGGAGAAGTAATGTGATATGAAAATTTTATCTTGAAATATGGTAGTCTTCAGTTCTAATGAGGTGGATGAACCTAGAGCCTATTATAGAGTGAGGTAAAGTCAGAAAGAGAAAAACAAATATAGTATATTAACACATATATGTAGAATTGATGAACCTATTTTCAAGGCAAGAATAGAGACTCAGACATAGAGGAGAGACTTATGGACACACCAGGGGCAGGAGAGGATGGGACAAATTGAGAAAGTAGGATTGAAATATATACATTACCATATTTAAAATAGATAGCTAATGAGAAGCTGCTATATAACACAGTAAGCCTAGCCTGGTGCTCTGTGACAACCTAAGAGGGTGGAATGGCAGGAGGCGGGGGGTATGTGGGATAGAGAATCAGGAGGAGGGGAGGAACATACGTATACCTATGGCTGGATTCATGTTGATGTATGGCAGAAACCAACATAATATTGTAAAGCAATTATCCTACATTATAAATAAGTGAATTTAAAAAAGAAATGGCTCAAATAAAGACAGTAAAAAGTCTAAATAAGTATCAGAAGATGTAACTTTTTGAAAATAGCCATATCTGAACTATAGGCATGTGGTTACTAAATTATACTCATCAAGCGTTAATTGTGGCATTTTTCAGTATATCTCTGAAATAATAAACATGGTCTAAATGTAGAAAGTTTACCTCAGGAAAGCAGTTAATCCAGTCTGCAATTGAATTTAGTGAAAGGCTGATCAATTCCAAGAAATGTTAAAATTATAGCACTTTTTAATCTTCGATTTTAAGAGACTTTGAGGTGGACAGTTGGATCTTTCCCCAAAGTGTGCTGTTAGCTGGGAGAGAGAAAACAATATACGCAGAAAGCTAATAGCAAAAATCAGAGCACAATATGAGTTTCTAGTCTCCATCATATAAGAGTCTAAAGGTCACACTTTGCTTGGATTTTTGGTCAGTGGGTCAAGCCATATACACTATTGGAAGATGACCTGCATTCTATTTTCTCTGAATAGTGTTTCCTCCTGCTTACAGTTGGTGCTTAACAGATTCCGAGGGGTGAGGAAGATGACTTTCACTTTTGTGTCCGCTCTAGCCTTCTGCATGGCTACATGGAAGGATCTGGCTTTAGAATCTCCTGGATGAGTTGTTGATGGTGACCTGGGGCAGCATCTCAGAGGAGCCCTAGGCCTGCTGAGAGGCATCTATCACTGACGCACAACAGCCTTAGGTGCTTACCATGCCCACTCAGTTTCATTGCTCAAAATCCAGACTAGTCCTCAGAACAGGAGACTGATTCCTCTTCTGTGTTTTGTGTTTTCTGCAGTGGGTTTGTCTTTAACAATGAGCCATTCATGCACACCCGGGGAGCTACCCAGGACCAGGGAGACGGCTGCAGGCCCTGCAGGCAACTGGCCATGCTCCAGTCCAGATATTCTTGGGAATGTGGAATTATTTGAATCAAAGGGAAATAAATCTTTTGCAAATGTTAATATAAATGACTGGGGAAGGGCTTGGTGCTAAAAGAGAAGCTGAGAATTCTTGGTGCCTACTGAGTTATTTTTTGGCAGGCAATACTACTAGGTTGCTATGGGAATGATGAAGACAAAATAATAGTCATATTTTTAATGATTGCTCTTACTTGTGTCATCTTCAACTGCCCTAGGTTGAAAAAAACTTCTGCTAAAATCACTTTGACTACTCCTGTGTCATGTTTTGTTCCTTTTTCTCTTGTACTTAAATTTGCAAACATATCTCTCTGAATCAGTTCATGGATCCAGCTGGACCATATTCTATATAAGCATGAAGAAACCATTACTTCTGAAGTTTATACCTTTCATTATATGCTTTCTGTGGCATAGGCTTAAATTAGAAGGGGTGTACCCCAGGGAATCTGAAATTCTGTGCACTTTTCTGATGGGGAGGGAAACTGTGCATTGTGGGACAAGGCCAGCTGACCTGGGCCAGGTCTTCCCTTTGCCTTATCTAGCTGTGCCAGCTCAGGGCAAGCAATAAACTTTCCTAAACTAAGTTCCTGCATTTGTAACATGGTGTTCATTACACCACCACTGAAGGGTTGTGAGCCCTATAGAAAATGTATGTAAAGTCCTATTATAGGGGTCATGAATAACTGGCAAATAGGAGGCCAGTTCCTCAATGCCCATGGCAGGAATCACAACTAAATCTTTTTGTTTTTAATGTCATGTGGGATCTTTCATTGTAGCACATAGGCTCCAGAGTGCACGGGCTCAGGAGTTGTGGTGCACAGGCTTAGTTGCTCTGTGGCATGTGGGATCTTATCTCCCTGACCAGGGATCGAACCCCTGCCCCCTGCATGACAAGGTGGATTCTTAATCTCTGGACCACCAGAGAAGTCTTGCAACTCAATCCTTTTCTTTAAGCTAAGAAGCAGTCTCAGACTCCTCAACACAATGACCTAGGGAGCTACTATCTATCAGAATTGGCATGCAAGATTTGCCAAAGCACAATCCTTGGCATTTGATTGACGCTCAATAGGCAGTAGTTCTTAATTATTACTATTCTTCTGTTATTACTATTAACAGGAAGCTGTGGATGTAAAAGGGATGTAGAAGATGTGGGTTTGATCCCTGGGTTGGGAAGATCCCCTGGAGGAGGAAATGGCAACCCACTCCAGTATTTTTGCCTAGAGAATCCCAAGGACAGAGGAGCCTGGAGGGCTACAGTCCACGGGCTGCGAAGAGTCAGCCACAACTGAACTACTGAGCAGGCATGCACGTAGATGTCACAGCAGGAGACACAGGCAGCTACTTTTTGCTTTGCCCATTATAATTCATTTTGCATCCAGAGCCAGNAGAGAATCCCAAGGACAGAGGAGCCTGGAGGGCTACAGTCCACGGGCTGCGAAGAGTCAGCCACAACTGAACTACTGAGCAGGCATGCACGTAGATGTCACAGCAGGAGACACAGGCAGCTACTTTTTGCTTTGCCCATTATAATTCATTTTGCATCCAGAGCCAGCAGCTTTGAATACACTGATAGATCACCTAACTTGGGGTACTGGTCTCTGATCTTTGTATCTGTTGTCTGTTCCTCCCCTTTCTTTGCTGGTTCCTCCTAATCTCACAGACCTCCAAACACTGAAGTGTCTCAAGGCTCTTCTTTTACTGTTTTATCCACCTTCACTATGATCTCATTTGATCTCATGGTTTTCAATATCATCCAGATGCTAGCAATATCAACATTTGGATCTCCAGGCTGGCTTTTAGCTCTGCATTCGATTGTATATTCAACTGCATACTTGAGACACATCTCTAATAGGATGTCTGTAATATGATGTCTCTATTAACTGAGTACCTTAAAAGCATCTCCACTCTAACAAGTTGGTGTTAAACTCATGATTCGTGATCCCCTCCCCTGCAAACCATATCCACTACTCCCATAGTCTTTCTCATTTTAGCAAAAAGCAATTCTTCCCAAGAGCTGCTCAAGAGGAAACGCTTGAAGTCATGGATTCTTCTCTTTTCCTCATACCCCATGTCCAATTCACCAAGAAGTTCCATGGCTTGAACCCCCAAGAATCTTCCTCCTTCTTACCATCTCTACCACTACCATCATAGTTCAAGCCATGATCCTCTCTCACCTGGATTACTGTCATAGCCAATAAGAGACTACAATTGTTTTTCAGCATGCAGGTTGTATGATTCTTTTAAATAGAAATCAGACCCAGTCACTCTTCTGTTCCATACCTTCCACATCTTGCCATCTCACCTTGCATACAAAGCAGAGCCCCTCCATTGCTCTAAAAGCCCTCACATGATTGGCATCAACCACATTTCAGACACCATCCCCTTCCACTGTACCCCACCCATTCTGTGGTAGCCACACTGGTTTTCTTGCTGTTTCAAGTAGATCCTCTTCCTGCTTTAGGTCTTTGCTCTATTGACTCTCTGCTTGAAAAGTGCTACCTCCAGATACACACAAAATTTGCCTTCTCATTTCTTTCATCCCAGGTTATCAGCAAAACTGTCTTAAATATAAAACATAGCAACCACCCTCCTTACCCCTTCAGTCGACACCTCCTGTCCATGGCACTTCTCAATATCTGACATATTATGGCTTTACTTGTTTATTTAAAGTAAATAAATGCAGTGATGCTTTGGTGTTCAAGTATTGAGAACAGAAGTGCCCCTTTAATTACCAATCTTACCTTCCCAAGGTGGTCTTTCCCCTTCTTGTGTTCCCCAAATCCTACCTATTCTTCCAGATATAGCTGAAATCCCATTCTTGTAAGTAAGACCTCTGAGCTCCACTCCTGTCAGAGGTGTTAGGTCCTTTCTTAAATTCCCAGAGTTCCCACCATCCAGTCCTTGGTTCATTGTGCATCCAATTTGGACACCTTTTTCACTGCTGCATGGAATAAGTATCTGAATATTTTACTGTTCAACCTTGTATAAGCTTATATTTGAAATCCTCCACTGGATTAGACTATAAACTGGTTTGGAGTCAAGAAACTAATCCTTTGGGTAACTCAAGGCCTTAACCATATCTGGTACTCAATAAATGTGTATTTCTGCCGGATTTTATTAACTTGCCAATGAGAATAATAGACAAAAATCATGAATTCTACCCTGAGGAAACAGATTTACTCTGCCTTCTTAGTATTTTTTTTTTATTTCCTTTCATTTCTTTTCCTCCAAAGAAATTAGCTGTGAATTAGGTCTCACATGGTGTCATGAGAAACACTGGGCTAGAAGAAGCACAAACTGGAATCAAGATTGCTGGGAGAAATATCAATAACCTCAGATATGCAGATGACACCACCCTTATGGCAGAAAGTGAAGAGGAACTGAGAAACCTCTTGATGAAAGTGAAAGAGGAGAGTGAAAAAGTTGGCTTAAAGCTCAACATTCAGAAAACAAAGATCATGGCATATGGTCCCATCACTTCATGGGAAATAGATGGGCAAACAGTGGAAACAGTGTCAGACTTAATTTCTTTGGGCTCCAAAATCACTGCAGATGGTGACTGTAGCCATGAAATTAAAAGACGCTTACTCCTTGGAAGAAAAGTTATGACCAATCTAGATAGCATATTGAAAAGCAGAGATATTACTTTGCCGACTAAGGTCCGTCTAGTCAAGGCTATGGTGTTTCCTGTGGTCATGTATGGATGTGAGAGTTGGACTGTGAAGAAGGCTGAGTGCCAAAGAATCGATGCTTTTGAACTGTGGTGTTGGAGAAGACTCTTGAGAGTGCCTTGGGCTGCAAGGAGATCCAACCAAAATCCATTCTGAAGGAGATCAGCCCTGGGATTTCTTTGGAGGGAATGATGCTAAAGCTAAAACTCCTGTACTTTGGCCACCTCATGTGAAGAGTTGACTCACTGGAAAAGACTCTGATGCTGGGAGGGATTGGGGGCAGGAGGAGAAGGGGATGACAGAGGATGAGATGGCTGGATGGCATCACTGACTTGATGGACGTGAGTTTGAGTGAACTCCAGGAGATGGTGATGGACAGGGAGGCCTGGCGTGCTGCAATTCATGGGTTCGCAAAGAGTTGGACACGACTGACCAACTGAACTGAACTGATGGTATCCACAAAGACATTAGTAACATAAGCTCTTTTGTGTGGGTCTGGCTTAAAGATTTTCAGGGAGAAGAAATCAAGTTGAAAAGGAACAAAGAAGAATGTGTTTTGAGAGCCTTAAAGGGAAGTGGTCAAGAAAGTCAGTGTTTCAGGAACATATTTATGATATTTCTATTTCTGGTAGGGTAGCAGCCTAGCGAGTCTAGTAAAAGACGTGTTTGTAATTTGTCTCTTAGTAATTGACATACCTCCAGAGTGATTCTAAAAATGTATGTTCCCATTTCATTTGGAATTAAATGTCATAATTGGCATGTATTCATTCTAAGGCTGTTAGGATATTGAAAATCAGAACAGAGATTCATGTGAGGTGAAGAGAGACAAACCCCTGATATGGGCAGGTAGCCAGCCTCACAGGAAACCCATTTCTGATCATTGTGCTGTGTAAGGTGAGGTGGAAGGAAGGGCTCTGAATGTGCAGGACTTGTGTCCTCCTTCCTTGAAGGCCATGGGCAGTGATAAAGGAATTACTCATCACAGAACTCTGTTGACTTGTCCACTCAGGTCAATGAATACTGCCATTTCCACTGGATCATTTTGTGGGAAAAAAAGATGACAGTCAAGAAAGAGGGAGACAGTGGGTGAGAAGGGAATTTTGTTATTTGTTATAGCATATTCCCCTATCCCCAATATTTTATTGTGAAGATTTTGAAATATACAGAAAAGAGAATTAATTATACCTCGAACACCTATATACCCACTTAAATTCTACAATGAACATTTTGTTAGAATTATTTTATTACCTATCTCTTCATCCCTCTCTCAATCTGTCTTAAGAAGAACATTCTGTGAGTTTTAATGAAGGCTTTCAGCTGTGTGACCCAAACCCTTATCCAGATATAAAATATAGTCTTCACCTCAGAAAGTTCCTCATGCCTCTCTCCAGGGAGTCCCTGCTCCCACCTCACTCCCAGAGGTTACCACTTTCCTATATTTCTTTTTACCTTAAATTAGTTTTGTTTATTCTAGAACTTTTCGTGTGACTTCTTTCATTCAAAATTTGAAATTCATCCATATTGTTATGTATATCCATTTATTTTTTAAACTAAAATAATCTCTATTCATTTTCACATTTTCAGAGAATCAGGTTAGCAATGTATTTAGACAGTAGTAGGGAAAAAGGGACAATCAGGGTGTTTTTTTTTTAGAGAAGAGTTGAAAGGGACCCTAATGACAGCTGTATTGGCCCTTAATTTTCCACATGAAGACATTGAGGACCAGTGATTGCTCAGGGTTATGTAGACTAAGCTGAACAAGAACCCAAGTCTCTTGATTCGATGCTTGAAACAGTTTGGGAGCAGCTGAGTGTGATGGTTGTTTTGAGCTGAAGCCATGTGAGACTCGAGAGTTTCAACAGAGATTTGCTTTAGAGGATGTGAAACTCCACTAACCTCATGTGACAAGAAATCCTCCGAGGCCTTGGTGCAGAGCCAGGGTGGGGAAGTCTGATGTGGCTTCGGGTTACCAGCTCCAAATCTGCACCACTGGCTGAGGGTGACTTTCTGATTTGCAGTAAAATGAGACATGGGACAGGGGAGCTTTCCCTCAGCAGCATACACAGGCAGGTTAACGCTAAAGGAACAAAAAGCCACGAAAGGCATCTTTAGCCACATTGTCCTCCCATAGGAAGGGACGTGGAGCTGAAAATAAAACACCGGGGGCAGGGGGGTTGTGTGGGGGGGTGATACCATGTTACAGACAGAGCCTTTGTCTCCAACTCAGCCCGGAATGACAGTGACCTGGTGGTGCCTGCCTGCCAGCTGTTGGCTGGCCTTTGTGAAAGTCCCCGATGTCCAGGCCAATGCTTAGTGGGCAGGTATCCATAGCATGAAGCCAACTGGCACTGCCGCCACCTTTGTTGGTGAAATGAGCCCAGTGTCAGGGAACTAAGGCTGCTGGGCCACTCTGGCTACCAGCTGGCAGGTGCAAGCCCCAGGGGCAGGTGCTCTAGGGAGACAAGGCTGGTGTTGCCATGGTAACTAACCAAAAAAGGCCGTTTCTCCTTCAAGGTCGGTTTGACCTCTTTTCTGCCTGGGGAATGAGGTGAGGAAGAAGAGACTTTGTGGCAGCTCTGACTTGTATGTTTTGAATGCGTTGCTTCTCACTGGATCTTATTAGTGTCCCCTGCTGGGCAAATCTGGGGGCTGGTGGATCTCTTGGGGGATATTGTTGTGGCTGGAGATCAGGTCACCAGAGAAGTCCCAGGAGAGACAGTTCAGTGTAAACCAAGCAGGACTGAACAAAGAATTCCAAAGGCGTTTCTGAAGGGCAGCCAGTCAGGTTGGATGGGTTCTTTGGGCTATTCCGGGATAAGAGATTAGTGCTGACTGTTTGCGGCTTGTCACCCTAGCTGTCCTTTGGCCAGCCTGTCCTGGGCACAGGGGTGAAGGGACCCTTGTCAGCTTGCTGGGTACCTCGGCAGTTTGACACAATGAGTTCATTGTAAAGAAGCAAACTTTCCTTAGCACCGGTGTCTTTCTCTCTGTAGCTCTTACATGCATGCCTTTACCTCAGGCAAACATATTCTGGCTTGGATAGAAAAGTTTCGTTTAATGTTTGTATTTCTGTGTCTCAAACTCTGGTTCTGACTCAGGTCATTAGGTTATGGCAGGAATTTTCCCACTTCCCATCTCGTGTGTGTGCTCACGTGATGAGCTTCACTTTCTGTGCCCTTACTTAGGTTTCTATTAGGAGAGATAATAGTGTTATAATGGTGGTGGGGGTGCTTTCTGAAGCCCTGGAAATTTTTACTCCTATCTTTCCACTGGGAGACTGTCAAAGTTATTTAGTTAGGATGGCACTCTGACAGTAGGAAATGCTAGTGACTCTTGGTAAATCATGAGCAAATTGCTTGCAAATATAACCATGGAAATAAGCCTCTGTCTCCTAATATGTGAAATAAAAAGATTAGGTTGAAGGCTGTTTAAAACTTTGCCAGCTAGTTTTCTAAGATTTTTCCTTTAAGCATGGAAAAGAAAAACTCTGAATAGGTTCAACAAGTAACAAACTGGCCTTACTTACAAATTTTTGCCCTAGATTCTATATTTAGTAAATATTTATAATTCATCTATTAATATAGGCACTTGGGATACAGAAACAGGAAAGCAGAATTTTCTATCATTTTCTGTCTTGGAGGATCTCATGGTCTAATGGGGAGGGATACCAGGAAGAAATTATTCTCAAAATTAGCAGGAGTTTGGGGACTTCCCTGGTGGTCTAGTGGTTAAGACACTGAGCTTTTAACACAACCCTGTTTCAAAAGTTTGGTCCTTGGTGGGGAACTAAGATCTCACATGCTGTGTGGCGTGGCCAAAACACACACACACACACACACACTGATTGGCAGTTTTCAAAATTCTGTTTGGAAAAGAGCTACCTTTTGGTTTGGAAAAGCACTTTAATGGACATGTTTAATGTGGAAAGATGAGCCCTTCCCTCTCCTCCTGAACTGGCAAGGTCAGGACTAAAGTGATATGAAGCATTTATCTTAGATGCAGAAAGAAGGGGATGCCAAAAAACTTAGTGATCAAGATAAATACTATTAGAATGTAACACTTAAAAAATAGAAACTAAAAAAGTCCATGATGAAAAAAGGGTGCAAATTTTAAAGGAAGAGAGAATCTGATCCTGCAAGTGTATAATCTTATCTCACTTTCCTCACCCTAATTCTGGTCCTGGTTCCAATAAAACTTTTTATTTAGAAAGTAATCCAATTTGACTTTTTAAAACTATTGCAGTAAAATATCTCAAGATTTAGACAAGAGTGTTACAGAGTTTAGGGTTTTGGAGGTTTTTCATTAGAAGGAGAAGGCCCTTGAGGGCATGCGGTCCCTGGAAGATGGTGTTGGGCATAAATGGAAAATTCTTCATAGCAGAGAATGGTTGATAAATATTTATGAAAGAATAGTTTGGCAAGGGTTTGACGTTGTTCCTTACACTGTGCTGCAACTACCCACTCTGTCCCCTACCCCTCAGTTAGATGTCTGATACATACAATAATCCACAGGTTCATACTGCTTTGAGAAAGAGGAAGGAAGAAGGGTGGTGTCCAGCACGGGGGGAAGTGGTCTAGTGAGAGGAGGGCAGATGGAGGAACCAGGCAGGATGAAGTAAGGCCCAGCTCAGGAGAAGCTTCATCCCCTGAAATCCACTGGAGAGGAAATGGAAGGAGTCTGGACTTTGCAGATTCAGCCCACGCACTGAAATATTGCATGCTTTGCAATATTAAGGGAAAGAGAGACCTCAGGTAACAGACACTGGGGCTGCACCTGTAAATCAAAAATCATGTGACTGTACCAGATCTTTGGTTTACCCCTCCAGGTCCACTCACCATCCTTCTCTCGGCTTTCTTCCTGGGAGGCTGCCATGATCCATAGATCACGTTACAGGGCTTTCTTGCTCCTTGCCTTCTAGCTGGATTTAGCCCTTGACAAACACCAGAAGACTTTTGGAAGAAGCCAGGAGAGTGAATTTGCTCCTTTCCTGAGGGTTTGCTATAGGCTGGTTCCAATTCCTGCCAAACATCCCTCTCATTCCTTTACCAGGCTCTGAGAACCACTCTTTCCTGTTACCCTTTCAGGCTAGAGGTGGAATCAGCCCCTCCTGTTCCCTGGGGGTGCACCATTTTTTGCGATTTCCTTCTATACTGCTTCTTTGTAATAAGCTGATACGGACCCTGACTGATACAGATGTGAGAAGTATTAAAAAGAGGTGTACAGATCATTATAGTTTGGAGGTGGAAGAAGCAGCCAATTGTCAAGTGGGAGGAAGATGGGGGAGCATAGAGGGCTTCACAGGTGATGTCTGAGCAGAATCTTATGGAATGAGACATTTCCTCTGGATTAGGTTAAACCTCAGCCTGAAAACAGTCTTACATCTGTCAGGCAGGTGTTGGTGTATGCAAATCTCGATGGTCTGCATGGTCTTAAAAGACAGCGATTATCCAGCAGGCTTAAAAAGCACAGAAAACTGAAGCAATAGAATAGCAATCGCCCATATTCCTGTAATTCCTATTGATAATCTGGCATGCTTTCTTCCAGATTTTTTACAGAGTTGAAACCACACTCTATACCATTTGAATCCTAGTTTTCTCTAACATTACATAATATGCAATTTTCCCACAACTGAAAGGTTCTGCAAATATCTGCTCAGAGGCTGCTCCTTTTAGAGGTAGCACAATAACCTGAAGGAACTGAATGCTATTACATCATATTGACATACTCTTACTTTTAATAAATAATGCTCCAGTAATTTTGCAATTTTATATCATTATTTCTTTTTGCATTTTTATGTCATTAAAAGCTTTTACTACATTAAAAAAAATTGATTCTAAAAAACCTGACTACAGACATACCTGTACTTCAAGATGGCTGAATTACTGTAGAGTTTTGGTGGGTTATTTTCTTTTTCATAATATTGAGGAAGATTGAGTTTTCTTTTGGTGGGTGAGGAAGAGAGGAAGTGATAGCTGGGACTCCATTCTGAGGGTATGCCCAGGAACTTGGCCAGGTAAGGATTCCTTACAAATGGACATGAGCAGCAGTAACGGCTGAGTTAGATTTTATGGTGTACTGAATAATTCCTTTCCAAATTTCCCACAGCTTCAGCATTAGTCCATGCAAGATGGAATTCTGTTGACAGTGACTGATAGAAGAGGCAAGAACAGTGAGTGAACAAAAGATAAAGGGTTGTAAAGCGTGGACAAGAGGGTCAGGGCTGATTGGGAGGATCTTGGACCAGGGGTTTGAGGAGAGAGGTGACTGGCTCTCCCCCAGGAGAAGCATCCTGTAGCTGATCTTCTGAAATATCAGGCTGGCCCTTCTGCAGTTCTAAGAATTATATCTGGATACCAAAAGAAAGAGCCACCCCAAAGCCTGATGGACTCGTTATATGTCATTCCGATAGGGGGCATTTAGTTGTTTAGTCATGTCTGGCTCTTTGTGACCCTTTGGACTGTAGCCTGCCAGAATCCCCTGTCCATGAGATTCTATAGGCAAGAATACTGGAGTGGGTTGCCATGCCCTCCTCTGGGGATCTTCCTGACCCAGGGATCAAACCTGTGTTTGCTGTGTCTTTGCAGGCGGATTCTGCATCAGGGAAGCCCAAAAGAAAGTAACAGGGAAACAAAGGAGGGGATGGATGAGGAGATAGTGTGAGGAATGGATTTGGTGACATTGTGTGGGAAGACACTGGTTATTAGAACTAGATGAGGGAAGTAATATTTTACCAGAAGAGTTGCTACAAAATGATTGCGAAGAGTACCAGTATCAGTATCAATAAGAGTATCAGTATCAATTGATAAACTGAACAGGGTTTGGGAAGGGGAAAAGGTAAGCTCTGTGTAGAGAGAAGTAAACTTCCCTTTGTAAAACTGAAATATGGCAAGGTAAGGTATGATCCAACTTATGATTTATAATAGGTACTTATAGGAAAGGGATTAATAGTCCAATGGACTTGACCTCCCAAAATAACAAAATTACTTGGGTTAGTTTCCCTTTGGGTATTCACCCCATGATTAGACTCATTCAAAACCTGAAATTAACTGTGCATTTCTTTTTCAGTGAAAATTCTTTTTCATTAGAAACCTGAAATAAATGACTTATTTATTCTCACGCTATTATCCAGCCATCTTTCAGCTCACACTCAGCCTCTGTTTGACATGAAGCTTGGGAATGGCTTAGAAAAAGCATCTGATTGAGACATTTTTCACACGACTTTGCCAGAAGGGGTTTCTGCATTCAGCCTGGGAGGCTTCCACCCTGAGAACTGCCTTAACTGAACATTCAAATATGATTATAATAACTTGGATGTGGAATTCATAATAGCTCTGAAAATAATTTATNGAAGCTTGGGAATGGCTTAGAAAAAGCATCTGATTGAGACATTTTTCACACGACTTTGCCAGAAGGGGTTTCTGCATTCAGCCTGGGAGGCTTCCACCCTGAGAACTGCCTTAACTGAACATTCAAATATGATTGTAATAACTTGGATGTGGAATTCATAATAGTTCTGAAAATAATTTGTAGAGTGGTTCTCTTTTTTCCTTGGGAAATGAAAACATAGCACCTCTTAGGGAAAGGTTTGGATAATTCTAGGAAAATACAGACATAATGTTTTGATGAGCCTTTTATTGTCATATAGATTAGATAAGCTTTAGTTTGGGAATCTGTCTTAGAAAGAAGCATATCAGATTTTGGCAAGAAGGCTGTTTTAATAAAACATAATCTTTAAAGCTCAGAGACCCATTACTTAATGCCTAAGCTAGGTTAAAGGGCCATTGCTTCTGCTACATCCCTAGAATCTTATGTTTGCATAGTATGAAACCAGTACCAACCACCCCTATCCAAAATCAACTAAAGAAAAACATAAAAATACTTCCTTCTGTCTAACAGTAGAGTATTCTTTTATGTGAGGTGTCTCTGGGCTGGAAAGCAGGAGTGAGTTCTCAGCATCCTGGAATCTATTTTTCTTGTATTAACACAGCATTGGAAGGTCTCTAACGTTGAGTTCAGGACTATTCATCCGAGCTTGTCAATGTTGCCTTCTCTTTTCTTAATAATTTGATTGCAAATAGGGGATACCCATTTGGATGTATCTACATACATTTACATAAATTTGAGGATAAATTCTACTACTCTTACATAAATTCTACAACCTGAATCAATATTCCTAAAAGAAGTCCACATGTTAGGTTGACGGACTGAGACAAAAAGGATAAAATTTTATAAGAAATGAACATTAGATCTTAGGTTGTGCTCTTGTTTGTGCTTAGTCGCTCAACTGTGTCCAAACCTTTGCCACTGCAAGGCTTTTCTGTCCATGGGGATTCTCCAGGCAAAAATACTGGAGCAGATTGCCATGGCCTCCTTCAGGGTATCTTCACAACCCAGAGATTGAACCAGGGTCTCTTGCATTGCAGGTGGATTCTTTACCATCTGAGTCATCAGGGAATCCCAGATCTTAGGTTAAAATCGTTCAATTGATTGGAGATGACTGGCTTAACAGATGTCCATGGGAAAAGTCTCATGAGTTTTATCCCCAGGAAGTTCAGTGGGAACTTTCAGTATCACATGACAAGCATCAACTCTTAGAGTGCATTCATGGAGTTAGAATTCTCCTATCAAGGGTGAGCCTTTATTTTAACCCTGGCCAAACCTCTCCTGAATTTCGTGTCTTTAAAAGGGTCCAAGACAAAAATCGAGTGACTCTATCCTGTGGGAAACTGTTGCAGGAATTTCAGGAGCCATGATTTAGCCCAAAGAGGAAAAGCTCGGGAGGAGTCCTGAATGATTGCTGTCTGGAAATATTTATCAGAAAGGGTAAAGGTTTTCTGGAATTTGACAGTCTGGCACTGGTTTAAGACTAGGATTGATGTCTGAAGATTGCAAGGGAAACCCTTTGGGAGTTAAAATAAAGGAAAATTCTCTGATGAACAAGATTTGTTCAAAAGTAAAACGCCCTGGCATGGAAGGAGGGAAGCCCCCTGGTCCTGCAGAATGAGGCCAGAGATCCACCTTCTGGCAAGGAGGTTGTGGGGGGACTGAAGTGTGATGATGCACTAGTTGTCTTTCAGAGTCCGTCCATTACTAAGTAGGCAAAGTTTGTCTCTGGAGCTGTCCCGTCTCCCCTTTACCCCAGCTGTTACTTTGGGATTGACAGGATCACCTGCATCCCACCACAATATTGATGACTCATAAGACTTGAAGTTTTGAGAAATTGATACTTCAATAAATTTCCACCAAATAGCGTGGAACACTTCTTTTCATGCCGACCACACTTGCTTTTTGGCTTCCCAGGTGGTGCTAGTGGTAAAGAACCTGCCTGCCAGTGCAGGAGATGTAAGAGATGTGGGTCTGATCCCTGGGTTGGGAAGATCTCCTGGAGAAGAAAATGGCAACCCACTCTAGTGTTCTTGCCTGGAGAATCCCATGGACAGAGGAGACTGGTGGGCTACAGTCCTGAGGGTCACAAAGAGTCAGACGTGACAAGAAGCAACTTAGGACAAATGGACACTTGCTTTAGCCTACAAACAAAGGCAGTGTTACAAGAATGGGAGATTTTTACATGCAAGAAGAAGCTCTTGGAGGGAGACATCTAGGCAGAGATCAGCTTGCACCTCCTAAATGATAATATAAAATCACATCCTTATATTCCATGGAGGTAGGAAATTGCAGACGATGGATCCTCATCTGCCAACTCTGGACAGAATGCTGGTCTGTTTCCTCAGGGCAATAGCAGTCATTACCTAATGGGTGCTGGAGAAATAGAGAAATAGATTGCTCTCTACCATTCCTTTGCCTTGTTATGGGATCAATAAGATCAGTACAAACAGTAGCTGTGATCCTGGTGTTTGATAGAAATTTTTTAGCCACCTTTTTACTCTAGGTCATATTTATCTCGCCTTCGAAGAGGGCTGTAAAGATGGATTATTTGAACATAGCTGCAATCATAAACTCTTATCTCATTCCTTGTCTCTCTTCTCTCTCCCAACCAGCAGAGAGTGAAACAGGGAGGGTGTCTACCCTGCAAAAAGGCAGGATACCAAATATTTGCAGGGTGAAGTGACACCATCCCAAGAGATGCGAGAAAGGCCTGGAATGGAGAAGAGAACTGAGGAGTATTTTTCTCTTCCATCTAGGAGGATCCTAGGGACCTCTTTCTGAACCCAGCATCCATCCTGCTGGGCTCTTAGCAGAGATGTACAGGGGTCCTGTAGAGGAGTCCTGCAGCTGCTGGGGGCTCGCAGAAGATGGGCAGTGTGTCTCCCGGTTCTTGTTAGCCCCACAAATGGCCCATTGAGGGGGTGCAGGAGAAAGGAGAGGCATCCAGGGCTGGCCCCGGGGTCCCTCAATGGGGGCACTGTTCAGGCTTGGGTAGAAGCCAGCGCCGATACCACGCTGGTTGTTAAAGCCTCATTCTTTCCAAGGAGGCGGCTGGAAAGGCAGCAGAGCAGCTGAGGCTCCAGAAAAGGTGCTTCTCTTGTTCTTCCCAAGGCTGGCCTGACACACGAGAGGAAGCCACTTCCTTTTCAATTATTTCCTGTTGTTCATTACATTTACATCTCAAGCATTTTCCTCTTCCTTCTTACTCTCTGTTTTATTACTCAAGACCCCACACTGATGGCTTTCCCCTTCTCCCCCCTAGTCTCAACTGAAACTTAGAAATGATATAAAAACTTTCTCTGTTTTGTACCAGTCTCCTTGGGCAGCCCATCAGGGAAGCACCCCCAGAATGTCTCCAGTTTGGCTGTTGCTCTTGAGCCCCAGAATAGCTTAAAGTCTCTTTCAAAATGAAGAGTGTAGCTTTGGAGATAGCAAAGTCCTAGATGTCCACTGCAGGAAATGTGCTCTTTTCCCAGCCCAACATCTCCATTTCTCTGTTTTAAAACACCACCTGTTTTCCTTTGAGAGCCACACTCAGCCCATGGATGTTGATGGGATTGATTTGACCATGAGGTTCCCTGGTTTCAGGGTGGGCACAGAACCCTGGCCTGATCTTCTATCCTCCTGGCTTTGTGTGAGGATAGTTAGGACCCAGACTGGGTCACAACAGAGTCAATCCTGAGCAGAAAGATTTGGGAGAAGTCGGGAAAGAGACTCTCTATTTCCACTGAGGTGCTGGCTATGTAGAGTCTGAGTTGGGAGCTCTGGTGATCACCTTTGCTTTCATACGGGAAGAGTCACTGTGAGAAATCCATAGGCCGCAGAGGAAAACTGCGCCAGATTGATAGACCCTGGCTAACATGGAGTGTAGACTGGATCCAGCTATGCCTGAAGCCAGAATCCTGACCTGTCAGTTATACTGATCAGAACATTTACTTTTATTCCTTTGTCTCATTTAAGTTGAGTTTCTGTAAACTAGTTTCTATTAGCTCAACTCATTTAGTTGCAACTAAAAGAGTCCTAACCAATGCTAACTTTTTTCTGCTTCCTATTCCTTGCTCTTAAATCTATTTCTCACTTTTATTATATAATCGTAAGGGATTTGATTTAGGTCATACCTGAATGGTCTAGTGGTTTTCCCTACTTTCTTCAANCAGTGAGAGTTTTACTTCTTCTTTTCCAATTCGGATTCCTTTTATTTCTTTTTCTGCTCTGATTGCTATACTTTTGATACAACTGTAAAAAGGGTTCTTTTTCTTCCTCTTTTGCTAGTTTGTTAGTAATATATAGACACAATAGATGTCTGTATGTTAGTTTTGTATCTTGAAGCTTTACCAAAGTCGTTGATGAGTTATAATAGTTTTGGTGGTATCTTTAGGATTATCTATATGTAGTATTATGCCATTAACAGTGACAGTTTTACTTTTCCTTTCAAATTTGGATTCTTTTTTTTTATTTCTTTTCTGTTTGCTGTCACTAGGACTTCCAATAGTATGTTGAATAAAAATGGTGAAAAGGACATTCTTTTTAATAATTTTATTTATTTATTTATCTATATTTTTGGCTGTGCCAGGTCACATTGCTGCCCAGGCTTTTCTCTAATTGCAGCAAGCAGGGACTATTTTCTAGTCGCTTCTCATTGTGTGGGTTTCTCTTGTTGCAGGGTATGGGCTCTAGAGCACAGGCTCATTAGTTATGGTGCCATGGACTAAGTTGCTCCATGGCATGTGGGATCTTTCCAGACCAAGGATTGAAGTAAGTAGATTCTTTACCACTGAGCCACCAGGGAAGCCTGAAAGAGGACATTCTTGTCTTGTTTTTGATCTTAGAGTAAATGCTTTCAGCATTTCATCACTGAGTATGAAGTTAGCTATAGGTTTTAGTGGTCAGATAATAATTTGTAATGCAAGGCTAGTCAACTCAGTGACATTAAAAAATGTTAGTGATACAATGTTCACATAGAAAATGATTAGAGAATACAAAAGAGAATATAAACATATATTAAGTAATATACTTCAGAAATGGAGAGGGACTTCCCTTAAAAAGAGAAATCTCTGGGGATTTAAGCCATCCAGGAAATCGACAAAGAGGATGTGTTGGCCTTAAAGGATAAAGAAGTCAATAGATGAGTGAAGTTATTCCAAGCTAAGCAAATAGAATGTGCAATCAGAGTTGAAATTACTGTCTTGTAGAATACAGTGAAGAAATTAGCCTGTTGATGGTATAACATGAGGAGTGAAGTGAAAGTCACTCAGTTGCATCTGACTCTTTGCGACCCCATAGACTACACAGTCCATAGAATTCTCCAGACAAGAATACTGGAGTGATTAGCCTTTTCCTTCTCCAGAGGATCTTCCCAACCCAGGAATCAAACCCAGATCCCCCACATTGCAAACATATTCTTTACCAGCTGAATCACAAAGGAAGCCCAAGAATAATGGATTATGTAGCTTACCCCTTCTCCAGTGGATCTTTCTGACCCAGGAATTGAATCGGGGTCTCCTGCATTGCAAGCAGATTCTTTACCAACTGAGCTATCAGGGAAGCCCCATAACATGCAAAAGCAAATCAATAAGACAGGGAAATATCTGTGACTAGCTGAATAACTAGACAGTAAAGGCATGAAGGTCTTACTAGAGGAACAGTGCCCATGGTGTAGCAATGAGGTCTTCTATCCTATCCTGTTTTAAAGTTTTTGTGAAAGACTTGATTGGGTGAAGAAATGGTGATTCAGATATGCAGTGAAGTTCAGAGATGGTCAAATACATTTTTTGACATATTCAATGAGCAAAAATCTCTTAACAGCCTGGAAAAAATGACCAAATCTACTAAGAAGAAATTTTATACTTTTAATAGAATAGGAACAAAATACAGTGAGATATTTATAACAGTATGAAAACTGTTTCAGGATTTTACTGTAAATTTATTTTCTGAGTTTTGGTCTTTTTATTTGCAAACTGAGGAGATTGGATTAAATATTTTGGTCGTTCCCTGAAATTCTAACTTTCTATGATTTTTTACATCAATAGCTGAATATGACTACAGAAATAACCAATGAGATCTTAGGTGAATAAATAAGAATCTGAAATACAGATACAGAGCACAAAACTCTAAATTTACTCTGTAATGATCAGACCACACTTGGGTATATTTCTCTTAAGAACATGATGAACTGGAACTTGTAAAGAGGGAATGGGATATATGGTAAAGAAACAAGAAATTTTGCTGAGATACCCAAGAATATTGGTCATCATATTACAAAGGCTTTCCATGACATATGGCATAAAATTTTAATATAAAAATTCACTATGGCATAAAAGAATGAAGCTGCTGCTGAGTCACTTCAGTCATGTCCGACTCTGTGTGACCCCAGAGACGGCAGCCCACCAGGCTCCCCCGTCCCTGGGATTCTCCAGGCAAGAACACTGGAGTGGGTTTCCATTTCCTTCTCCAGTGCATGAAAATTAAAAGTGAAAGTGAAGTCACTCAGTCGTATCCGACCCTCAGTGACTCCATGGACTGAAGCCTTCCAGGCTCCTCCATCCATGGGATTTTCCAGGCAAGAGTACTGGAGTGAGGTGCCATTGCCTTCTCCAAAAGAATGAAGAGACAGAGCCAAAGCAAAAAAAAAAAATAAAAAGATGCAGTTGAGGATGTGACTGGTGATGGAAGTAAAGTCCAATGCTGTAAAGAACAATATTTCTTAGGAACCTGGAATGTTAGGACCATGAATCAAGGTAAATTGGAAGTGGTCACACAAGAGATGGCAAGAGTGAACATTTAAGGAATCAATGAACTAAAATGGACTAGAATGGGCGATTTTAACTCAGATAACTATTATATCTACTACTGTGGACAAGAATACCTTAGAAAAAATGGATTAGCCCTCATAGTCAGCAAAAGAGTCTGAAATGCAGTACTTGGATTCAATCTCAAAAAGGAAAGAATGATCTCTGTTCGTTTTCAAGGCAAATCATTCTATATCACAGTAATCTAAGTCACAGTGATGGTGAAGAAGATGAACATTTCTGTGAAGACCTACAAGACTTTCTAGAACTAACACCCCCAAAGAAGATGTCCTCTTCATTATAGGGACTGGAAAGCAAAAGTCTGAAATCAGTGGATACCTGGAGTAAGAGGCAAATTTGGCCTTGGAGTACAAAATGAAGCACAGCAAAGGCTAACAGAGTTTTGCCAAGAGGACCCACTGGTCATAGCAAACACCCTCTTCCAACAACACAAGAGAAGACTATACATGGATATCATCAGATGGTCAATATCGACTGAAATCAGTTTGATTATATTCTTTGTAGCCAAAGATAGCAAAGCTCTATAAGCAAAAATAAGACTGGGAGCTGACTGTGGCTCAGATCATGAAATCCTTATCGCCAAATTCAGACTTAAATTGAAGAAAGTAGGGGAAATCACTAGACCATTCAGGTATGACCTAAATCAAATACCTTGCTATTATACATTGGAAGCGACAAATAGATTTCAGGGATTAGATCTGATAGAGAGAGTACTAGAAGAACTATGGATGGAAGTTCCTGACATTGTACAAGAGGCAGGGATCAAGACCATCCCCAAGAAAAAGAAATGCAAAAAGGCAAAATAGTTGTCTGAGGAGGCCTTACAAATAGCTGAGGAAAGAAGAGAAGCTAAAAGCAAAAGAGAAATGGAAAGATATACCTAATTGAATGAAGAGTTCCAAAGAATAACAAGGGAAGATAAGAAAGCCTTCTTCAGTGATCAATGCAAAGAAATAGAGGAAAATAATAGAATGGGAAAGACTAGGGATCTCTTCAAGAAAAGTAGAGATGCCAAGGGAACATTTCATGCAAAGATGGGGACAATAAAGGACAGAAACAGAAGATATCAAAAGAGGTGGCAAGAGAGTGGGAACAAGATGGCAGAAGAGTAGGTGGATGTGGAGTATACCTCTCTTCATGGATACATCATGAATACATCCTCAGACACAGTAGTGCATGCAGAAAATCAGTTGAGAGTGGACAGGAGTACCTGACCAGAGGAAAAGAATATATCAAACCATGCAAAACTTGGAAGGAATTAGGGGGAAAAACAGGAGTGTTAGTAGGACTGGACCTCCCCTCAGCGGGTGGGGAAATTGAAGCAGGGATCCGATCCCCATATCGGAGCAACTGTCTGACTCAGAGGAGAAACATTTCAGGTTGAGAGTAAAACAGCAGATCTGTGGTAGCTTAAATGGAATGAGAATCAGACAGTCCTTGCCACAGCCATACATACCCCAGACAGGGATGCAGTGGCTGGGAGCTGGAGTTTAGGGATTGTGGAGCAATCCGAGGGCGAGGGCTGCTGTTGACTGTGGAGGGAAAGATTGAGGGGAGGGGAGGGAGAAGATTGTATTGGGAAATGCTAGTGGAGCAAAGAGGGGCAGCCATGGAAGTAAGGTGATACTGCTGAGTCATGCTACATGAGTGGAGGCATCACCATAGCCTCTCTCTCCCCACATGCCAGCATCAGCAGCTGAGCAAGAGTCTGGCCCATCAAACACCTGACTCAATGAACTACATAGCAGGACCCCACCCAGGGTGCTCCTTTAAGTGCTTGACCTGCTGATCTACAGAGTAAGACCTCAGTAGAGGGGGCCCCTCTACGTGCCTGATGTGCTGAACAACAGAGAAGGACCCCAGGCAAGGGAGTCTTCAAAATGCCTGAATGGGTGAAGTTATGGAGAAATACTGGCTAAAGAGGCCTACTGATAGCCAGCTACAAGAGGCTCGAGAAAAGACTCTGATAGGGCCATAATTCCTGAGCCAGAGGAAGTCTGTGTCCTTGTACATGCGGCACTGCCAAGGTCTCTGCAAGCCAAGCAGCTGTCAATTCTCACTGGGGCAGAGCTGCCCCAGGCAAAACAATTCTTGCATTTATGCACATAGGGCCACTTCAGTCGTGTCTGACTCTTTGCAACCCTGTAGACTGTGGCATGCCAGGCTTCTCTGTTAGGGAGGGGGTCGGTCTCCAGGCAAGAATACTGGAGCGTATTGGCCAATACTGGTTGCAATACCCTTCTAGAGCACTATATTTCCTGCTGCCCTAGCCACCAACTCCCCTCAGTACCAGGTGCTGCAAGAACTCCTTCGAACCAAGCAGCTGACACTACCTCTACATTTGGCCCTCAAAGGGGCAAACACAAGTCCTCCAGGGAAGCCTCAGGAAAAAGCCCCAGTAGATGACCCACATGCAGAGGTGGAAATAAAACCACAATTGAAACCCAGGGGCAGTGTGGCTAAGGAAGAAGACCCAAAACCTTCCCTTCAGCTATACAAGTTGGAGATTAAGTCCACGTGATCAACTAGGCAGATTCTGTGTCTATGGAATATATAAAAGATCATAAAGCTCCCACAAAAGAAAATGCACTTGTTTTGATATCTATGGATATTGGAGGCAAGTACACATAGGAGTAGGACTAGATTAGAATCTGAACTGCCCCCANTTCAGCTATACAAGTTGGAGATTAAGTCCACGTGATCAACTAGGCAGATTCTGTGTCTATGGAATATATAAAAGATCATAAAGCTCCCACAAAAGAAAATGCACTTGTTTTGATATCTATGGATATTGGAGGCAAGTACACATAGGAGTAGGACTAGATTAGAATCTGAACTGCCCCCACAGCAGGTCCAGAGATCAGCACAGTGTTGGAGGGCATCCTAGGGAGGTGAGGTGGACTCTGACTCCCAGCGAGAGAAAGGACTCTGACAGCATTGACTCAGAGAAAAACATTTATCATTTTTATGTTTTGATTTGTTATGCTTAATCTTGTTCTAGATTATTTTGGATTTCTTTTTCTTTTTTCCTTTTCTTTGCCCCTCTGTTGTAAGTGTAGATTTTATTGGCACTATGAAATCTAATTAAAGTTTTGATTTTTTTTTCTCTTCTCAGTCATATTTTTTATTGTTGTTATAAATGTCTGCCTCTATGTTCAATTTTTGGGTTCTGTGGAATTTTCCTTTCTTTTTACCTCATTTTTTAATTTTAATTTTAAGCCTATTATTATGTTTTCTACATTTACTTCTTTGTTTGCTTTTCCTACTATTCTTTTCCCCTTGTTGTTAATCTTTAATGTATATAAATCTTCTCTACCAACCTCTATTTAACTATGTGTATCTATTCTTTCTTTCTTTACTTTCCTCTCAAAATATTTGTTACTTTTGTTTCCATTGCTTTATTCCTCACTTGGCACCTTGCTTTCATTTCATTTTCCCATTTGTGCATTAGTTAGTTTTGTTCTTAACTGGTAGATATAATTTTTTATTTCCTTTGTTCACCAGGTCAGTCTATTGTACTTTATTTTAGTTGGATTGATTTGACTTTGCTTATGGGTGTATATGTATATGTGTATATTCCATTATTTTAATTATTATTTGTCTAAGATTGTAACTGCCATTTGTCTGAGGTTCACCTTTGGTTTCTCATTTTGAGGTATTTGTTTTAATCTCAATTAATGACAAAGCGAACCACTCTGGAATCTTCATTCCTGACCAGAGATTAATCCCTGAGCCTTTGGAGTGGGAGCACTGACTCTAAGACTCTAGAATACCAGAGAACTAACCCTAGGGAGTACCAAATAGTGAGAACTCACACAAAGAAAACCATGTGAATACACGGTCTAGCATCACCAAACCACAAGTAGCACCCTGTGCAGGACACCTCATCTAAACAACAAACAAACAAAACTACAAACCCAATCANAGACTCTGATGCTGGGAGGGATTGGGGGCAGGAGAAGAAGGGGATGACCGAGGATGAGATGGCTGGATGGCATCACTGACTCAATGAGTGTGAGTCTGAGTGAACTCCGGGAGTTGGTGATGGACAGGGAGGCATGGCGTGCTGAGATTCATGGGGTCACAAAGAGTTGGACATGACTGAAAGACTGAACTGAACTGACCTTTTCCAGTCCTGTGGCCACTGCTGAAATTTCCAAATTTGCTCGCATATTGAATACAACACTTTATAATTCAAGGTGCACTATTTTGTTTTCAAATAGTTGAAAGGACTAAAGCATTTGCCTTCTAAAAATAATCCAAAAAAACCCCCATAAAGCATGGTAACACATTCAAGTGTGTAAAAAGACAATTTTAAAAGAATTTTTTTCACTAAATCTCTGTAATTAATAACTTCATATTTGGTATTTAACAAAGTGATAAAGTTCATGACAGTATTCTCCTTTGTTTATAAATACAGGAGATGATGGGATTTGGAAAATCAACCCAAGTGTACTGAAGCAGCACTTAAATAGATCTTTCATACCCATGAATTAGCATTTATGTGAGATAAAATTGGACTTGTTCTTATGGAAAACCCAAGTTGGCCTGGGTAGTGTGGGCAGTGGATATAGATTTCTTTCATAGTAGGACAAGTACACTAACATTTACTAAGTGCCTACTATGAGCAGTATTCCCATAAAGCTATTAATCAGATAAAATATTGGCTTCAAAGATCCACTGAAATTAGGATATAAAGGAAGATATGACTTTAATACCAGTTGTGTGTGTGCTTGTGTGTGTGTGTGCTCAGTTGTGTCTGACTCTTTGCGACCCCATGGACTGGAGCCTTCCAGGTTTCTCTGTCCATGGAATCTTCCAGGCAAGAATACTGGAGTGGGTTGCCATTTCCTACTCTAGGGGATCTTCCCAACCCAGGGATCGAACCTGAATCTCTTGCATCTCCTGCATCGGCAGGTTGATTTTTTTTTTTTTTTTTAACCACTGCTCCACTTGGGAAGCCCTCTTATACCAATAAAGTGAAAGTGTTAGTCACTTAGTCATATCTGACTCTTCACAACCCTATGGAATGTAGCCCACCAGGCTCCTCTGTCCATGGAATTCTCCAGGCCAAATATTGGAATGGATTGCCATGACCTTCTCCAGGTGATCTTCGCAACCCAGGGATGAAACCTGGGTTTCCCACATTGCAGGCAGAATTTTTACCATCTGAGCCACCAGGAAAGCCCCAGTAAGGAAGTATTTATTATTTACTGTGTACCAAGAACTGTAGTATCACCTTACATTTGTGATTATAGATGAGCAAACTGAAGCTCAGAGGTTAAGATCATTTGTTTAAAGCCAGGGTTTGTAGTCAGGTCTACTTCCAAATCTGAGCTGTCTTTTGCATCTGATTGCCTCCCATGTAACTGAAACCACTATTTCTTGTTCTGATGGGATACTTCCCCCTTTCATTCACTGGGGATGAGATTATGATCTGGGAAGGAGTGTCACCCACAGATATATTGGGTATAGAGTGAAGAGCTCAGACCTTAGCAAAGGCCAAAATATCCTGTGGATGGGAATCTTAGTTCCTTGACTTACAGGAACTTTGAGTGAATTGGCATTGGTATTTGTAAGAAGTGCTTTGAGCTTTTCAAATGAAAGGCTTTAGATAAGTATTAAGTGTGGCTATTAGAGACTGGCATGGAATTTTATATGAAGAAGAGTGCTTACTAATTAAAAGATAGCTACTAATTTGGAGATTTGTTTTCTAGATTAATCTCTTATTGGTTCTATAACAAGGGCTAGAAAAGTGCCTAAAGTTTTATTACAAAGACTCAAAAGCTAAGTTTGCATGTCCTGGATAATAGACTTCCAGTTCAGCTCAGTTCAGTTGTTCAGTTGTGTCTGACTCTTTGTGACCCCATGAATTGCAGCACGCCAGGCCTCCCTGTCCCATCACCAACTCCCGGAGTTCACTCAGACTCACACCCATCGAGTCGGTGGTGCCATGCAGCCATCTCATCCTCTGTCGTCCCCTTCTCATCCTACCCCTAATCCCTCCCAGCATCAGGGTCTTTTCCAAAGAGTCAACTCTTCGCATGAGGTGGCCAAAGTACTGGAGTTTCAGCTTGAGCATCATTCCTTCCAAAGAAATCCCAGGGCTAATCTCCTTCAGAATGGACTGGTTGGATCTCCTTGCAGTCCAGGGGACTCTCAAGAGTCTTCTCCAGCACCACAGTTCAAAAGCATCAATTCTTCAGCTCTCAGCCTTCTTCACGGTCCAGCTCTCACATCCATACATGACCACTGGAAGAACCATAGCCTTGACTAAACTGACCTTTGTTGGCTTTAGGTGCTTAAAATAATAATAATAGTAGTAATTATAATAAATCCTGTTTACATCTTGCCTTTGCTTAAGGGCTTCAGAGTCTCTACAAACTTTAGCCTTTAGTAACTATATTTGTTCACTGGCCTATGACTTATCTGAACATCTGAGAACACTTTAGCAATAATAGGAACTGACGGGACCACAGAATTCATTTGACATCGTCTCCATTTGGAGCATACCTGTTGGGGAAAAGAGAGGAAAGCTGAATTTTTTTACATAGCTTGGGTGGCCACAAATCCCCTAACTCCTTTTATCTTCCTAGCCAATCATGGATCAGCCCTGGAGGGTATTATTATAAAGTCCCCCAGGTTAATGTTTCCCTTTGTCTATTGTTTATTTTTAAATGACCCAGGCAGTGGCTCAGAAAGGAATGCAATTCTCATAAAACATTTTCCCACATTAAACAATTAAAAAGTATTTGGAGGTTGGGGAAGAGAGAGAGGGAAAGCTAGAGAAGGAACTTGGAGTTCTAGAGAAACTACTGTAGAAACTTGATTGGTATTTTTCTTTTGTGGTTATAAATAGAAAGTCAAGGACATGTTAAGTGCCATGGCCAAGGTCATAGAGTAGATGGGAGTCACTGAACAGGGACAGATAGGGACTGATTGGGTCATGATGTGCAGTAGTACCTGCTTTATTAAAAGCCATAGTTTGATATTTATTCTGAGACCCTAGCTTCAAAGACTATCCATAGATACCATCTGCCAGCCCCTTCTTTCTCTCAGCTGTTTCTACTCCCTCTTCTTTTAATTCTCACTTTGATTATTTAAAAAGGCAGAGGGCTCCTTAGTTACCTCCCTAGTTCATCCATTAATATAATGATTAATTACTGCATGCATCAAATTAATTAATTGATTAATGTAATGTAGCTACTGTAATAATTTCACCCCCAAATGTATACTGGCTTAAACCCAATAGACTGGTTCTCTTGCTGATGTAAAGTCTGAAACAGATATCCTGATTGATAAGGTTGCAGACTCCAAGCAGTGATGCAGAAATTGAGCAACTTTGTCTTGTGGCTTCACCATGTTCAACATGTGGCTTCCAGAGTCACTGGGCATAAGCACCCGTCATCTAGATTGGAAAATAGCATGGAGGAACACAGCTGGAAGGTCTTCATGTGCCTGGTCTAGGAAAGACCAACATCGTTTTGTTTTCCTTTAGTCTGGCTACAGTTTGGTCACATGGCCATACCTATTTGCAAGGGGGTCTAGAGAATGTAGTGTGTTGCATGTTCGGGAAGAAGAAATGGGATTGTTATCTGACTAGAGTGCCTGGCTTAGGCACTTTCTCTTGCTTTAATTCTAGGGTTTCTTTTCATCTTTTTTTTCTTAACATCCTATGAAACGTCGCACTGATGACATTATGCTAATTAGATCAGATGAACAGGGAGTAGCATCACCCATCACCCCAAGTGGGCTTTAGGCTGGTGCTGCCCCTTAGTCTCCAGATGGAACGTAAGCTTCTGTGTATGACCTCTCAAACCCTCTCAAGCTGTCTCACTCCAGTTCTGGGTCCTCAGCCGCCACTTAAGTAATACTCCTTGCAAAACACTCATGAACTTGCAGAGAGGTTTCTCATATAAGAATCTCATAAGCAATCTGTTGGGTTGTTTGTTTGGTTTTTAAATTTTTGCCCACACTATGAGGCATGTGGGCTCTTAGTTCCCCAACCAGGGATCAAACCCAGGCCCCCTGCATTGGAAGTGCAGAGTCTTAACCACTGGGCCATCAGGGGAATCCTATGAACAATCTGAAAGATAGGCATCATTCATGCCATTTCACCCCTGTGGAAATAGACCCAGGTCATACAGAAAATACAGGATAAAGATTTTGGCTCAAGTTTATATAGAACAAAGGCTTCAGCTCAAAGCCTATCACTCCTGTGAGTTTTTTAGATCTCTGTTTTTTCCATCTAAGCCATCAGCTGCAAGTACTTAATCCTGCTGTCTTCATTTCCTCCACGGCTCCAGCCTTTCCCCTCCTCTGTTGTTTCTGGTAAAAACTTAGAGCTTCTTCATGCCCTGCCGTCATATCTTGAAATTCAAGACTTCACCAGATGGAATGGAATGCCCCTGGAACGAGCATATGCCGCAAGGCTGATACTGAAAAGATTTGTTGACTGGTTACTTATTTCTTTTTCTCTAATGTAGGAAAAGTAATGTGTGTGCAGATTGTGGAACTATGGGCATTACATAAATAAGCAGAAAGAGAGATAAATAAAAAAAAATTATCTACCACTCAGCTAACAGTTTTTGAGTCACAGCTAGAAAAACTTTCGTTTGGAGTTGTGAACAAGTTAAAGAATGAGAGTCTCCGCTCTCAGAGAACCTTAGAATAACAAGGGAGATAAATCTAAGGTCTAGATAACGATGATAAAACCTGGAAAATGATAGTGCCAGCAGGAAGCAAGAGATTCACTAGTTACTTCAAATGGTGACTAATAGTATATTCAGCTGGAGAGGCTGAAGACTGAGTCAATGAAGGAAGGGAAAAATCTGAACTAATTTTTACATTCATTAATTATTAACTTGACAATCTAAGCACAACGTACTACTGGCCCACTCCTAGATATAGGTCAAAGAACATAATACATGCAGTCCTCCTCTTGAGGGAGTATATTATCTAGTAAGAAGGAAAGCCATCCCACCAGTGACTACACTGTAAGTATTTAATGACAGTAAGGACATAAAGTATAAGGTATAGAAGAAGGAAGAATAGGGAGATACAGCATGGTTTGCACCAAAGGAATAAGATTTGAATATACTCAGAAGGGGTGTTGAAGAAGACATCGAGATGGAAAGAAGAAGTATGAAACTACACGATTAGACAGTGTCAGCTAGGGTGGAGCGGACAGGAGGACAAGTATTAGTACTAGCCTCCCCCCTATCCCAGAGGCTCCTTGGATGTCTGGAATCTGAACTTGATTTGATAGAAAATGAGGAAACCCATGAAGGTTGAGGCAATCAAGGAGAACATGTGTGACCCAGACTAGAACGAGGCCACATGAGGAGAAATGATACAGCCCTTGTTTTGTCCATCAGATCACTCTGGTCCATGAGACAGGCAAAACAAGAGAAGATCAGCGGCAAAGCAGGTGGACTCACGGTGTCTTTCCGTGGAAATCCTTTCTATGATCCGTGACTGAAAGTCCTGTCTATTTGCTCAACTCACAATGAGAAGGGCTAGAAGCGGGAGCTTTGAAAGTGGGTCAGGAAAGAGTGGGGAGGGATGTATCTTTACATCCGTGTAAATCTGCAGATGAAAGGGGAGTGCTTCCCAGCGCATCCCAGGGCAGTGCAAGAACAGCCAAGAGGAACACTGCTGTTTGTTTAACATCTTGGACAGGACAGAAAGGAGACCTTTCTCTGGACCCTGAATGTTTTTCTTTCTTTGTCTTCCTCAGGTGGAGCAGTTTGGCTGGCCCCACCTGGCTCTGTTCCGCCACAGTGGATATAGCAATTTTGAAGTGAGACTATTTACTCAGTGCAGAGAGGCATGCCCCACCAGAGGGAATATCACCAGGCCTCCCTGCACAATTAGTTCTTCCTGAGCGTCTTCTTTAGCAAGGTTACACCTGGCACACAGACCCTATCTACTTGCAGCATTCCTTACAAAACCCACTGGTGGGCAGAGCAGTAAGATGACTGGCCACCGTCCAGATGGTTAACAATAAAAGCAATTATTATGCAGCCATTAATCTTGTCAATTACATTTTAACCCAGGCAGTGTGTAAACAGAAGCTCTATCTGCTTCTATATTTTTCCTTTTCTTTCTCTGCCTCCTTTTCCCCTGGAAAATAAAAAGTGATTGCATGCTATCATTTTCTCAACATCATCACTGCTTTCATTTTTCCATTTATGGAAACAATCACACCATATGGAAATTCCTTTAGCATAAACATTGATTTTATCTTTCATTGTTTTGTAATTTGTAATGCATATAACACTCCAGAGGGTGAACAGAAAACCGATTTTTTCTCTTTTTTATAAATCTATGATTCCTTTTTCACTTTAAGCTCTCCAGCTGTAGGACCAAACAACTATAAAATACCATCCTGAGTACAATAATCAGTAGAGCAGGGATGTTATAAATGCATGTTTTGTAGAATGTCTGTTTATAAGCAACTATTTCCCATTCGTCTTTGTCTAGGTAGATGCCACCTAAAGACGGCCTTGTACATTTGAAAACCAGTAGCAGTTACCTTTTTGGTCAAAGTTGATCAAAGGAAAAAAATGTGAAGAACAAACAGTTCAAGAAGCAATTAGACATAACACTGTTCAGGGCAAACGGTGAAGGGGGTCAGAGTTTTTCTTCATTGCCTCCAGGCTTTCTTTTTCTTCCTTCAGTGCCCTTGACCTCTCTTTCCCCTCCTCTTTTTCCAAAACCAGTTCTAGGAAATGACCCGTATCAGTTATTTATCCCTTTATGTGAATTAATGAGTCCAGAGAATACTTAGTCCTGCTTTGTTTACCCTGAAAGCCTTATCTTTACTTATGGAATGAAAGGAATTTCAGGTATTAAATCACAACTCAAAGTTCAAGTTTTCAAGTTCTGTTCACACAGAGGTCTGAAAAAACAATTTCTTATTGGAAAGAGGGCAGTTTTTAGTGGGCTCCCATCCCAGACTTTAGAGGCGACTGCTCTCTGCCCTCCCGTCTTTGTGGAACCACTCTCGGAGAAGAGGGTAGGAGATTGGGGTGGGGAGGACCAATGGCACCGGGAGATTTCTAACATGCTGTTAGAAATAAGGTGTTTGAGACTGTTTCCAGTGAAGCCTCATGAGTTTGTCAGTGAATCAGAAACGTGAAAAAGATCTGTCACAGACCCTTTTTGTCTTTGGGACACAGCAAGAAAATCTCCAGGAGATGTCCGTGTTCAGGGCAGCCCTGCTACCTCATTCTGGCAAGAAACCTATAGTGAGATCTCGCTTACCTAAATTACCACATTGTTTCCAGAGAGTTGGGAAATTTTCGGGTTGCTGGGCATGAACCTGCAAGCTCGTTTTCTCAGATTTGGTCGTGCTGATAGGGTAATACAGCACATTTTCTAGAAAAGGGCTACACTTGATGTTTAGTCTCAGTTCTGTCTCTAAACATGAAAGTGTTAGTTGCTCGGTCGTGTCTGACTCTTTGCGACCCTGTGGACTGTAGCCTGCCAGGTTTCTCAATCCATGGGATTCTCCAGGCAAGAATACTGGAGTGGGTAACCATTCCCTTCTCCAGGGGATCTTCCTAATCCAGGGATTGAAACTGGGTCTCCCCATTTCAGTCAGATTCTTTACCATCTGAGCCACCATGGAAGCTAAGGCTAAGTGTAGTCTAAGGCTTTTATATTGGGAGCTCAGTTTTGGTAAAATGGAGTTGACTAGTGAATAACTGGAGAAGGCAATGGCACCTCACTCCAGTATTCTTGCCTGGAGAATACCAGGGATGGGGGAGCCTGGTGGGCTGCCGTCTATGGGGTCGCACAGAGTCAGACACGACTGAAGTGACTTAGCAGCAGCAGCAGCAGTGAATAACTGCGAAGAAGGCAATGGCACCCTACTCCAGTACTCTTGCCTGGAAAATCCCATGGACAGAGGAGCCTGGTAGGCTGCAGTCATGGGGTTGCTGAGAGTTGGACACGACTCAGTGACTTCATTTTCACTTTTCACTTTCATGCATTGGAGAAGGAAATGGCAACCCACTCCAGTGTTCTTGCCTAGAGAATCCCAGGGACGGGGGAGCCTGTTGGGCTGCCGTCTATGGGGTCTCACATAGTTGGACACGACTGAAGCGACTTAGCAGCAGCAGCAGCAGTGAATAACTGAGGTTTCTTCCACCTCCTCCAATAATCTAATGATCTCTAAAGTAAAATTAATTGGTGCAACTTGATATAATGTTATTTAAGACAAAATGCTTAGGGTCAGAACTCTGGTAAAAGATTAGAAGCCAAGGATATAAGGGATAGGGGCCATTTGCCATTGATTGTTGCCTCTCAAACTAAAGTGATTCCAGGGTAAAAAGAAGAAACAGAAGCTATTGGTGGTGAATTAATACTAGCTGCATCAGCAATAAGATTGTTCAGAGAAACACTTTTACAAAGGGTGGAAAAGAACAGACCAAATCTGGGAAAGTAAGGGAGAGGCCAGTTTCTTTGAACAACAGTGGTTTGAGCTGACAAACAGCACAAGCTCTTCTTTGGTGAAACGATTAAACCGAGACATGGGAGAGTTCCCTGAAAAACCAAGTCATAAGTCAGCACCAATCAGATGATCACAGAGTATTTATTTCACGGCTAATCAACTGTTTGAAAAGTACTCTTAGCAGTCTAGATCTTCAGGTTAAGGGCACTGGATCTCATGAGGAAGTGGAAGGATCACAGAGAGAAATTTCGAGAAAGCTAGTGATTTCAGAGTATATAAGGATTTTGGTCTTCAGTGCCATCATGGATACATTCTTTAGTAGTACCTCAGGCTAAAGAATGATGTTAGTGAAACCGAGATCCACTGTGGAAGTCTATGGGCCAGTCATATCTTATTCAGTAAGGATTGATTAAATCTCCTGTGTCCTTAGGATTTTCCCAGGGAAGACAGAATGAAAGACAAGATACATTCACAGCATTGGAGGAATGCAGAATTTAGAAGAGACTGCAAAAAGACACTTATAGTGGGTAACAGACTTGGAAAATTTTAACCTTACACTTAAAGACTGTATCAGCCTTGAGAAGCCACCTCAAGAACAGAAATTACAGGAGAGATTGAATGGGTCTGTTGGGTCACAGTCAACTCAGCATCACTCCAGAGCTTGTGTATTTGAGGGGTGGGGTTGTTTGGTGGCATCATTCTGTACGTAAAGACTCATGCATAGTCTATCAGAATGTTGATGGCTACTTTTTTCTCATTAATGAAGATAAAGATTTAGTGATGAAATGATTCTAGCAACTGGGTCCAAGTTCCTCCAACTTCTAAAATGATCAAATAAAGATGAGAAAGGGATTCTATGACTAAAAGTGACAGAAATCTGTTGATCTGCCAGTATTTATTGAAAATCTATTCTGTGGAAGGCCATATGCCAGTTTTTGGATTCCTTCTACACTCTCTATTCTTATAATCCTGAGATTTTTGAGCCATGTGTTCCAATGCTCAGAAAGGTCTGCCCATGGGCTGTAGCGTAGAGCTGCATTGACTTTTCAAGCACAAGCTGGTTTTAGAAGTCAGACAATTGATGGAAACTTGCATGCCCTCTCAGTGGCCCCTTACCAGCAGGCAGGGCTTTTTTTTTTTTGCCAACCTAGAGTTCTGTAGTTAGCAACTTCAGAAGGTGTAAATGTATTTGAAATTTCTCCTTCTCTTCTCTGCTTAGCCCCAGTGATTTTCCTTCCTATCATCTTTATAGGTGAACGTTCGTAAAAAAAAGAAAACACACACACAAAAATAAATTCCTTGTATTTTACAAGTCTGTTTAAAAACTACTAATAGTTTAGTAAATTCTTTTTTAAAACATTATGACCAAGTTTCATTTATTCCAAGAATTCTAATATATTATACATAAATTATCACATTAACCAAAAAAAAAAAAAANTTCCAGTGAAGCCTCATGAGTTTGTCAGTGAATCAGAAACGTGAAAAAGATCTGTCACAGACCCTTTTTGTCTTTGGGACACAGCAAGAAAATCTCCAGGAGATGTCCGTGTTCAGGGCAGCCCTGCTACCTCATTCTGGCAAGAAACCTATAGTGAGATCTCGCTTACCTAAATTACCACATTGTTTCCAGAGAGTTGGGAAATTTTCGAGTTGCTGGGCATGAACCTGCAAGCTCGTTTTCTCAGATTTGGTCGTGCTGATAGGGTAATACAGCACATTTTCTAGAAAAGGGCTACACTTGATGTTTAGTCTCAGTTCTGTCTCTAAACATGAAAGTGTTAGTTGCTCGGTCGTGTCTGACTCTTTGCGACCCTGTGGACTGTAGCCTGCCAGGTTTCTCAATCCATGGGATTCTCCAGGCAAGAATACTGGAGTGGGTAACCATTCCCTTCTCCAGGGGATCTTCCTAATCCAGGGATTGAAACTGGGTCTCCCCATTTCAGTCAGATTCTTTACCATCTGAGCCACCATGGAAGCTAAGGCTAAGTGTAGTCTAAGGCTTTTATATTGGGAGCTCAGTTTTGGTAAAATGGAGTTGACTAGTGAATAACTGGAGAAGGCAATGGCACCTCACTCCAGTATTCTTGCCTGGAGAATACCAGGGATGGGGGAGCCTGGTGGGCTGCCGTCTATGGGGTCGCACAGAGTCAGACACGACTGAAGTGACTTAGCAGCAGCAGCAGCAGTGAATAACTGCGAAGAAGGCAATGGCACCCTACTCCAGTACTCTTGCCTGGAAAATCCCATGGACAGAGGAGCCTGGTAGGCTGCAGTCATGGGGTTGCTGAGAGTTGGACACGACTCAGTGACTTCATTTTCACTTTTCACTTTCATGCATTGGAGAAGGAAATGGCAACCCACTCCAGTGTTCTTGCCTAGAGAATCCCAGGGACGGGGGAGCCTGTTGGGCTGCCGTCTATGGGGTCTCACATAGTTGGACACGACTGAAGCGACTTAGCAGCAGCAGCAGCAGTGAATAACTGAGGTTTCTTCCACCTCCTCCAATAATCTAATGATCTCTAAAGTAAAATTAATTGGTGCAACTTGATATAATGTTATTTAAGACAAAATGCTTAGGGTCAGAACTCTGGTAAAAGATTAGAAGCCAAGGATATAAGGGATAGGGGCCATTTGCCATTGATTGTTGCCTCTCAAACTAAAGTGATTCCAGGGTAAAAAGAAGAAACAGAAGCTATTGGTGGTGAATTAATACTAGCTGCATCAGCAATAAGATTGTTCAGAGAAACACTTTTACAAAGGGTGGAAAAGAACAGACCAAATCTGGGAAAGTAAGGGAGAGGCCAGTTTCTTTGAACAACAGTGGTTTGAGCTGACAAACAGCACAAGCTCTTCTTTGGTGAAACGATTAAACCGAGACATGGGAGAGTTCCCTGAAAAACCAAGTCATAAGTTAGCACCAATCAGATGATCACAGAGTATTTATTTCACGGCTAATCAACTGTTTGAAAAGTACTCTTAGCAGTCTAGATCTTCAGGTTAAGGGCACTGGATCTCATGAGGAAGTGGAAGGATCACAGAGAGAAATTTCGAGAAAGCTAGTGATTTCAGAGTATATAAGGATTTTGGTCTTCAGTGCCATCATGGATACATTCTTTAGTAGTACCTCAGGCTAAAGAATGATGTTAGTGAAACCGAGATCCACTGTGGAAGTCTATGGGCCAGTCATATCTTATTCAGTAAGGATTGATTAAATCTCCTGTGTCCTTAGGATTTTCCCAGGGAAGACAGAATGAAAGACAAGATACATTCACAGCATTGGAGGAATGCAGAATTTAGAAGAGACTGCAAAAAGACACTTATAGTGGGTAACAGACTTGGAAAATTTTAACCTTACACTTAAAGACTGTATCAGCCTTGAGAAGCCACCTCAAGAACAGAAATTACAGGAGAGATTGAATGGGTCTGTTGGGTCACAGTCAACTCAGCATCACTCCAGAGCTTGTGTATTTGAGGGGTGGGGTTGTTTGGTGGCATCATTCTGTACGTAAAGACTCATGCATAGTCTATCAGAATGTTGATGGCTACTTTTTTCTCATTAATGAAGATAAAGATTTAGTGATGAAATGATTCTAGCAACTGGGTCCAAGTTCCTCCAACTTCTAAAATGATCAAATAAAGATGAGAAAGGGATTCTATGACTAAAAGTGACAGAAATCTGTTGATCTGCCAGTATTTATTGAAAATCTATTCTGTGGAAGGCCATATGCCAGTTTTTGGATTCCTTCTACACTCTCTATTCTTATAATCCTGAGATTTTTGAGCCATGTGTTCCAATGCTCAGAAAGGTCTGCCCATGGGCTGTAGCGTAGAGCTGCATTGACTTTTCAAGCACAAGCTGGTTTTAGAAGTCAGACAATTGATGGAAACTTGCATGCCCTCTCAGTGCCCCCTTACCAGCAGGCAGGACTTTTTTTTTTTTTTTTTTTTGCCAACCTGGAGTTCTGTAGTTAGCGACTTCAGAAGGTGTAAATGTATTTGAAATTTCTCCTTCTCTTCTCTGCTTAGCCCCAATGATTTTCCTTCCTATCATCTTTATAGGTGAACATTCGTAAAAAAAAGAAAACACACACACAAAAAGAAATTCCTTGTATTTTACAAGTCTGTTTAAAAACTATTAATAGTTTAGTAAATTCTTTTTTAAAACATTATGACCAAGTTTCATTTATTCCAAGAATTCTAATATACTATACATAAATTATCACATTAACCAAAAAAAAAAAAAAAAGGGGGGAGAGAGATAAAAAGAACCCATATGATCATAAGAATAAATGTAGGGGAAATTGACAGAAAAAAATAGCACCTATTCTTGATATAAACTCCTCGGGAAACTGGAAATAGAAAGGAAGTCCTTAACTTGATAAACAGCATGTACAAGAACTACGGCAACATCATGCTTTGTGGGGAAACAAACATTGAGTGTCTTGGGTTAGGGTCCTCAGAATTAGAGACTGAGATAGGGAATCCTGAATGAGAATTTTCAGGAGAAACTTGACAAAAAGAGAAGGAAACAGGATAGGCAGGGGAAAGGTTGGACAAAGATGTTCTTTCAGCTAATGCTAGCCTCAGCTCGTGAACAGGGAACTCTGAAACACCAATAGCACCACAGAGTTAGGTTGAGGTAAGGAGGCAGGTCTTTGTGGTCCCCCGTATCTATGAGTCGTTGGCTGCAGCCCACTGGAGGGCTAGGCTCAACCTCCCACATATTTGTGTCCTCGTGATTGCCACTTGCCAAGGACGATTCTCAAGAGCAGAGTGCAGCTGCGAGCCGATAGCAGCCTTTCCCCTGCAGCACGTGAGAGAAAGTGCTCCTGCCCAGTAAATGGGCTCTGGGTGGAGCACCAACTGAGTATAATTGATTGACTTTTTATATTAAAGGTAATTTCATTCACCTGAAGCTAGGAAAGGCTTAATTTTAACTATTTCTGGGGTTCTGCTTATTTCTCAGGTTAGTATTATTTTCTTTCTTTCTGTCTTTAGAACTTCCCTAAACATTTTCTGTAGTGTAGGTCTGCTGGTAACAAACTTAATTTTTCCATATTTGAAAACATCTTCCTCTTTCATTTTTGAAGTAAGTTTTCACTGGGTATAAATTTTGGGTTAATTGTCACCCTGCAACCCCCATCCCCTGGCCCAGCCCAGTATTTTAGAGTTATCTCTCTTCTGGCTTGTATATTTTCACATAAGAAGCCTACTGTCATTCTTATCTGTTTCCTTTTTCTTTGACTGTCTTCAAAATTTTCTCTTTATGTTTAGTTTTAATCCACTTTTTTATGATGGGTCTAGATGTGTGTGGGTGGTGTCAGTTTTCCTTCTCTTTCTCCTTCTTCTTTACTTTGTTATTTTAATATGTTTTTTGGTGGCAATCCTCTGAGCTTCTTAGACCTGTGGCTTATATATTTCATGATCGGGGGGGAAATTCTCAGTCTTTATCTCTTCAAATATTTCTTATACCTTACACAGGTTAGACCCATAGTTCCGATGGTTCTGTAATTTTTGCTTTTCTTCACTCATTTTTTGTCTCTTTGTTTTTGTTTGGGTAGTTAAACATTTTTAAAAATTTAAGTATAATTGATATACAATATTATATTCACTTCAGGTGCACAATGTAATGATTTGATATTTGAATATATTTAGAAATGACCACACATTATTACATAGTGTTTCATTTTCTTGTGATGAGAGTTTTAGGTCTACTCTCTTTGTAACTTTCAATGAAAACAGTATTATTATTTTCCTTTTTTCTAAAAACGTGAAGTGTAGTTGATTAACAGTGATGTGTTAGTTTAAAATATACAGCAAAGTGATTTCATATATATATATATATATGCATATACGCATTCTCTTTCAGATTGTTTTCCATTATAAGTTATTACAAGATATTGTAATAGTTTGTGTGCAGTACAGTAGGTCCTTGTTGCTTACTTATTTTATATACAGAAGTGTGTCTATGTTCATCTTAAACTCCTAATTTATATCTCCCCCCACTCCACTATCCCCTTTGGTAACTATACATTTATTTGCTATGTCTGTGAGTCTATTTCTGTTTTGTAAATAAGTTCATTTGTATCACTTTTTGATTCCATGTATAAGTGGTACCATATGATATTTGTCTTTCTCTGATTTACTTCACTTAGTATGATAACCTCTAGGTTCATCCATGTTGTTGCAAATGGCATTATTTCATTCTTTGATAATGGCTGAGTGATATTCCATTGTACGTATGTACTGCATCTTCTTTATCTGTTCATCTGTCGGTGGACATTTAGGTTGCTTCTATGTCTTGGCTGTTATGAATAGTGCTGCAATGAACACTGGGGAGCATGCATGTATCTTTTTGAATTGTGGTTTTCTCTGGATATATGCCCCAGCGTGGGATTCCTAGATCATATGGCAGCTCTATTTTTTAATGTTTTAAGGAACCTCCATACTGTTCTCTATAGTGGCTGTACCAATTTACATTTCCACCACCAAGTGTAGGAGAGTACCCTTTCCCTCACACCCTCTCCAGGATGTATTGTTGTAGATTTGATGATGGCCATTCTTACAAGTGTAAGGAGATACCTCACAGTAGTTTTGATTAGCATTTCTCTAATGTTAAGGATCTATTGATGTGCTTTTTGGTCATTTGAATGTCTTCTTTGGAAAAACATCTATTTAGATCTTCTGCTTATTTTTTGATTGGGTTGTTTGTTTTTTGATACTGAGCTCCATGAATTTTTTGTGTATTTTGGAGGTTAATCTTGTTCACTTCATTTGCAAATATTTTCTTCCAGTACTTAGGTTGTTTTTTTATTTTTGTTTATGGTTTCCTTTGCTATGCAAAAGTTTTAAAATTTAGTTAGGTCCCATTTGTTTATTTTTGTAGGTTTTTTGTTTGTTTGTTTGTTTTTATTTCCACTGCCCTAGGAGATGAATCTAAAAAAATATTCCTGCAACTTTTGTCAGAGTGTTCTGTTTATGTTTTCCTCTAGGAGTTTCATAGCAGCTGATCTGACATTTAAATCATAAATCCATTTTTGAGTTTGCCTTTATATATGGTCTTAGAGAATGTTCTAATTTCACTTTTCTATGTGTGTTAATAGCTGTCCAGTTTTCCCAGCACCACTTATTGAGGAGACTGTCTTTTCTTCATTGTATATTCTTTGCCTCCTTTATTGTAGATAATTGACCATAAGGGCGTGGCATATTTATGGGCTTATTTATGGGCTTTCTATCCCATTACAATGATCTATATATCTGTTTTATGCCAGTACCATACTACAAACAGTAGTATTAATTACAACTGACATGCTGTTTGTCTTATATCTACAAAGGTGTTTTTTTCTTTTCTAAGATTTCACATATAAAAGAGATCATATGGTATTTGTCTTTGTCTGTCTGATTTCTTTCACTTAGCATAATGCCCTCATGATTCAACAAAATTTTGCAAATGGAAAAGTTTCATTCTTTTTTAATGACCTAATAATATTCCACTTTATAAATCTGGGGAATTTTTAATGACTATTTTTGTGAGTTTACTAATCTTTTTTCCACTTAGTTCCTTTGGCTTGTTGAGTTTATTGATCATCCAGTTAAAGGCATTCTTTTTCTATTATTATTTTTTATTTTTAGTATTTTCATTTTTTCCCCCTATAGTATTGACTGTTCTGCTTAAAATTTCCATCTGGTTTTTCATGTTGTTCACCTTTTCTAGTAGAACCTTTAAAGATATTAATCAGTGATTTTAAATTACTTCTCTGATAGTTGCAACATCTGCTTCCTCTCTAAGTCTCTTCTGTTGACTGCTTTGTGTTTTGAAAATGAGTTGTTTCTCTTGATATTTTGGTATATTTTCTAATTTTGATTCATTGCCTGATCTAACAGATCTGAGGTAAATATTGTATGACCAGAAATGGACATGATACTTCCTTTGTTAGACCATCAATGGGGGAAGAGGGTGATAGTGTTATTCAATCTAATCAGGAGTTGATTTTGTGTTTGTTTTTTTGTTACCATGGGAAACAATGGAAACAGTGACAGACTTTATTTTCTTGGGCTCCAAAATCACTGTAGATGGTGACTGCAGCCGTGAAATTAAAAGACACTTGCTCCTTGGAAGAAAAGCTATGACAAACCTAGACAGCATGTTAAAAAGCAGAGACATTACTTTGCCAACAAAGGTCCATCTAGTCAAAGCTATGGTTTTTCCAGTAGTCATGTA
>SJYA01002726.1:3839541-3858790 GCA_006410615.1 Neotragus moschatus
TTACATAGTGTTTCATTTTCTTGTGATGAGAGTTTTAGGTCTACTCTCTTTGTAACTTTCAATGAAAACAGTATTATTATTTTTCTTTTTTCTAAAAACGTGAAGTGTAGTTGATTAACAGTGATGTGTTAGTTTAAAATATACAGCAAAGTGATTTCATATATATATATATATATGCATATACGCATTCTCTTTCAGATTGTTTTCCATTACAAGTTATTACAAGATATTGTAATAGTTTGTGTGCAGTACAGTAGGTCCTTGTTGCTTACTTATTTTATATACAGAAGTGTGTCTATGTTCATCTTAAACTCCTAATTTATATCTCCCCCCACTCCACTATCCCCTTTGGTAACTATACATTTATTTGCTATGTCTGTGAGTCTATTTCTGTTTTGTAAATAAGTTCATTTGTATCACTTTTTGATTCCATGTATAAGTGGTACCATATGATATTTGTCTTTCTCTGATTTACTTCACTTAGTATGATAACCTCTAGGTTCATCCATGTTGTTGCAAATGGCATTATTTCATTCTTTGATAATGGCTGAGTGATATTCCCTTGTACGTATGTACTGCATCTTCTTTATCTGTTCATCTGTCGGTGGACATTTAGGTTGCTTCTATGTCTTGGCTGTTATGAATAGTGCTGCAATGAACACTGGGGAGCATGCATGTATCTTTTTGAATTGTGGTTTTCTCTGGATATATGCCCCAGCGTGGGATTCCTAGATCATATGGCAGCTCTATTTTTTAATGTTTTAAGGAACCTCCATACTGTTCTCTATAGTGGCTGTACCAATTTACATTTCCACCACCAAGTGTAGGAGAGTACCCTTTCCCTCACACCCTCTCCAGGATGTATTGTTGTAGATTTGATGATGGCCATTCTTACAAGTGTAAGGAGATACCTCACAGTAGTTTTGATTAGCATTTCTCTAATGTTAAGGATCTATTGATGTGCTTTTTGGTCATTTGAATGTCTTCTTTGGAAAAACATCTATTTAGATCTTCTGCTTATTTTTTGATTGGGTTGTTTGTTTTTTGATACTGAGCTCCATGAATTTTTTGTGTATTTTGGAGGTTAATCTTGTTCACTTCATTTGCAAATATTTTCTTCCAGTACTTAGGTTGTTTTTTTATTTTTGTTTATGGTTTCCTTTGCTATGCAAAAGTTTTAAAATTTAGTTAGGTCCCATTTGTTTATTTTTGTAGGTTTTTTGTTTGTTTGTTTGTTTTTATTTCCACTGCCCTAGGAGATGAATCTAAAAAAATATTCCTGCAACTTTTGTCAGAGTGTTCTGTTTATGTTTTCCTCTAGGAGTTTCATAGCAGCTGATCTGACATTTAAATCATAAATCCATTTTTGAGTTTGCCTTTATATATGGTCTTAGAGAATGTTCTAATTTCACTTTTCTATGTGTGTTAATAGCTGTCCAGTTTTCCCAGCACCACTTATTGAGGAGACTGTCTTTTCTTCATTGTATATTCTTTGCCTCCTTTATTGTAGATAATTGACCATAAGGGCGTGGCATATTTATGGGCTTATTTATGGGCTTTCTATCCCATTACAATGATCTATATATCTGTTTTATGCCAGTACCATACTACAAACAGTAGTATTAATTACAACTGACATGCTGTTTGTCTTATATCTACAAAGGTGTTTTTTTCTTTTCTAAGATTTCACATATAAAAGAGATCATATGGTATTTGTCTTTGTCTGTCTGATTTCTTTCACTTAGCATAATGCCCTCATGATTCAACAAAATTTTGCAAATGGAAAAGTTTCATTCTTTTTTAATGACCTAATAATATTCCACTTTATAAATCTGGGGAATTTTTAATGACTATTTTTGTGAGTTTACTAATCTTTTTTCCACTTAGTTCCTTTGGCTTGTTGAGTTTATTGATCATCCAGTTAAAGGCATTCTTTTTCTATTATTATTTTTTATTTTTAGTATTTTCATTTTTTCCCCCTATAGTATTGACTGTTCTGCTTAAAATTTCCATCTGGTTTTTCATGTTGTTCACCTTTTCTAGTAGAACCTTTAAAGATATTAATCAGTGATTTTAAATTACTTCTCTGATAGTTGCAACATCTGCTTCATCTCTAAGTCTCTTCTGTTGACTGCTTTGTGTTTTGAAAATGAGTTGTTTCCCTTGATATTTTGGTATATTTTCTAATTTTGATTCATTGCCTGATCTAACAGATCTAAGGTAAATATTGTATGACCAGAAATGGACATGATACTTCCTTTGTTAGACCATCAATGGGGGAAGAGGGTGATAGTGTTATTCAATCTAATCAGGAGTTGATTTTGTGTTTGTTTTTTTGTTACCATGGGGAAACAATGGGAACAGTGACAGACTTTATTTTCTTGGGCTCCAAAATCACTGTAGATGGTGACTGCAGCCGTGAAATTAAAAGACACTTGCTCCTTGGAAGAAAAGCTATGACAAACCTAGACAGCATGTTAAAAAGCAGAGACATTACTTTGCCAACAAAGGTCCATCTAGTCAAAGCTATGGTTTTTCCAGTAGTCATGTATGGATGTGCGAGTTGGACCATAAAGAAGGCTGAACACTGAAGAATTGATGCTTTTAAATTGTGGTGATGGAGAAGACTCTTGAGAGTCCTTTGGACTGCAAGGAGATCCAACCAGTCAATAATAAAGGAAATCAGCCCTAAATATTCATTGGAAGGACTGATGCTGAAGCTGAGCCTCCAATACTCTGGCCTCTTGAGGGAAGAACTGACTCATTTGAAAAGACCCTGATGCTGGGAAAGATTGAAGGCAGGAGGAGAAGGGGATGAAAGAGAATGAGATGGTTGGATGGCATCACCAACTCAATGGACTTGAGTTTGAACAAGCTCTGGGAGATAGCAAAGGACAGGGAAGCCTGGAGTGCTACAGTCCATGGAATCACAAAAAGTTGGACATGACTGAGTGACTGAACAACAGCAACATAGTTACCTTCAATGTATCACTAGCTTCAAATTCCTCTACTACTTTGTGGTGGAGGTTGAGTTACTGGAAGAGTTTTTCAATGTTCTTCCTCTATCTGCAGCTTTAAGCCTTCCTGTATCTCAGAGGCTTTTCTCTCTGCTCCTGATCTTCAACAAGGAGTAGACTTTGCTTCTTGTTATTTGGTGCCTGTTAGCCTGGTTGTAGGAGCAGGCAATTTCTTTGTTGTCCTGGTTCAGTTTTTGTCTTGGAGAAGTCCTGTGGCCCTGTACCTTGGCGGGGGTCATGGGGGGGGTGTCTTTAAAAAAAAAACACAAAAAACCTTTCCATGTGGAAAGTATGTTCAAACTGATTTAACAAGTGAAATCTTTGACACTGAAGCCAAAGGAGTTTCCAGCATTAGCACTGTGGTGAGACCAATAAAAAGACTTCTTCAATACACAGTCTCTGTCCATTTGTTCATTTTGCTCTTGTATAAATATGAAGCAACAGTCTGGGGCAATGATACAAAAGTCCAAGGAAGACCATTACATATAAAATATTACAAATGGCACTGCTACAGTTGTGGGACCCAGTGGTACTGGGTGAGGAAATATTCTAGATCAGTGTTGTTACTTTGGGGAATTTGGTTTGAGTTTAAAGTGCACAGGGCCATTTCTGTGGCCAATAGATCTCTGGCCAACAGACTTCTAGTTTTCTTGGAGAGGAGGGATTGGTAGTAGATAGCAAAGATGGGCAAAAAGAGGTACTGAACATCTTTCATGTTGGTGATGAGGTCTATCCTATTAATCAATATGTTGCAATCAGAGAGAACTCTCTAGTCTGTCTTTCTTTGAATTATTTCATGATGCAGCTTAATGGAGCAAAGCACCATGTCTGTTTGCTTATTCATGGAACAGGAGCTCTTTCACTGTTTTATAGAGCTGTGTTGTGATGTCTTTAATATTATATTTTTAGTGCTTTGTCATAATAGTAAATTATTAGAAGCAGCCTAAATGCTTGAAAATAGAGGTTTAGTTAGAAATGTAATATTCTGTATCTACTAACATGTAAGAAGTGGCAAGAATACACAGAAGAACTGTACAAAAAAGATCTTCACGACCCAGATACTCACAATCCTGTGATCACTTACCTAGAGCCAGACATCCTGGAATGTGAAGTCAAGTGGGCCTTAGGAAGCATCACTATGAACAAAGTTAGTGGAGGTGATGGAATTCCAGTAGAGCTATTTCAAATCCTGAAAGATGATGCTGTGAAAGTGCTGCACTCAATATGCCAGNGCGTGCTGCGATTCATGGGGTCGCAAAGAGTCAGACACGACTGAGCGACTGAACTGAACTGAACATGTAAGAAGAATTATTAATGACCTGGGAAAGTACTCATTGCATAAGGTTAATTGGAACAAAAAGTTTAAAAAATGTGTATATGCAATTGTTTCTTAACTGTGAAAAAAAGATATAGTTTGTGTAAGGAAAAGGTTAGAATGAATCTATCAGAAAAAATTAAAGTCATTAATTCTGAGTAATGAGATTATGGGTGATTTCACTTCTTGTCATCTTAATCTTCTTAATGTCCCAGATTTTCTTTTAATGAGCAAGTACTACTTTTAAAAACAGAAAAAGAAAAAAGTAATAATGTAAACGTGACATTTAGCAATTACTAAGGACTAGAACAAATGGCATTATTTGTTATTTAGTGATTATCTTCATGGGAAAGCCCTTAATGTTTGTACAGGTATGAGAGAAAGCATACTATTTTTGCTTCAAATGTTTTCATAGCTGTTTTACATAATGATATTAACCACATGATTCATCAATTCTGGATCCTGTTGCTATCTTCAAAGTACACCATTTATACCTTTTACATATACAAAGAAGGAATTAAATGCTTTCTGTGTTTATGTCTTATCTTTCTCTTCTTTGGTTAAAGGCCAACTCTGTGTGATTTAAATGATACATGTATTTTTGTTTTTAATAATTTAGGCATTAGGAAGCTCTTCTTTCCATCTAGACTAAATGCTTTCAACTCTTTCTTGGGTGGAAAAGCAGAACAACCAAATGCCATTTCCTAATGGGAAATGTTTCTAGTGAGCCCCAAAGAGTATTATAGAGATTTTTCTTAGATTATGAAGACACAAGTCATCAGTAGCTCTAGAAGCATTTTTCTTTTTTAGGGAAAGCTCTAGTAACAACTCACAATAAACTGTGGAAAATTCTGAAAGAGATGGGAATACCAGACCACCTGACCTGCTTCTTGAGAAACCTATATGCACGTCAGGAAGCAATAGTTAGGACTGGACATGGAACAACAGACTGGTTCCAAACAGGAAAAGGAGTATATCGAGGCTGTATATTGTCACCCTGCTTATTTAACTTCTATGCAGAGTACATCATGAGAAACGCTGGGCTGGATGAAGCACAAGCTGGAATCAAGATTGCCAGGAGAAGTATCAATAACCTCAGATATGCAGATGACACCACCCTTATGGCAGAAAGTGAAGAGGAACTAAAAAGCCTCTTTATGGAAATGAAAGAGGAGAGTGAAAAGTTGGCCTAAAGCTCAACATTCAGAAAACTAAGGTCATGGCATCTGGTCCCATCACTTCATGGGAAATAGACGGGGAAACAGTGGAAACAGTGTCAGACTTTATTTTTGGGGGCTCCAGAATCACTGCAGATGATGATTGCAGCCATGAAATTAAAAGATGCTTACTCTTTGGAAGAAAAGTTATGACCAACCTAGATAGGATTGTCAGAAGCAGAGACATTACTTTGCCATCAAAGGTCCGTCTAGTCAAGGCTATGGTTTTTCCAGTGGTCATGTATGGATGTGAGAGTTGGACTGTGAAGAAAGCTGAGCACTGAATAATTGATGCTTTTGGACTGTGGTGTTGGAGAAGACTCTTGAGAGTCCCTTGGACTGCAAGGAGATCCAACCAGTCCATTCTAAAGGAGATCAGTCCTGGGTGTTCATTGGAAGGAATGATGCTGAAGCTGAAACTCCAATACTCTTGGCAAAGTATTGACTCATTGGAAAAGACTCTGATGCTGAGAGGGATTGGGGACAGGAGGAGAAAGGGATGACAGAGGATGAGATGGCTAGATGGCATCACCGTCTCAATGGACATGAGTTTGTGTGAACTACAGGAGTTGGTTATGAACAGGGAGGTCTGGCATGCTGCAACTCATGGGGTCGCAAAGAGTCAGACACAACTGAGCAACTGAACTGAAATGAACTAGAAACAACTCTCACAGTGCCTGACTTATAGGAGGTTCTTAACAAATACTGTTACTATTATTGACATTGATTTTAAAAAATCACCACTAAATTATTGTGTCTGTGGACACAGATGTGTACATAGGACATAATGATGTGATTTGGGCAGTCTGCTTGTTGCAAGAAACAGATCAAGGGTTTCTGTATTACTTTTAAAAATTAAATTATTAAATAAATTATTTAATTACTAAAATTCAGAGTTTTATTTACCTTTGTTTTTCCAAATTCTTATAATTATCTTTGTTTCATTAGGGCTTTTGTTCCTCCTGAGCTTTTATCTTGTTTTTCATTTTGAACATATTCCTGTTTCCTCATTTTGCTTGACTCTCTGTGTTGGTTTCTCTGTAGTAGACAAAACAGCACCTCTCCCAGTCTGGAAGGAGTAGGAAATGAACCTCATCATTCAACATGCCCTAGCTCTTGGTTGTCTCTCAAATCTTTGTGATGGTGCAAGCCAATTATTTCATTTTTAATGGCTCCCAGTAGTTGAGGTTTGCCAAAACCTGTCAGTGTAACAAACAGGAGCATCTAGATTCACGCACCTAGATTCAGGCTGATTGAAATCCAGACCCTTGGGTAGCAGCTTTTAAAATATGCAAATATATATACAGTTCTGTGGGCCCCCCAAGCATAACTCCCCTAGGCCATCTGAGCCAGGCAATCTCGAAGGTACCTGCAGGGGGCTCCAGGCGGTGGAGTGTATAAGCTCCCTTCAAAGAGATGTCAGCAAGCTGTAGGAAGGCATAGGGGGAACAAAGCTGGCACTCACAAGCCTCTCCTCTGCAAGACCTCAGAGGTGCTCTACAGCTCTCTTGTTGTGTGGCAAAACGGAAGCTTGCAACTCAGGTCAACGCTCCAGGCTGAGCAAATGGGCCTCCCTCACCAAAAGACGGGGCTGCTGTTTCAGTTAGCAGCCTGAACTGTGCCCTGAGGTGGTAGTCTGCCAAAACCTGTCTTTCCTTTTGTTGCAAGCCTCTGGGACCCAGAAAAGCAAGCCCACCATGGCCACCAAAACCATGTAGCTGGAATGTCCCCTGCCCAGCAGATGCAAAACCTGGGCCCAGACATTGTAAATATTCCTTTTGTAGAGCTATTCACGGCCTAGAGCATGGACATGGTGCCCACTGCTGGAACTGGAATTAGAGAGGGAGTGTATAAACGTCCACAGGAAAAAAAGAGGACAAAAAGAAAGAAAAAAGCCTTGTATTAAAAAAACACACAACAAACACCCAAACAAAAGTTGGTGTTCCCTGACTAGCATGAGGATTGAAGATGGCGCCCCACAGCCATGAATTCCACGATTGCCCTTCAGGCAAGATTAGCAAAGGGGCCTCATTCACAACAATGTGAAAGCCTCTGGATCAGCCCTGGGGTGAATTAGCCCACAGTCAGCCCCTTCAGGGTCCTTTCTCAGATTTCTGTTACCTGGTGGACCTTGGGGCACCTTTGGTTTTCAAAGCTAAATGTTTTGGGGGCTTGTCTCTCAGATACTTGTCTTAAAAGTTGGGGTTCAAACCATTCCCTCCTCAGGGAGAAGCTCTGGGTTTTGAGTTCCCTCCTGACTGTGGGTTGCCTCGCAGCTGGTGGGATTTTGGTGAGATTATGTCCCAGACTTTCCTACCCCTTCCATATGGGTGTTCTCTCCGATTGTTTGCCTGCTGCATAGAATCAGTCAGTTTTTAGTGTCTCCCCAACCACTGCCCCCCAGGCACTTGTTCTATACTTAGCTGCAAATTCATTATGTCTGTGAGTGGATGTGAGCCCAGGATCCTTCCCGGTTGCCATCTTGAACAGAAACCTGTGTTTCTAACACCTATTTCATATACTGGAAGGACATAAACTTTAGACGTCATTCATTTGACTTGAGAATATTATAGGAAAAAAATGAGAGATGCATGGAGATTCATGATTCCTTTTATTTTTTTTCCCCCCTTAGTCAAGGGATTGAATCCTGTATGCCACATTGTTAATTTCCCCTTATGCAAGAAAATTTGAGGAATAACCTCCTTAAAACCTGTTGTTTATTTCAAATAACTTTGGTAGGCTGAGTTTCCCCAGTGTCATAAAGTGTTTCTTAAGAATTCCTGTGCATTGATTTTTGTGGGACACACTATTAGAAACAAAAGAAAAATATTTTCTGGATAGTCAGCCTTGCCTCACAGATAACAGTTGGTCCAAGTCAAGTTCTAATTGAAGGCATTTCTGCATGACTAAAAACAGCGCAAAAATGCACTTTCCCCTCCAAATTTATTTGCTTTTTGGTAGGAATTGTGGTATGTTGGTAAATAAGTTAATTGCTGCAAAGACTTAAAAGTTTTAAAAGGAAAAAAGACAGTATTTATTACCTGGGGAGTTTACAAGCCCATCCATGCTTCTGTACAGTGAGAGAATTTAATATGCTGTAGTTGTGACTGAATTATGGAACAGATAAGTGACCAAGTGCCCTGCATCCATTTTTTCTGGGGGAAGCGTCTTCCTACTTCCAAGGAAAGGCTGGATGATCTCTCTGCAGAAGTCTCTCTGCTTCCATTCTTGCCCTCCTGTGGCCCGTTCTCTCCACAGAAGATAAAGTAAGGATTTAGAAAGAGAAAAAAATGGTTTATTTCACTCTCCTGTTTAAAATTGTCCCAGGGTTACCCACAAGGCTTAGAATAAAACCCAGAGTCTTTAGCCTAGCGCTCAGAAAGCCCCATAACCCATTGTCTGACATCCCCTTGGTCCTCTTCTTCTGCTTTTCAGTCTCATCTGCTGTGCCACAGTCTCAGTGGCCTTCCAGTGATTGAATTTGTTCCTGCCTTAGGTCCTTGTTTCAACCTGTTCTTTCGGTCAGCAATCTTCTTGCTACCTCTCTTTTCTTAGCTGCTTCCTTCCTTCAATCAGATTTCACTTCCTCAGAGATGCCTCTTCTGACTGTCTGTTTTACAAGATGAGCTGGTAGCCACCTTATCCTTCTATTTCTTTTAAAACCCGTGGCGGATTCATGTTGCTGTATGGCAAAACCAATACCATATTGTAAAGTAATTAACCTCCAATTAAAATAAATAAATTTAAATTAGAAATAAAAATTATTTGTTTGCTTATTTATTTAGCTGTGCCTGGTCTTACTTCGCACATGGGATTTTTGATCTTCATTGCAGCATGTGGGGTCTTTTTTTTAGTGGCGGCATGTGAACACTTAGTTTTATGTGGAGTCTAATTCCCTGACCAGGGGTTGAACCTAGGACCCTTACACTAAGAGAGTGGACACCCACTGGACCCCCATAGAAGTCTCTCTCCCTTTGTTTTTAATCTCTGCATAATCAGTTCAATTCAGTTCAGTCGCTCAGTCATGTCCAACTCTGCAACCCCATGAACCGTGGCATGCCAGGCCTCCCTGTCCATCACCAACTGCTGGAGTCTACCCCAACCCATGTCCATTGAGTCGGTGATGCCATCCAACCATCTCATCCTCTGTCATCCCCTTCTCCTCCTGCTCTCAATCTTCCCCAGCATCAGGGTCTTTTCAACTGAGTCAGCTCTTTGCATCAGGTGGCCAAAGTATTGGAGTTTCAGCTTCAACATCAGTCCTTCCAATGAACACCCAGGACTGATTTCCTTTAGGATTGACTGGTTGGATCTCCTTGCAGTCCAAGGGACTCTCAAGAGTCTTCTCCAACACCACAGTTCAAAAGCATCAATTCTTCAGCGCTCGGCTTTCTTCACAGTCCAACTCTCACATCCATACATGACTACTGGAAAAACCATAGGCTTGACTAGATGGACCTTTGTTAACAAAGTAATGTCTCTGCATAATACTTTTCACTATAAGCTACTTCTCTTGTTTGCTTGTTTATTGTTAATGTCCCCTTCCTGCCTAGAATAAAAGCCTCATGGGTATAGGGACTTTGTCTAGTCTTATGAATCTCTAATCCTACTGCCTAGTACAGTGCCAGGCACATAGAAGTGCTAAGTTGCTTCAGTCATATCTGACTCTTTGCGAACCTAAGGCCCTCTAAAAATGTGGAATAAATAATGTTCAATGAAGGGAATAGTAAGGTCATAGAATACCATTATGAGGATTAAATAAGATAATGTCTGTAAAATGCTTAAAGTAGGAAAGTGATATATGATATACTTAGCAGGATTCTTTTTGCTTGTTTGTTTCAGCCATGCCATGTGATATGCAGGATTTTAGCTCCCCGTCCAGGGATCAAACCTGTGCCCCCTACATTGGGGGCTTAGAGTCTTGACCTCTGGACCACAAGCAAAGTCCCCAAAGTGATATATAATATACTTAATAAGTGATAACTACTGTTGTTATATTTTGTAATTTCTTCAGTTATTTCTCCTCTGATCTTTATAATTGGGAAGTTCCCTGTAATCCAACTCTTTTGCCCACAGTGATCTAATTTTCTTCTTTGTGGGCCACAGATAATTGTACTCATGAGGTATTAGAAAATAGCAAGTTTAGCCCTTGGCATTCACCTTTTCAATTAAATAATTCCTTCTTATTAAGTTAAATAATTCTAATTCCATGTATCTTTTCTTATACTTGGAGAAGTGACTTAAGAAAATTCTTGTGTTGTCCCTGTCAGAATCCTGTGCCAAGGCTACTGAATGGAGCCATCACCACATACTAATTAGAAAATTCCAATACAGCTCTCATTTGTCCAGACATAAAAGAAGTTGCCCACAGAATTTTCCCTTGAAAGTGACAATTTCGCAATAGTAGTTCCACCTACTCTTAAGGGGCAGGAGTTCCTTGAATAGACATTCTTATATGCATTTTGGAAAAGACAAATGAGATAAATAAGGGGCCTGGTCTTTATTCACCTCTAAGTTCATGATCTATTTTTAGAGAGCTCTTTCCATAGCACCTTAGGTTCCCCAGTCATAAGAAGACCATAATAACTGAAGTTAGAATCTGGGAAATTATTTCATATCCAAAGTGAATACTGTAATACTCCAAAGGGAAATTAGAAGAAGTGATCTGGTCTGGGTATTTCAGCATATGCAGAAGGTTCTGATTTTCTGGTTTCCTTTGTTCCATTTAGACCCTAAGCATGGAAAGAACTATGACTACTGCATCTTTCTTTGGACTCTTTGTGCAGGATTTTATCTAAGGACTCTTAATTTTCATAGCAAACAGTGGTTATTTCATTAAAAAAGAAAAAATGATGTACAAATATTTCCTCAATATGTCGAGGCATTGGTGGGATTTTGAAACTATCTGAACAGTTTATGTTATAGAATTGCAGAATAGAAAAGGAATTTGTCAGCTCACTCTGGGTGTGGCCAAGCTTACTCATATTTGGCTGTTCTCCTAAACTGTTTCTCAATATGGAATGTACATTTGAAAAAAGAGACAAAATAAGAGCATGTAAAGACATTACAAATGACAATTTATCCCTTTGTATGTACACTTTTCCCTCCTTCATAATAAAGTCAGTTATGCTTTTTCTTTTATTCCTGGTAGAAATTGTGATATTAAGGCCATACTAAATCTTAAATACCATAAAGCAAAGGCCCCAAACTTCTAGGATCTAATGCCTGATGATCTGAGGTGAAGCTGATTTAATAATAACTGAAATAAAGTGCACAATAAATGTAAGGCACTTGAATCACCCCAAAACCTCCCCCCCCACCCTCGTCCATGGAAAAGTTGTCTTCCATGGAACCAGTCTGGCCCATGGTGTCAAAAATGTTGGGGACTGCTGCTATCGAGCATTCATGACTGCAATCTAGCATTGCTGTCTTGTTATAGAAATTTAAATTACATTAGAGGCAATAAAAGAACAATATTAATACTGTGAAGCACCAAAATCAGTGAGATAAAGGATAGGGTTGAGAAAAATCACAGAAGTGGCTAAGGAAAAGGCCTGAGTTGCAAGAGATTAGAAATTAAATTATGGATATGAAGAAGAGCTAGTGGGGATCCAAGACACAGAAAAAAACTATTCATGGACAAGAAAAGAGAAAAAAAAGATTCAAAGATATACTAAAAGAAAACTTTCCTAAAATTAAAGAAGATTTGAGTCCTTAGATTTAAAGGGTTTATGGGTGGTGCAGGAAAAATTAATAAATTATAACCACATTTCAAAATACATTCTGGTGAAGTTAAGTAAAGGAAAACAAAATTCTACAATGTCCACAAACAGAAACAGGTCACTGTTATTCCTATTCTCTCCCCATTTCCATCAACTTGTAACTACAAAAACAAAAGCAGCCAAACAGTTCTCACTGATTCTTCAGGAGCATTTTCTGATGGAAGACAATGAAATAACATCTATAGAATGTTATGGGGGAAAGAATGTTGAGTGTCACCCAGCTGAGGACTCATTCTCATGTGAGGCCAGTACCAAAATATCCTCAGGAATGAAATTATTCACAAACTCTTCCTGGAAAATTTCTTGAAAATGTAACTCACCTAATCAGAATAAAAATAATAACAATAATGTAAAAAGAGACGAGGGTGTTAGTCACTCAGTCATGTCCAACTCTTTGGGATCACATGAACCCACCAGGCTCCTGTGTCCATGGGATTCGGAAGGCAAGAATACTGGAGTGTGTTTCCATTCCCTTCTCCAGGGGATCTTCCCAACCCATGGATTGAACTGTTTCATTACCAGATTCCTTACCATCTGAGCCAGCAGTCACCACTCTTTGTGACCACATGGACTGTAGCCTATCAGGCTCCTCTGTCCATGGGATTTTCCAGGCAAGAATACTGTAGTGGATTGCCATTTTCTTTTCCAGGAGATTTTCCCCACCCAGGGATTGAACCCAGGTCTCCCGCATTGTAGGCAGACACTTTACTGTCTGAGCCACTAGGGAAGTCCTCTGAGCCACCAGGGAAGCCCGTAAAAAGAGAAGAAGAAACCAAATTCATAGGTGAAGTCAAAAAAACTGGGGGAAAAAACACAATTGATTTAGCTTTAAAAGTAAGGGCAACATTTTAAATTACAAGTATAGAAAATCTTATACAAACACTTGCAATATATAAATATTTATTAATTAATTTTTTGGCTGCACTGTGTGGCTTGTGAGATCTTAGTTTCCTGACCAGGGTTTGAACCTGGGCCCTTGGCAGTGAAAGCATAGAGTCCTAACCACTAGACTGCGAGCATATTCCATGAAATAAATATAAAGTATGATTCAGCTGTTGGTAAACTAAGAATAATTAGAAGCCAGAAACACAAGAAAGAGTAATTCCACAGGAGCCTGTGACCTTGGAGTAGTGTCTGTCTGGTACAACATCTCCTTATGATGATTCCTGGTGAATTTTTCCAGGATTTTAATGGGCCAGATGTTATCAAGGGAAGCAAAAACTGGAGCTTAATCAAGATAAGGGTAAATTGAAGAGTTCTGCATAAATTGGAGACTCCTAAAAGATGTCATCTTCATTAGGTATAAGATCAAAGACAAGGAAGAACTATTTAATTAAAAGTACAGGTACCACTGGTTATCCTTATGATGGATTTAAAAATGGAAAATGCTTTCCTCTTCATGTCTTACATGAAAATCAGTTCCAAAGAAATTCATGACTTAGAAATGAAAAGGCAAAATTTAAGAGCTTTTAGTAAAAACAGAGACTATATGACTTCAGAATATGGAAAGATTTCACATTCAAGACAAAAAAAAAGAAACTAACAATAAAGGTAAAGATTAATATATATATAATTATTATTTATATACAATTTAACATAATTACTATATTAAACATATATATTGATACGGGCTTCAGACAGCAAAGAATCTGCCTGCAATACAGGTGACCTGGGTTGGATCCCTGGATTGGGAAGATCCTTTGGAAAAGGGAATGGCGATTCATTCCAGTATTCTAGCCTGGAAAATTCCATGGACAGTGGAGCCTGGGGGGCTACAGTCCATAGCGTCATAAAGAGTCAGACATGACTGAGTGACTGACACACACATACAATTTAACATTATTATATTAAACATGTATATTGATACATTGTTTAGGAAAATACACATGTAATAAAACTATGAAGAAAACCAAGAGAATGGGTAATGCTTATTTGGTGTAGCATTACCTCAGCACTGGGGACCAGGAAGGGGAACACAGGGCCCTCAAAGCTCAGGGTATAGTAGAAGGGGCCTGGGTGTCATTTTATTATTCTTCATATATATAAATAGGTATATATGTACATATACTTATATGTCTGTCTTATCCATATCTGTGGGCTAACCGGGATCAACTGGGCAGTTCTTGCTTGGGGTCATTCATGTCATTGCAGGTAGATGTTGGCTGGGGCTGCCCATTCAAGGGGGCTTTCCCGCGTGGTCAGCAGCTGGTACTGGCTACTGTTTGGGAGTCCAGCTGGGGCTGCCTACCAGGATGTCCACATGTGACTTCTCGTGAGGTCTGCGCTTCTCTTAGTGTGGAGGCTAGTACAAGAATGACTGTTCTTTAAGTCTCAGGATATTGCCAGGCTCTAATGAACTAGCCTCAAAAGTCATATGACTTCGTTTCTGCCGCATCTATTGTCCAGCTAGTCACTAAGGCCAGCTTCAAAGAGAGAATTGGGATACACATCTTGATGGGAGAGGCAGCATGTGTGTGCAGGAAGGGAAGCATTGGTGGCAGCCGTCTTCCACTTTGGGGGAGTGTTTCCCGCCCCACCTACCTGTTGCCTGCTTATTGAGCCACTAAGGGGACAGCCACTCTGTCTCCAGGAAAGGTGCAAATCTGCTCTATTAGATATTGACTTTAAGATCTAGAAGTCAAGTGGCCATATACTGTGTGCTTCTGGCTGTTTTTTTTTTTTTTTTTAATTGTCATATCTTTTTCAAAACCAGCAGTCTATAGCAATTTACTTTTGCAAATGTCTGGCTTTGATATTCATCCTTGAACTCATCTGGACAGTGGAGGTGGCTTTGAGGAATGATAGCCAGCATCTGTTCCTCCTCACCCCCAACCCATTTTTGAACTGTACCTTGCTGTTCTTGAATTACAGATTTCACCATGTTCACATGCAGTGTTGTGTGGGTGGTTGGAGGGGCTGTCACTACACTGGGAAAATGCTTTGAATTTGAAAGAATTTTGCATTTATTTGAGGGCTTTTATTTGTGCACTTGAGCAGTCCAAAGTGTCCTTGTGTACAAGCCCTGCCTTTGCTTAACTCCTATTATTATCTTGCCTTGGAAGGTCATGCCAACTGCTTAATTACATGGAGAGTTATGAAACAGCTAGGGCACCAGCACATTATTCAAATGTGGGTTCCTGAAGGAAAATAAACTCTTCTCCTTCTTCCACTGAGGACAGCTGCCAATAAACCAGGCATGTTTGTTTGTTTGTGGCCACATGTATAGCTTCCTTGTATAAAGGGATTCCATGGCTGGCAAAAATCCTGGATTCACCTTTCCTGACAGCACCAGTAGTTATAGTATAATAGAACGGTTTTAATTCAGAAAGAGATTAAATCTGAGTACTTTGAGTCAGACTTCTTTCATTGAATGTAAACAATAAAACCTCTTTATGAAGGCTTTCCTACTTTACTCAGAAGTAGGCTAATGCATTTCACATATACCTGTAATCAAACATCAGGCTTAATAAAAGTGTACGTTTATTAAAGAGATGATTATGTAGTTTAAGTTTCCCATGGTCCACCTGCCCCCCAACTATCAACCTTCAGAAGAAAACTAAGAAAGCCCATGTTCCGAGAGGTTCAACCAGTCAGATTCCTGTTTGGGACCAACTCTCACCTTGGGAACACATAGACTTGGCATTTCAAGCATTGCCTTTGTTTTATATGTGTTTAGGCAGAACATGCTAATTCTAAAAGAACTCTTTGCAAAATTAGATGCTGAAAGAGAAACAGAGCAGAAGCAGATCCTTTGAGAAAGCTCCTCTCCTGAAGAAGTGTTTTTCACAAGGCCCTGAGATAGCCAGGAATTCTTGCTTCTGCAGGAAGCAGCTTGCCCCGTTGCATAGGGTGGGGCCCTCTCTTATTTCTTTAAACACTTTTGGAGAAAAAAAAGAAAAAAATCAGGCTCAAATGCCAAAAGACTACTTTAACCCTCCAATCCCAGAACCCAAGGTCAACCAGAGGTCACACATGCTGTGCTTAAGCCCAAAGGTTGGCCTGCTCTCCAGGCAGTATCTGTTCCTTCTGAAATCTATAGCGAAAATTGAAGCCATGGAAACGCTGCTCACTCATTCTAAGTCAGAGCTACCTGTGATTTATTAAGTGGTATGAGGTGCTGGTCAGGGCATGAAGTCAAGTATTAAAACAGAAAATCAAACCTCCCCCCCTCCTTCTTGAAAACTAATTTAGACCATATCCAAGTTTTTATAAAGACATTCCTAATACCATTGTGCTGTAAATCCTGTCTGATCCAACCTTCAAATATTTATGTAAACTGAAATATGTCTGAAAAGAAGTCAAAACAAAACAAATATGTTCCTCATCTTGTTACACAGGTCCCTCCTCCCTCATTTACATTCAAGTGTAAACCGCTCCAACTGGTTCCCAGCTGTTAGGGCTGGTTAATTAGCGATAATTGCAGAGATTATTTCTTTCAATGTGCTGATGGCCTTATGTATTGCAACCAATTTAGCCTGGAGTTTTCAGCATGTGTGAAATGCTTTGGTAGCAGTTTTTTTTTAAATTATTACAGGTAAGGGCAGTTGGTTTAGTCTCCCTACAACCTGCCCTAGCAATAATGAGTGCTTTTGATACAGCTACAGGTTGGCCACGATGTGTTGCTCCTTAAGCTGTGAATTCAGGTTTTACTGTCATGAGAGTGAGCTGTTTCTCCTGGGATCATTTTGGGTGAAGTGCTTTAACTCAGTTCCAGATGCAGTTTGCTAATGATAATTTGCGTCACTTGCAAGTTGTAGCAACCTCAGGATCTCATGGTCTATCTTTTGGCTCCTGATACCATGTAATTAGAGAGAGTGGAAAATAGGAAAGAATTTTAAAGTGACTGTACTCACATTACAGTTCTGAAACCCAGGGAAAGAAAAGAGGAACCATTATTTGTATTAACGAAGGAATACTTTTGGAAGTTACCTGGTAACCTTTTTTTTTAACTTTTTATTTTATATTGGAGTATAGCCTGTTAACGATGTTGTGATGGCTTCAGGTGGGCAGCAAAGGGACTCAGCCATACATATACATGTATCCATTCTCTTCCAAACTCCCTTCCCATCCTGGCTGCCACATAGTATTGAGCAGAGTTCCCTGTGCTATACAGTCGGACCTTGGGTAAACTTTTGATATAGGAATCAAGAGTGAAAGTTAGTGGTTTTTGCCCTCACAAAATTGATTTGTTTATGCTGTTTTTATTGATTCATCCAACATTTATTGAATACACTGTGCTATGTTTAGAGAGATGAGAATAAAGAAGAGTGGGTGGGGTACAGATCCTACTTCAGGGGGTCACTCACATATGGTATCTTATTTGAGAATGACTATAATCCTGTGGGGTAGGCAGAGCCCGTGTTCATCACCCCACTGTATAGGTGAGGCACTTGAAGCTTGGAGAGGTTAAGTGACTTGCCCAGGATGACATACCTAGTGAGAGCCAAGATGAGGCACCAAGGCTCTGACTCCAAGTCTAGTCTTTTTTTCCTTGCATGTATTGAGGTCTCAATGGTAGGGAAGTAGGGAAAATGCGAATAGGCCTGTAAAAACAAAACAGCCACAGCTACATGTCACCTACCTGTTTAGAGCTGCACACACCAGAACTAGATCTTCTGGGCAGTGAACAGTGCAGATAAATAGGGAGAACTCTGGGGTGCTGGGAGTCCCTGCAGGCTTCACCCTGAAGCACATTCCATGCCTCTGCTACCTCCTATCTCCCCCCATACTCCAGTACCCTGAGGTCAGCAGGGAGAGTAGCCCCTTCTGTCTTTGCCATACCCCATCTAAACTGTACTGAGCAAAGCTTTGATGAGACTCGGGTCTGTGCGAGCTGGAAACTACAGATGAAGTGAATGGCGTGTGACACCTAAAGTCTCACAGGAGGATGATGGCAAATGATTTTCTTGTCTTGAGCAGAGATCTGGAGTGAAGCAAGAGATGGCAGTTTTAGGAGTGTTGGGCCAGAGTGGTAGTGCCGGTGGTGACAGCTCTGTGACCAGGATCAGGCCTCATTGGGCATGTGACTTCTGCAGACAGTACTTAGGTTTGATGCTCTGCTGTCCCCATCTTGAAATTTTTAATAATTTTTTAATAAGCGGCCCAACATTTTCATTTTGTACTTGTTGCTGTTCAGTCTCTCTAAGTCATGTCCAGCTCTTTGTGAACCCATGAACTACAGCACGCCAGGCTTCCTTGTCCTTTGCTCAAACTCATGTCCATTGAGTCAGTGATGCCATCCAACCATCTCATCCTCTGTTGTCCCCTTCTCTTGCCTTCAATCTTTCCCAGCATCAGGGTCTTTACGAGTCAGCTCTTGGCAACAGGTGGCTAAAGTATTGGAGCTTCAGCCTCAGTATTAGTCCTTCCTATGAATATTCACAACTGATTTCCTTTAGGATTGACCAGTTTGATCTCCTTGCAGTGCAAGGGACTCTCAAGAGTCTTCTCAAGCATCACAGTTGGAAAGCATCAATTCTTTGGCACACAGCCTTCTTTATGGTTCAACTCTCACATCCGTACATGACTACTGGAAAAATCCATAGCTTTGACTATACAGACCTTTGTCAACAAAGTGATGTCTCTGCTTTTTAATACTCTGTCTAGGTTTGTTATAGCTTTTCTTCCAAGGAGCAAGCATCTTTTAACTTTGTGGTTACAGTCACTGTCCACAGTGATTTGGGAGCTCAAGAAAATAAAATCTGTCAGTTTCCATTTTTCCCTCATCTATTTGCCATGAAGTGATGTTCAGTTCAGTCGCTCAGTCGTGTCCAACTCTTTGCGACCCCATGAATCGCAGCACGCCAGGCCTCCCTGTCCATCACCAACTCCTGGAGTTCACTCAGACTCACGTCCATCAAGTCAGTGATGCCATCTAGCCATCTCATCCTCTGTCATCCCTTTCTCCTCCTGCCCCCA
>SJYA01002726.1:3860360-3925537 GCA_006410615.1 Neotragus moschatus
GACCGGATGCCATGATCTTCGTTTTCTGAATGTTGAGCTTTAAGCCAACTTTTTCACTCTCCTCTTTTACTTTCATCAAGAGGCTTTTGAGTTCCTCTTCACTTTCTGCCATAAGGGTGAAGTGATGTGCACCCTGCAAATTCTGAAGCCTGTCCTGACCGTGTGTTTTACTTCATTGTTTATGCTCCTTCAGTGTTTGACTATTAGGCAGTATTAGTACTATTGAGTATCAAACCTGTTTGAGTATTGGTATTGAAATTTAGTAGAGACCACATATACTCTTCATGTTGCAAGTTGGACCCACTAGAGAAAGCAAGAATGAAAGAGAGAAGAGGGACATATTTTTCTTACACATCAGGTAACAGAAAATAACTTTAGCTTGGTGGAATAACAGAAGGGAAAGTACTAAAAGTACTCAATTACTGGTTTTGTTTAAACCTAGTAAGCTGTAGCAGTGAGTCTCTGTGTAGGGAAAAGAGAAACACACTGAATTGAGTTATTTGACTTATGCTTTTCTTACAGCATGTTCGATATCCAGCATAAATAGAGACTTCTTATCTTGAATCCCTTGAATTTCTGAGATATCAGAGGAGTTGCATAGAATGGAATGCAAGAGATATTTGGCTTAAGAGTTCTATAGAATAGACTTTTAGATCAAGATACATGTAGAGACAATCTGAGAGATTTATTCAGATACTTGGAACTTGAGTGGTAGGGCAGGCATTTGTTTAACTTCAATTAATAGGCAACAGAAGTTGATTCAAGTTTGTAAATTTTCTTAGGGAAGTGCTGGCTGATGATTATGATGATAGAGAAATAAATAACAGCAATTGCAACGCCAGTCACAGGTTCTATTTAGTGAGTGTTTTCACAGGATAAGATGGTTGGACGGCATCATTGACTCACTGGACAAGAGTTTGAACAGACTCCAGGAGATAGTGAAGGACAGGGAAGTTTGGCGTGCTGCAGTCCATGAGGTCACCCAGGGTCGGACATGACTTAGTGCCTGAACAACAACAACTTACCGAAGGACTTTTCAAGTATTAACTCACTTAGAGCTTATTATTGTTATGGGGTTGCCACTTATATTATTCTAATTTGACAAATGAGGAAACTGGCACCATAGAGTCAAAGAACTTTGCTCAAGGATCCACAATTGGAATGCTTTGTTGTTGGATTTTAACTGCCTGGCTCCAGCACTAATTTCAACTGAGGTATTTTGCCTCCTAACGTTTTTCTGTTAATGCTCCTCCCAACAAACGAAAATATACATTAAAAAGACATTTTCCTGTGGTTTTAACTCTTAGAACCTAAGTCTTCATCAGCACTTGCCCCACCACGAATTCTAACCCAGTTGGTTCAGGGGATGGTTGAAACAAAGTAAATTTGGGTACTTGCTGATGTGGATTCTGATTGTAATGAGCAACTTGTGAGAAGGAGGGCAGGACTAAATGGGGAACTGTGAAATGTGGTCATCATTTTTGTCATTGACTCTTCTCCCTATAAAGTTGCTTGGGGTGATGTGGGTCACACTACCTTTGTGCACAGTCAGAAGACAGACCTGGCTGAGTTGTCCCAAGTGGTCATGTTGAGTTCTTGGTGACTGATCAGTGCTCTCTAGGTGGGGAATCAGGAAATAGCAGGTGCATCCACACTGGTGAGACCCAGCCAGGAGTCAGAGGCCTCCACTTCTAGATTTCTAAGGAGCTGCCATTTCCCCAACTATTTTAAGACCATGAGTTCTGCTGCGTAGGTCTTCTTAATGGGCTGATGTCCTTTAAATAGGTGCACAGTGTACCTCTGTTGATTTTTCTGAGGACTGCTGCTGTATCATCCAGTTCAATCAACTTAGCTTTGCACCATTCCATATAAAGAAACAGGTATTGAATTTCACTGGGACTTCATTTTAGGCTTATCTTGACCTTTATCCTTATGGTCTCTTAGCTTTCAATAGGTATTCAGCATTTTAAATGCCTGCTTTTAAGGGGAATGTTTATTCAGTCTCAGGTACTAAAAGAAAGATTGGCAGTCCAAACAGATTTGAAAACAAAGAGGGAGAGTCAAAACAAATTTGAATAAAAGTTTGTTCGTGATTAATGTCTTTGAGTTTAGGCACTCAAAGAGTGTTTAAGAAGTCATTCTAACTTCTTTGCGGTTTGAGATTGGAGGGGAAAGAGGGGTTTTAGGATTGGATTGTGCTCTGGGTCACTGAGCTGCTACTGCCTGAGACCTCCATTCTTTTATTTTTCTGCTTAGAGATTAGTTCTTTTTTGCAGCATAAAGTTAGCAGGTTTGGGAAAACAGAGTGGGTCTACCCTTTTGTCTTAGGTGGGTTTAGGAAGCAGACCTTGAGAAGAGGATTCCTGTATAAATGGTGAGTGATAAAGTGCTCTAAGGAGAAACCAGGAAGGGAAGGAAGCAAAACCAGGAGGGAAACAGGACAGGTAAGGCTTTTAGTAACACTAAGGAAGCTTGTGACTTCAAGTGAGAAGCCACGCTTAGCTGAGTCCCAAGAGGAGTGCTAATGTCTAAACTATACTGCAGTTTGTCCTGGGCAAGAGAGCTGGACTTTCACTGTCCTGCATCAGGCATTCATTAGCCATGAGCCCTGGATGGCAGGAATGTAAACTCCCAGGCACTTCTGGCTCTGGGTGCTTCCAGGCCAAGTGAAACTGACATTCAGGGTAGGCCTCCGCAAACGATGGTAAGTGAGGGCAGTGGGAATGAAGTTTGTAGAGCTGAGTGACAAGCATATAATTCCAGGTGGAGCACAGCAGAATTTGCTATAGACAAGGGCTTCCTTGGTGGCTCAGACAGTAAAGAATCTGCCTGCAATACAGGAGACCCAGGTTCAATCCCTGGGTTGTGAAGATCCCCTGGAGATCTTCAATGGCAACCTAACCCACTCCAGTATTCTTGCCTGCAGAATCCCATAGACAGAGGAGCCTGAAAGGTTATAGTCCATGGGGTCGCCAAGAGTCAGACACAACTCAGCAACTCACACTTTCTATTATTCCTTCAAGCGTGGACCTTGGATGAAGAGGACGGTTCTATACCTAAGGGCTCATGGAGGGAAGCTATGCAGAGGAGTTCTGGAAGGGATGAATAGACAAAATGTGCTTGAAAGCATGAAAAACAGCTAGAACCCCTCAAATCATGAAGGCGATACGGTTTGGAGTGCATCTCCTGAGTAGGAGGACCAGTGCTCTGCCTGTTGCTGGCAGCTCAGAGAGGTGGTAGGACCACTAAGGGGAAGGCTACCAGTTTTCATTAAGGATCCAGCCTTGACATAGAAGCAGGACAGTCACTTATTTTTCAATGGTTAATGAGCATCTCAAGGCTGGTTACAATGGAGAAAATCTGGATGCTCTTCCAACATTTTCTGGGCACAGTTCAAACTCCTGATTGCCCTAGATGAAGAGCGAGATCCAAAATAGGGCTCCTGATCCCATTTTGGGTCAGAATTTTTGATAAGCCCAGGGTATGTCTAGAGGACTATACATTGATCCTTAGAGATCTCAGTTGAGCTCCTATAACATAACCATTACTTTCAGCAAGTGGGACTCACAGACTTTACATAGAACATGTGTGTGTGTGTGTGCACTCATGTAGTTGCTAAATCATGTTTGACTCTTTGCAACCCCATGGACTGTAGCCCACCAGGCTCATCTATCTATGGGATTTTCCAGACAAGAATATTGGAGTGGATTTCCATTTCCTTCTGCAGGGGATCTGCCTGACCCAGGGATTGAACCTGTGTCTCCTGCTCGGCAGGCAGAGTCTTTACTATTGTGCCACCAGGGAAGCCCTATGCAGAACATAGCTAATTTCATTTCTTCTGAACACAGCTAATTTCTCCAATCCAGAAAGCTGGACCCTCTTGGACAAGTATGTTGATCATTCCTAGTGAGAAAACAATCTCAGTTTAGTAATTATTATGCTCAGTCCAATGTTGTAAGAAAAATGTACATTTCCTTCCAAGGTAAGACATCTCCCTATCACTGCTGCCCCATCCCAAATGTGGACCTCCAGTGGAGGAGAAGGAGAAGGAAGAGGAGGAGGAGGAGGAGATTTGCTTCTCCATTGTGTTGCCTTGTGTTTCTCAGCCCTTCTCATCCACTCTCTGGGCTGCCTCTGGCTCTTCCTGGGTTGGAGGTAGGGGAAGGAGAAGGGAGAAGGAAGCAGGAAAGTTCTTACTTAACCAACACTGTGAGATGTATCAGAGCCTGCAGGTGGCTGTAGCCAGCTCTTTTGGGGGAACTTTGTGATTCCTGCAGTTGCAGNCTCTGGGCTGCCTCTGGCTCTTCCTGGGTTGGAGGTAGGGGAAGGAGAAGGGAGAAGGAAGCAGGAAAGTTCTTACTTAACCAACACTGTGAGATGTATCAGAGCCTGCAGGTGGCTGTAGCCAGCTCTTTTGGGGGAACTTTGTGATTCCTGCAGTTGCAGTCTGTTCATTCTGGGGATGGCTTTGTAGTTCTCTTGCTGGTGGCTTACAGTTTCTCACTTTGGGACTCTTGATGGCCTGCCTTCCTATGGCATCACTTTGCCCCTCCAGACTACCCTCTTGGCTAGGATGTGAGATGCTCTCAGGCCATCTCTGTCTTTCGTGGCTGATATCTGATCCACAAGAAACACTCACGTCTCTTCTACTCTGAGTGTCTGGGAGCACTGTTCCATCATGATGTAACCATGGTCTTTTATTCATTGTGACAGCAGCCTGCTAGCCTTTACTACTTGCCCTTCACATGTCTCAGCCCTGAGACAGACATCAACCATATTCAAGGCACATGGATCAGTCTCTTAAGTGGACCACTTATGCCCCTTTTCTTGACTTCAGGTCCAGGTAAAGCACTCTGACCCCTACCCCATGGGATGGGCACGAGACTCAGAGTGCCACCATAGTTCTCTCCCCAAATCCTCCTATCTTAAATGATATTCATCTTTCAGTTTAGTGGGGTTTGCTCTTAATGTGATAAAGGGCTAATAATTTTTAAAAACTGGTTTGTACATACTGCTTTTGCAAACTCTATTCCGAGCATCGCATCTCTTTTGGAGTGTGGTACCTATTTTCTGGTCCAATGAGGCTAAAAGACTTCTGTCTTAACACTCAGTCACNAGTGATGCTTCCTAAGACTCATTTGACTTTGTATTCCAGGATGTCTGGCTCTAGGTGAGCGATCATACCATCATGGTAATCAGGGTCATGAAGATCTTTTTCGTATAGTTCTTCTGTGTATTCTTGCCACCTCTTCTTAATATCTTTTGCTTCTTTCAAGTCCATTTTAAAAATCCTTGGTCTATTCTGTACTCAGTCCCCTAACTAGAGGTATATGTTTCACAGTTACATGCAGGGAATTTTATTCTAGGCTAGCTTCCTGCTGCCCCCAACCAAATTCTTATACTTTTTCCCAACTCTCTTCCCCATACTTTTGTCAATTTCTGCACTGGCTTAAGTGAATAAGTATTACTTTTTAAAATTCCCTTTCCCATTCACTTTTCATGGGCCCTAGGGATATTTGTTGTTTTTGTTGTGTTTGTGGTATACTGAGAAAGATGTTATATATGTTTTCAGTTCAGTTTAGCTCAGTTGCTCAGTCATGTCTGCCTCTTTGCGACCCCGTGGACTGCAGCACTCCAGTCTGCCCTGTCCATCACCAACTCCTAGAGCTTGCTCAAACTCATGTACATCGAGTTGGTGATGCCATCCAACCATCTCATCCTCTGTCGTCCCATTCTCCTCCTGCCTTCAGATTTGGAAAACATAGAAGAGCAGATTAAACTATTTGCATAAGGCAGAAAAGTAAAACCCTAACTACAGCTCCACCCATTATCATCATTTTGTAAATCAAAGCCCCAGAAATTGATGTGTGTCTTGAGTCTTTGTGCTGGGTCCTACTCAATCTAGGCTCTGAATCCTTGTCCTCCTTAAACTTTATACCTATGAAGCTAGCTTCCAGTTATCTAAGAAGTCATGGTTCTGTACTTTTCTCAGATCCTTTTTATAGGCTACTGACTATGATTTTACAATCCTGGTGAAACATAAGCAACATTCAAAGCTCTTAGCAATGAGTCTTGCTATGTGGGGAGACAGGAGGAGGAACAATTTGGCTTATAGTTGGTTTACAGAAAACAGTTTCAAATTTACTATTACTATTGACATAGTTGCATAATTATAAAAGAAGACAAGTTGATCATGACCGTTAAGATGTGTTATTCTGAGCCCCGTTTTCCTACCAGCAGTGGCCAGAGTGGCCTCTTTGGTTCCGTTTTGTCTATTTTAACCATGGAACCACATAGCAATTTTGTTTTTCAATATATTTGAGTACCTACTGTGCTCTTGGCATTAGAGTCACCCAAATACTTATGATACACCCTTGCCTTTAAAGGAAAGCAGACTTGACTTTTCCTATGTGCTGACTTTAGGGGATTTAGAAAATGGGAGTTGCTGGGGGTAGTTCTTATTGTTCATGTTGGAGGTATTGTTTTTAGGAATCTAATAGCTCTTTCATTGTGACCGATGATTATAATAATGCTCACATTTGCATAATACTTTGGAATGATTTTTCATATTTCATTTCATTTGGTCTTCACAACAATTCAGTGAGGTAGGTTGCCAGAGTATCATTACCATTAATTCACAGATGAAGAAACTGAAGCAAGGAGAGGTCAACAGCTAGCAAGTGGTGGAACCAAGTCTCAAACTCTGATCTTGTGACTGCTAATTCAGAAGTCTTATTGCCAGTCTGCCTCCTTTAGAAAAGAATGAGGAACAGCACAGTGAACCCACTGAGGGCAGAGAGCTTATCTTGGTTCCCCCAGGCTCCTCCCTGCTCTAGCCCCTACCACATTGTCTGGTACACATTAGGCAATAATAATGCAGGTTTACTGAGTGAGACTGGCAGGAGAAGAAGGGGGTGACAGAGGATGAGATGATTGGATGGNGTGAACCCACTGAGGGCAGAGAGCTTATCTTGGTTCCCCCAGGCTCCTCCCTGCTCTAGCCCCTACCACATTGTCTGGTACACATTAGGCAATAATAATGCAGGTTTACTGAGTGAGACTGGCAGGAGAAGAAGGGGGTGACAGAGGATGAGATGATTGGATGGCCTCACCAACTCCGTGGACATGAGTTTGAGCAAACTTCAGGAGATGGTAAAGGACAGGGAAGCCTGGCGTGCTGCAGTCCATGGGGTTGCAGAGTCGGACATGAGTTAGCAACTGAACAACAATTGAGGATCAAGAACTTTGACTAAAGAATAAAGAGATGGCCACCTTCTCACCTTTATATCACAGATGGTAAATGTTCTGATGACAATCTATTCAGCTTTGTTCTGGCCCACTAATTTTTACTGAATTGCCCATAAGTGTTTGTTTAAAGCATTCATCGCACAGCTGTCTAGGGCATTCTGGGGTAGATGGGAGCCTGAAAATAATGCTGCCAACTTTGCAGAACTGTCCACTCACATCATAGCCTATCTTATCTTCAGTCCTGTGACAACTTTGAGGACTCCGTTAAAGAATTTGGACTTCATGACTGCTCCAGAGCCCAGCCAAGTAAACAGTTTTAATAATCTCCCTGTGAATGTCATAAAGGCAGGAAGTGGGTTGGGGTTGTCAGCACTGTCTTTTCACAAATACCGCTACAGGGGTAAACCAGGTACTTGCCTGAAAGTTCAGAGTCAGAAAATGCTACTCCTGTTACCATCTTCTGAAATCATCTTCAGCAGAAGAAATTTATTTTAAGCTAAAATGGGCATTTTTCCCATCTGAAACCACAGTCACTCAACTTCAGGAAAACTTGTTAACTTCATGTAGGTGACATCTGATAGTTTTTCCTTTTGTCTGAGATGAATTTTAATTTTCTGTAAGGCACAACGTGGAAATCCTTCAGTGGGTGTCCGCTGATCTGAGCTATCCAACTAGTATTCAGAAAGTATAAAATCTATTTCATATGAGTCTGTGTTCCCATTCTGCCTCATCAGCAAGGAAGAAAGGGAACAATTATTTGGTGATAATTACTCTGATGGCGGTAATCTCTGGCAGCTGCTAGAGAAGAGACATAATTGCCTCCTACCACCCCCTAACTGTTTAGAATAGAGCTCTGAAAGCTTGATAAGAGGAGCTGAAGATGTGTGAACAACCTCAAAATAACTTTCTATTCACTTCCATCACCCAGACTTTAATTAAACACAGTTCATACCTCTTCAGAGGCTTGAGATGATGTATGTTAGAGGACTTCATAAAGGCGAAGGGCCATACAAATGGTAGAGGTTACTATACACTGTGTATTTCTTCCTATCCAAGTCGGAGGCCTTTCAGGGCTGTTGCTCTAAAAACCTGCTTTTTCTTCCAGTGAGGATGAGACAGAATGGCAGAAGAATTAAATTTTATTCTGAAAATTTGGGGAGATGATTTCAAAGTGGAAGATATGTGAGTGCAGACAGAAGATAAAATAAGTACCACTAAGAGGGCTTTCTTTCTTATGCCTTCAACTTCTTTTTCCCATGTAAATGAACTCTTCCATCAGCCTTTCTAAAAGGGAATTTTTAGTCTTTTACCATTTTTCTGTGACATTTAGCTCTCTCACAGCAGGATTTGGAAGTAGAACCCTGCTAATGCACTATTGTAATTTTTCTAGCAGTTCTCAAAAATGGCAAAATGGGGGCAAAGAAGGAGGCAGTTGGAGGCACACTGTTGGTGACACAGATTGAGTTGGTCTGCTTTCAACGTTATAAATAAATATGCCTATTTTTATCTGTTGCACACAAACTTTGGGTGCATTTTTAAAAATCTGATAAAAATATTCCGGTATAGACATTCTTCTGCTCAGTCTAAACTGCTTCATCAAACACTCTAATCATAAGTTGTCAGAAATTTTCAGAAAGTCAAAGGGCCTTAAGAACACATTTGCATTTATGCAATAAAAGCCAGAGGCCAGTTAGGACAATTTTTGTTGTTGACTCCTTTCTACTTTTTTTCATCCCTACCCCAAGCCTAAAACTCCACACATTCTACTGGTCCTGATTCCTACAGAAGTTGTAACATGTCCGTTCCATTTCTGTCCTCCTCGTTCATCCTATGATTCCATTTCACTGACGTTGCTCAATCTATTATTGTATTTTCTGGCACATCAATTTTATGATATGGTTGATGGTTGAGGGTTAAGTGAATGTGGCTGTAAAGAACAAGTTTACCTCATGAGCCTTGTGAACCATAGAACACTGTTGTAGGCTTCTTGAAAGGGACATGTGGATCCATGGGTATATTGGCATGTAGGCTGACTGTTCCTGCCTCAAGAGTCTACCTCTAAATTAGGACTGTTGATTTATCAAAGTAGGAATGTGTCAGGGTGTCTCTGAAAAAAGTGCCATTCTCCTGTCCTGCTGAGTAATGCCTCAAAAAAGCACTATCTCTTATAGTTGTTTTATGGCTGTGACAGAATGAATCTGCTTTCCTCTGACTATCCCTCATAACCTCTGGGATAATTCCTTATGTTTCTGATGTTCTAAAACAACCCTTCTCAAACTGCAATGAACACCTGAATCCCTGCAGATCTTGTTGAAATGTGGATTTTGATTCTGGGGTGGGGTCTGAGGCTCTGCATTTCTTTTTTCTTTTTTTAATTGGAGCATAGTTAATTTAGAGTGTTGTGTTAGTTTCAAGTGTGCAGCAAAGTGAATCAGTTATACATATCTTTTTTTTCAAAAATTTTTTTCTATTATTGGTTATTACAAGTTATTGAGTTTTTCTTGGCTATATGGTAGGTCCTTGTTGTTTACCTATTTTATACATAGTTGTGTGTATATGTTAATTCCAAACTTCTAATTTCTCTCTACCCCCTACCCCACCATCCTCTTTGGTAACCATAAATTTGTATTCTTTCTCTGTGATGAGACTGCATTGCTAATAACTTCAGTGATGCCAATCTTTCTGGTCCATGGGCCACACTTTGAGTCACTCCATGAGATGCAGCTATGGATAGATCCCCCATCTGGGACCTACATTAAGTCCTTTGGGGGTCCATCCTGAGCCTTCAGTGTAGGAAGTGGGCCTCCTTCAAGTACTTTAAGAAACCTAGAACTGTTGAATTTAAACAATCATTTTGTTGACTATTTAAAATATAGTTATTGGTAGAGCATATTTCAGGAAAAAGTCTTACTGTGCATTTTTCTGCTTAATGCATTTAACATATGACTTGCTATTTAGCAACATCAGTCATCTCCACCTTTTTAGTATTGCTAATGTGCATTCTTTTGGTCCACAGAACAAGTTATCTCTCTGGGAGACATTTGTTTCTTGCTGGGATGACTAACAATGGCATTCCCTTGGTACTGACAATGAGCCCACAAATAGATCTAGAACAAACATTAGTCAGTGGCCTATGGTCTTCTCCCATCTCACTCCACATGTCACTTGGAGTCATTTCTCTGTCTCTTCTCTGTAAAGGATGAGTGAGTGACTTACAAATAATTTTTCTTTATCCCCCCTGAAATGACTCCAATTTCCAATGAGTGTGTGTCTGTCAGAGGGTGGGAGGTGAAGGAAGGGTTCTCTATGTGTTCACCTGACTAGAAGCTTTCTGAACAATGTCCTTTTGGGTTTTTATGGAGGCTGTATTTCATAGGTGTGGTTGATTACATCATTAGCCATTGATTTTGTTAATTTATTAGCCATCGATTGAACTCTATCCCCAGTCCCTTTCCCTTCCCTGGAGGTCAAGGAGGGTAGAGCTGAAAGTTTCAACCCTCTAATCACTTGATTGACCCTCTTGGCAGCCAACCTCCATCCTTAGGTGAGGTCCTTACTGAGTCACCGTAGTAACATAGCAAAAGACGGCATTATAGCTCTCATCACTTAGGAGATTTCAAAGGTTTTAGGAATTCAGAGCTGGGAACAGTGGAAGAAGGTCAAATATATATTTATTATATATCATAATATCACCCCCCCGAAGATAGAATCTGTATCCATGTGTGAGAATTGGTTAGTAGAATCAACTTCTACAGTTCAAAGTTTAAATAAAAGAAAGGTTATCCCCATGACTTAAAAGAAAAACATGCCGAATTTTCCTATTCCTTCCTTAGTCTCAGAAGCAGTGGGAATAGAATCCAGATTGTAGATTTCTGGAAAAAGGACTCTTCCAGTCCTTCCTCTTCCATTTACTCCCAAGCTCCCTCTGCCTCCTTCCCCAAGCCCTTCATAGGCCAGAGAAGCCCCAGAGGGGTGCTTGGAAGGTGGGGGATGGAATTTGCTAAATCTCTAGGAAGCCTGTAGAGTTTGTGGTCTGTGGTAAGTGGAGGGGTAGTTGGGGACTGAGGGAAGATCCATGCTGTTATTCCCACAGCTTGTGGTTTAGGAGAGTGGTCCCGTCAGATTGGAGGACTGTAGTGGGCAGGGAGGTTTTGAGTTGAGACTTGTGAGTGGGCTTGGAGAAAGGATATGTGGGGATCCAATATGGAATGAAGTTGGAGCCCTTGACACAAGGCAGCCACTGTGCTGGTGCTCCCCACACTACCTGATAGAGTCCTTATTACAACAGTTCCGTGAAACTGGTCCTCATGGCTCCATTTTCTAGGGAGAAATCCACAGCTGAGAAAGATAAAGCAAAATGCTTGGGCCACTGAACTAGTAAGTAGTAGAGTCCGTATTTGAACCCCGGTCTGCGTTACTGTAAATCCCTTGAAATCCTGCTCAGGAAAGCAGGGCTTTATGGGAAATAGTAATATGTTTTGTAATTTAAGGCAGGTGAATGAGGCATCAGGCAGGCTAAGCTCCAGATGCCAAAACTGGTTCTGTTTATAGTTTACATTTTCCCGTTTCTTCTTTTTTTTTTTTTTAAATTTTACTTTATAATACTGTATTGGTTTTGCCATACATCAACATCAATCTGCCACAGGTGTACACGTGTTCACCATTCTCAGCCACNGGAAGGCTTTGCCTACAGGGACTGCCACCCATAAAAAGCTGGATCTGGGGTTTGGAAGGGTCAACAGGATTGCCTGCCTTTCCCTGCTTGGCTTTCCTGCCTCTGGCAGCTGCAGCCCCAGCAGTTGCATCCTGCATCCCGTTGAGGAAGCTCAGTGCAGGGTCAGACCCAGGTCTTGCAGCTCCACCCTGGAGCTCTGCTGAAAAGCTGAACAGTAGGGAAGGTGTCAGGCTTCCTCGCTATGATGCTGCCCTTGCTGAGCCCATGGATCCTCACGGAGTCCCTCTGCTATTCACACCCCTGGGGCTGTCCCTTGTAAGGGATTCAGGGTGACAGTCTCTAGGGTCAGACACAAGTTCTATGGGGATGGAAATAGTCAAACCTACTGCAAAGACTTGTGAGGAGCAAGTCTCTGTGAAAAGTATGTAAGGTCACACCTGGCACTTAGCAGGTACTCAATAAATGGGACTTCTGCTCCTTGCCCAAGTGCCAGAATTTAAGGTGCATTTATACCTCTCTGAACCTGACCAGGTGATGCGGTGGTAAAGAATCCTCTTGCCAGTGGGGGAGAGGCCAGAGATGCAGGTTTGATCCCTGGGTCGGGAAGGTCCCATGGAGTAGGAAATGACACCTACTCCAGTATCCTTGCCTGGAAAATTCTGTGGACAGAGGAGCCTGGCGGGCTACAGTTCATGGGGTTGCAATGAGTTGGACATGGCTGAGCATGCACAGCTCATTCCTATGCCTCTCTGAACTCACTGCTGGGACCATCCCTCTACCAGAAGTTTCAAGACTGAGAGCATTCAGCCAAGCCAGTCCATCAGCAAATCCTGCAACTTTCTCTAGAAACTTCCTCCTCCTGCCACCTCCACTGTTCTCACCTATCCCAGCACCACTATCTCTTGCCTGGATTATTGCAGTTGCAATAGTGAGACATAGAGGTTATTGGAACAGGCAGGAAGATGCAAGGGAAGTAACTGAAATAATTTCCTCCAATAAGCCCCATATGGGAATGGAAGTTAGTATCTGCCCATAACAAGGTGAAATAAAGGCACCTACTGGGGGAAGGGAGATGTCTCCCGTCAGGACGCTCTCACGTGGTCTGGCAGCTTCCAGCGAGGTGCCAGTTTCCCCAGTGACTCTCTGGATCCCTTCCTCTCCCTCGCAGTTTGCATTAAGACCTGCTGTAACGATAAGAATAAAAATTCAATTTACGTGAGAAACTATGAGGCCAGCAGGAAAGTAAAAATCCTGCCAATGCCGGCGAACTCTAATCTTCTCAAACTGAATAGACTCAGAGTTGCATCTGGAGTTGTGTGTGCTTGGCAAACATAAGGTGGAAACCCCTCTGAAAAACATCTGACAGGAACTGCCTCTTCACAACATGTGAAAAGAAGCTCCCACCCAATTATTAAGAGGCTGCCGAAGAGGAAAGAAAAAGTTTGTGCAGCTAACATAACACGCGGCTTGCCAAAATCATCCTGCCCTAATTCTCTTGTCAGCAGAGTCGCTTTTCCAAAGAACAAGTAACTCGTGATCGGGCTGCTTGATTCTTCTGGCCACTTCTGCTGAGCACGCTCCCACCCTACCCAGGACCCCCTGCCTGGACCTCACCCGCCTGTCCGTGTTTTCACTGGTGGGATATTCTCTGGGGCTTGAAACCTCAGAAATTCCGTTGAGAGCACAATGATCCAGGCTCAGGATGTGAATGGCCACGAATGTCACACTGCGTATCGCGCTCTGTGCAACACCCAGCAGCTGCTGGCGTTTAACGAGGCAGCGGCACAGGGTTCTGAGAACAGTCCTGTGTGTGCTTTGTTTGTGCATTTTGCAGCTGATTTAAGAGCAAGAAAGGAACAAAACTGATCTGATGCCTTTACTCCAGAGATCGTCCACATCCTTCCTAGGGCAGGAAGAGCAGGTGACTGGGACACTGAACATTTGGCAAGCTGGTGGCTTTCCTGCATTGGCATGCTTCGCCGGGGTTTTCATGAAAAGACAATGACCTTTACAGAAAACAACGACCTTTGCAGAGATCTCTAAACCCTGGCAACTCATCAGCAAGCTCAGTTCCAAAGCGTTCTTCTTGCCTTTCCCAACAGACTTGAACAACTAGAAAGAAAGGAAGGAACTTGAAAAAATCACCCAAGTTTTTGGCAAACCTTGGGCGCTCTTTTCCCCCACCCTGTAATTAAGGCAGAAGTAAACAGTAAGAGAATATAAAATTGCAGCTTGCTCTGGTAATAGGTGCCCAGGTGGAGCTGCTGCTTGTACAGACCTGTGCCTTGAGACAAAAGGGCAGCCTCCCTGGGGAGCACTCCAATGGGTCCCTAGATCTGATATATCAAGATTAAGACATGAAAATTTGGAGCAGAGTGACAAGAAAGGGTGAGTCACTTGGATATCATTTGAAAAAAAAAAATTGTTTTTCCTTCTCTGGACCCCTTCTTGTTTTAGGAGGTCATTTCCTGAATGGTACTGCCTCATCTTGAAGAGCCTGCGGGGTCCAAGGAACCCAAAGTACTTCCTGTTGAGCAAAGTGTGTATGAGGACTTTCCATCAGGCTGGCTTGGTCTGTGTGCTGCCTCTGGTCACTCACCAGCTGAGTGACCCCACTGAACTGCTTTCCTTCTCTAAGCTTCCATTTTCTCAGCTCTAGAAAGAGAACAGTATTTACCTTGTAGAGTGCCTGTGAGGCTAAAATGAAACAGTATAAAGTGCCTTCCACATAAGAACAACCTAACCACCGATGTTGCATATGTCAATAGTTCATTTCTTCTTATTGTTAAGTAGAACTCTCTTGTGGCTCTATGGCAATTTGTTTATCCATTCAGCTGTTGTTTTGACATTTGCGTTCCTCCCTGTTTTTGGCTATTACAGATAAAGCTGCTACTATTTGTGTACAGTAGCTCAGTTGGTAAAGCGTCTCCCTGCAATGCAGGAGAGCTGGGTTTGATCCCTGGGTCGGGAAGATCCCCTGGAGACGGAAATGGCAACCCATCCCAGTATTCTTGTCTGGAGAATTCCATGGACTGTAGCCTACCAGGCTCCAGGCTATAGTCCATGGGATCGCAAAGAGTCAGACACGACTGAGCGACTTCACTACACTTCACTTCACTTCACTTGTATGATTAGTTTTCCTCTTCTCTTAGGCAAAATGCTTAGGAATGGCTAGATCATAAATAAGTGTATGTATAGCTTTTAAGGAAAAGGTCAAACTAATTTCTGAAGTGGTTGCACCACTTTACATTCTCACCAGCAGGGTATGAGAGTTCCAGTTGCTCCAAAACCTCGATATGGTCATTCTTTCTTTTTCATCCACTCTAATAGGTTGTGTAATGGTGATTCACATTTGCTTTGTGTTGCACTGAAAAATAGGTGAACATTCTGCACCATTCATGTGTTGCATTCGTACCATTCATTTATTACATACTGAATATGCCGCGAAACTCAAATACTATCTGAAGACAAACAGTGGTGACGTTTAATCCTCGGTGCACAGTTGGTTGCATATGACTCAGAAGATTAAATGAATTTCGAGTAGCAGCAGCCATTTAATGACTCAGTGCTGTTAGCCCCCTTAATTTTCTTCCCATCTCTCCTACTAAAGCCAAATAATTGCTGTGATTTCATTACTTCACCTATGAAGCCAATAATAATCCTGGTCAACATCACCTTCTGCTCTTGTTACTAACAAGTATCATGAGATTAGCAAGTCTATTAATTTTGCCTCTGTGTTTATAATAATGAGGTTAGTGAAAATTTGTTCATTCCTTTTTAGGATCCAAAAGAGAAGACCTATAGGAAAAATTTAATTCTAATCTTAGTTCCAGAAGTAGCTTTGTTTTTCTTGAGCAAGTGGTTTGCTTTCATCTGATAGATGCTGGGAATAGTGGTGTTACTTTTTTCACATTGGTAGCCAAGAACCCAGAGCCAGATTTATCTTCTGTTCCACAGCAACTTGATAAGATTTATCTTATATGTTTTGTAAACTAACTCTTGCATGACTCCAGCTTACCTTCCTATTTAATTTTCTATTTGCTTTATTTTCCACACTCATTAAAATATTTTAAATGGAAGTGATTTTATTTTTTAAAAATATGTGTTTATAGTCAGAATTCAAAGGCATAAACTGAGTTTTCCTTCACTCCTCTGCCCCAAAGTCAGAGGAAAAAGTCACCTTTTTCCTTCCCCTGGGGCAACTGCTGTTATTACTGATTTGTTGCATGGCTTTACTGAGATCATCTATGTGAATATAAGCATATTTATAGGGTGACGAGCATATATTTGTAAGCGGTTTGGTGAATGAGTTAGAGTTCGTAGGGTATAAGCAGTAACTTTATTTCTGCTCATTCCCTGGCTCCTGAAATTTACTATCCTGTTTTCTTGCCTGCCCACAGATGAATTCTCTGGTAGATCTTTATTTTTCTTGTCACTTTCTGGTGTTAACAGATGGCTTCACTTTTACTAAAAAGTCTGGACTAATATGGAATCAAACCACCAGTCTCTGCTATCAATGCAAACATCTCCCCTTCTCCAGCTGGGGCCTGGCTGTGGCTCAGAGGTTCCCAGGGGTGTCGTCTGCCTTCCACCAGCTCCTAGCCTTGCTCTTCTGCTGCTCCTCCACGCTCACCTTGTGACCTCTGGCTCTTCCAGGAGTGGTGGACTGGGTGGATTACACCTTTNTCCCCTTCTCCAGCTGGGGCCTGGCTGTGGCTCAGAGGTTCCCAGGGGTGTCGTCTGCCTTCCACCAGCTCCTAGCCTTGCTCTTCTGCTGCTCCTCCACGCTCACCTTGTGACCTCTGGCTCTTCCAGGAGTGGTGGACTGGGTGGATTACACCTTTCCTTTGAGGAGCACCGTTGGGCTATTGCCTCTTCACCTGTAGATGTAGAGAAGTGGGTATGCCTGGGATACTGGGGGTTTATATCATCCCCCTTTCCCTGAGTGGGGTTTCCCTGGTAGCTCAGTTGGTAAAGAATCTGTCTGCAGTGCAGAAAACCTGGGTTTGATCCCTGGGTTGGGAAGGTCCCCTGGAGAAGGAAGTGGCAAACCACTCCAGTAGCCTTGCCTAGAAAATCCCATGGACAGAGGAGCCAGGTGGGCTACCTACATCTAGTCCATGGGGTCACAAGAGCTGGACATAACTGAGGGACTGAACCAGCACATTTCCCTGAAAGCCAATGACTGAACGGAACAGAATAACGAAAGCTTAGCCCCTTTGCTGTGAAACAGACAAACTCTGAGAGGTAATAAATTACCTCTAGAGCCCCTGGTGGGATTAGCTTGGGAGACTGGGACTATGCCTGAAATCTCATAGTCCCTTCCCTTCTCCTTCCCTTCTCCTTCCCAGTCAGGTTTCCCCCACCCTCTTAGCAGATTCTTTGATGCACTCTTTGATAAATCACTTACTTTCATAGGAACCCGCATTTCAGGATCTACTTCTCAGAAAATAACCTAAGACAGCAACTGTCCAAATAGTGACACTCTCATGGGACACTGTTGAAAGTTCCTCAGTATTCCCTCACTAAGGCCCCTCCAACCACAGTTCTCTTGCCTTACTGAAGTCTGCTGGGGCAGAGCTGCCTACAACATTCTCCTCAGGTCCTGGCTTCCAGGGTCCATCCCTTGGACTCTGGGTTGGGGTCTTTAACTCTGGACAGAAAGAAAAACACTCAGTGTTGAGTCATCATCACACACCTTCTTTTCTTCACCTTAAAAATATTATTAATTATATATACACATGCTCCAGATTTGTACCTTCCACTGTATAAATAAATACCCACATTTGTTCTAGTTGTTCTCCTTCCAGTTAATTGAATGAAATACACAAAACAACCAGTCATTCTATAGTGAAGACGTTTTAGTCTTTTGTTTGGGTAATATTGGTTTCTTGTAGCTTTCACAAATGAAAAGCTATGGCCACTGACCTCTTACATTCTCAGAAAAGTTTACCCATTGATTTTACACTTCTGCTGGTCAATAATAAAATTCTTAGGTCACACTTTATATTCGTGAGGACTTTTTTGGCTTTGCTTTTCTGTTTTCTAGCACTGATTTTTTTTCCACCTCTGTTAAGTGACTTGATGGTTGTTTGTTTGTTTGTCTGTTTTTCCAGGATACTAAAATTATTCTTTTAAAAAATTTTTGTAGCCAAACAGTTGTGCTGTTTTGTTTTTTTTTTTCCACCTAGGGACCAGATATATCTTTCAATTTGTAAATTTAAGTAATTCCTCTTTGGGGGAAAATATATAGCTTTTATAACCAAAGAATCAATTTTGTTATTCAAAATGTTACACTCCTTGGATTGGCTGGTAGAGCTGGATTTAAAGAATTCTGTTGGATCCAACTCTCTAGAGAAGGACCTCCTCATTCTGGGGGAATGCCACCTGAGCAGAAGTCACTTTGAATTGTATCTTGAAATAGTTTACTGTTTCATTATTGGGTCCTCTTCTTCAGGGATACCAATTTTGCTCATGTTTTCTGACTTAGTCTCTTTCATATTTATCATCTTTTTTTTTTCTTTTTTAAACTTAAAAAAAAATCTGCTTATTTCCAATATGCTGTTTTACTCACTTTTCTTACCATACGTGCTTGTGCGTGCGAAGTCACTTCAGTTGGGTCCGACTCTGTGCGACCCTATAGATTGCAGGCTGCCAAGCTCCTCTGTCCATGGAATTCTCCAGGCAAGTATATTGGAGCGGGTAGCCATTTCCTTCTCCAGGGAATCTTCCTGATCTAGGGGTCAAACCTGGGTCTCCTGCGTTCCAGGCAGAGTCTTTACCATCTGAGCCACCAGGGAAGCCCGTTTTTTGTGATGCTTGAATGTTTTTCTTCCACTTCTTTTCTAAATTCCGTCGGCTCTTATTTCATCTACTTCTGTCTTTTTAGTGCTTGTATCTCTATTCTGTGTTCTTGGTTTGCAGTGGCAATCTTGAATATTTTCTCTTTGCTAAAGAGCTTATCACTGTGTCATCTTTGCTTTCTACCAGTTCCCAGAATCCCTAAAATAGTTGAACTTCCCAAGGATGCTGGATTCAAGTTCCACTCAAGAAGCAACAAGGACTGGTAGGCTTGTGAGCTGGGCAGAATTTTGTCCAAATCCTGACTCTGCTACTTACAAGTCAGGTTAATTTGAGGATATTGGTATTTCTGAGCCTCAGTCGCCTCATCTGTAAGACAGATATGATATTACTTCATAGTGTTGTTGTGAGGATGAGATAAAATTAATAATGCAAAAGGTCTAGCTCACAGTCTGGCTTTCATAGGGTACTTAATAATGTTCCCTTTCTGTTTTGTTTTTTTCTGACTAAACTGATGGATAGGTACAAGCTATTTTACCATAACAAGAAGAGACTTTGTCTTAAAAGCTTTTAACTATCACACTAAAGCACCCATTACAGTGATGGTAGTAGAAAATATTTATTGAAGGCGTACTATTTTCTAGGAATTTTGCTAAATTTATTACCTATATTCTCATTTAACTATTTACTATGTCATGTAATGTGCTCATTTTACAGTTGAGGAAATTGAGCCTTGAGTAATATCTTGCTCAAGGTAGTGACAGAGCCAAACTCTAACTTCAGTGACCAGGTCTTAGTCACTATCAGTATTGTTTATGCCTTCTTATCTTTCCATGCATTAGGAGCAATAGCAGAAGCAAAAAATGTGTGAGTTATTATTATGCCTNCTACCAGGCTCCTCCATCCATGGGATTTTCCAGGCAAGAGTACTGGAGTGGGTTGCCATTGCCCTCTCCAGTATGGTCATTTAAACAATATTAATTCTTCTAATCCATGAACATGGTAAAATTTCCCAAGTGTTTGTGTAATCTTCGGTTTCTTCCATCAGTGTCTTATAGTTTTCTGGGTACAGTTTTTAAAATTACTTCCTTAGATTTATTCCTAGATATTTTATTCTTTTTCATGCCATGGTAAATGGGATTACTTTCTTAACTTCTCTTTCTGATAGTTCATCATTAGTGTATAGAAATGCCAACATATTTCTGTAGATTAATTTTGTGTTCTGTGACTTTACCTAGTTCACTGATGAACTCTAGTAGTTTTCTGGTGATATCTTGAGGATATTATATATAGTATCAGGTCACATGCAGACAGTGACAGTTTTACTTTTTCCTTTCCAATTTGGATTCCTTATGTTTCTTTTTCTTGTATAATTGTTACGACAGGAACTTCCAATACTGTGCTGAATAAAAGTGGTGAGAGTGGGTATCTTTGTCTCATTCCTAATGTTAGAGGAAATGCTTTCAGCTTTTCACCGTTGAGCGTGATGTTATTAATCTGTATTATGATAATCTGTAGGATTATCATATATGGCCTTTATCATGTTGAGATATGTTCCCTCTATACCCACTTTTTGGAGAGTTTTTATCATAAATGGATGTCGAATTTTGTCAAAAGTTTTTCTGCTTCTATTGGGATGATCATAAGATTTTTATTCCTCAGTTTGTTAATGTGATGTATGACATTGATTGATTTGTGACTATTTAACCATCCTTGCTTCACTTGAATAAATCCCACTTGATTATGGTATATGATTCTTTTAATGTACTGTTGAATTTGGTTTGCTAATATTTTGTTGAGAATTTTTATATCTTTGTTCATAAGTAGTAGTGTTGGTCTATAATTTTATTTTTCCTAATATCTTTGGTTTTTATATCAGGGTGCTCCTGGTCTTACAGAAAGAGTTTGGAAGCATTCTTACCTCTGCGATTTTTGGAAATAGTTTGAGAAGGATAGGTGTTAACTCTTCTCTAAATGTTTGATAGAATTTTCTTGTGAAGCCAGCTGGCCCTGGACTTTTATTTGTTGAGGGTTTTTAAATTACTGATTCAGCTTCATTACTAGTAATTGCTCTGTTCATATTTTTTATTTCTTTCTGATTTGGTCTTAGGAGATGGTATGTTTCTAAGAATGTGTCCATTTCTTCTGGGTTGCCCGTTGTATTGTGACATGTTATTCATAGTAATCTCATAGGATCTTTTGTATTCCTTGGTGTTAGTTGTCACTTCCCCATTTTATTTCTGAATTCATTGATTTGGGCCTTCTCTTTTTCTTGATGAGACCGGCTAAAGGTTTATCAATGTTTTTAAAAATCTTTTTACAGAACCAGCTTTTAGTTTCATTGATCCTTTTGATAATTTTAAGTCTCTATTTATTTATGCTTTAATCTTTATGGTTTCTTTTCTTCTATCAACTTTGGTATTTCTTCATTCTTTCTTTTCTTTTTTTAGGTGTAAATTTAAGTTGTTTGTTTGAGATTTTCCTTATTTCCTGAAGTAGGCTTCTATTGTTATGAACTTTCCTCTTAGAACTGTTTTTGCTTCATCTTGTAGATTTTGAGTTGTGTTTTCATTTTCATGTCTCCAGATTAAAACAAAAATTCTTCAGTGATCCACTGGATTTTAATAGAAAGTTGTTTAACCTCCATGTGTTTTTGCACTTTTTTCCCTTTTGATTTCTAACTTCATAGCATTGTGACAAGAAAAAAAAGCTTGACTTTATTTTAGTTTTCTTAAATTTGCTGAAATTTGTTTTCTGGCCTACAATATGATCTATTCTGGAGAACATTCCATGTACACTTCAAAAGAATGTGTATTCTGCTGCTTTTGGATGTAATGTGCTATACATATGTATTAAGTATATTTCGTCTAATGTGTCATTGAAGACCAGGGTTTCCTAATTGATTTTCTCTCTGGATGGTCTATCTGTTGATGTAAGTGAGGTGTTGATGTCCCCTACTATTATTGTGTTAATTTCTCCTTTTATGTCTGTTAATATTTGCTTTATGTATTTGTGATGGTTGGTGTGTGTGTATACACACACACACACACACACACACACACACACACAGCAATACATGTGTTACATCTTCTTCTTGAGTTTATCACTTTATTGGCATGTAATGTTCTTTGCCTGATGTTATAATCTTTGTCTTAAAGTCTGTTTTGTCTGCTCTAAGTATTGCTGCCCTTCCTTTCTTTTGAATTCTATTCACATGGAATAACTTCTTCCATCTCCTCATTTTTAGTCTGCATATGTGTCTTTAGATCTGAAGAGAGTCTCTTATAGACAGCACTACATGGGTTTCCCTTGTGGCTCAGCTGGTAAAGAATCTGCCCACAATGCAGGAGACCTGGGTTCGATCCCTGGGTTCGGAAGATCCCCTGGAGAAGGGAAAGGCTACCCACTCCAGTATTCTGGTCTGGAGAATTCCATGGACTGTCTAGTCCATGGGGTCACAAAGAGTCAGACATGACTGAGCGACTTTCACTTTCACTTTCACATAGGGATCCGAAAGGAAATCAGTCCTGAATATTCATTGGAAGGACTGATGCTGAAGCTGAAACTCCAATACTTTGACGACCTGATGCGAAGAACTGGCTCATTTGAAAAGACACTGATGCTGGGAACGATTGAAGGCAGGAGGAGAAGGGGACGACAGAGAATGAGATGGCTGGATGGCATTACCGACTCGTTGGCCATGAGTTTGAGTGAACTCTGGGAGTTGGCAATGGACAGGGAGCCCTGCCGTGCTGCAGCCCATGGGATCGCGAGAGAGTGGGACATGACTGAGTGGCTGAACTGAGCTGAACTGATATGAGTCTTATTTTCATTTCCATTTAGTCATTCTGTTTCTTTTGATTGGAGAATTTAGTTTATTTAAGAAATTATTAATAGGTATAAACTTATTGACATTTTGTAAATTGTTTTTAGGTTTATTTATAATTCTTTTTTGTTTCTTTCTTCCTCTTTTTTAGCTGTCTTTAGTGTTATGCTTGAATTTCTTTCTCTTTTTTTGGTGTGTCTCTTAAAGATTTTTGGCTTTTGGTTACCATGACATTTTTAAAATAGTAATCCCTATATATATACGGATATATATATATAAAGAGAGAAAGAGAGGGAGAGAGACTATTTTAAGTTGCTGATTTTAAAATTTTGAACACATTTTAACAACGCTGCATTTTCACTCCTGTCCTCCCAAAATTACTAGTCTTTACATCATATTTTACATCTTTGTTTTGTGTATCCCTTAACTACTTATGAAAGATATAGGTGATTTTACTACTGTTGTTTTAATCTTCCTACTAACTTTGTGTATAACCATACATGTTTACATTGTTACCTTTCATGTATCTTTCCCATTACCAATGAGCTGCTTCTTTCTGTAATTTTCATGATTCTAGCTGTGGCTTTTTCTTTTTCATGTAGAGAAATTCCTTTAACATTTCTTGTAAAGCTGGCTTGGTGGTATTAACTTTTTATAGCTTTTGCTCATTTGTAAAACTTTCGATCTATCTAATCTGAATGAAAGCCACGCCAGGTAGAGTATTTTTGTTTGTAGTTTTTTAAAAAAATTTTAATCACTTTAAAGGTATCATGACATGCCCTTCTGGCCTTCAGAGTTTCTGTGATAAAGTCAGTTGATAACCTTTGAATATTAATTTAATAATGAAATATAATTTGTGTAGTGAGACATTACACAATTTAACAAACTGGCTGCTTTATTCAGCAGATGGAATTCTTTTTAGGGAGAGAATTGCTTTTTTAAAAAAATGTTGTGGATTTTTTTCTGGAAAGAGAATCAAATATAATCTTTCCAAACATAATCTGGAAAGAGAATCAAAAGATTCACAGAGAACTTACTTGCTCTTTGAATCAAATAACAGAAAATCATTCTGGTGCTTTGAGGACTGAAGAAAATGGGAGTACGCTCAACCTGGGGCATATTATGAAGATAAAAAAGCCCCAGAACCATTTAGAAACCAGAAGACAGTAAGAGGCAGACTGTGATTTAAGTGGATTCTGAATGTGGGGCCACCATTTTTTTTCACTAAGAAGAAAATGATCCCAATTGCTGAGGTAGTATCTAATATCTGTAAAAATTGGTTACAGTGTATCTTACAGGGTGGAGAGTTGGGTTATATTTGGAAAACAAACAAGCAAACAAACAAAATTCCCATTGTTTTTGTAACAAAAATACCAAAGAGGACCTCTATAGCACCCACCTTTCCTTCATTGTGGGAACTCTCTTTGAACTACCACATCATCATATAAACATAGATAATAGTTCTATGTTTGGTCCATTTACTCAGGTTGGACACTTTGCAGTTCATCTGGGTTTACAGAAGTTTACAAAAGTCCCACAATATAGATCTCAGAAGTTAGTATTTTCTTGGAAAAGCTTTTATAATGATGTGGTAGGCATTTTATGAAATGGCCCTAATTGATCTCTGTCTCCTTGTTATTTACTGCCCTGTGCAATCACTTCCCCTTGTGTGTAGGCTGAACCCAGTGACTTATTTCTAAGGGACCGAATGTGGCAAAAGGGAAAGGCAGTCACATCCAAGATTGAGTAATCAAAAACTGTGACAGTCCCCCACGCTGTCACTCCATCTTCTCTCTGACCCACTCATTCTGATGAAGCAAGCTGCCATATTCTGACAACTGAAGGCCCACCTCACCGAGAAACTAGAGCCTTAAACCCAGTAGCCCAGGAGGAACTGAATCCTGCCAATTCAGTAAAAGTGGATCCTCACCCCCATTAACTGTGAGATGACTGTAGTTCCAACTGACACCTTGACTGCAGTCTTGTGAGAGACCCAGAGCCAGAGGACTCAGGTAAGCCTCCCCCATATTCCTGGCCTACAGAAACTAGAATAATTGCACAGCAGATATTTCAGACAAATGATAACTTTAATGACTACCATTCCTGAGTGTTAACTACATGTTAGGATTTCTCTTTTTAGTTTCATAATAATCCTACGAAGAAGAGATTCATGTGCTCATTTTATAGATGGGGAAACGAAGCCTTAGAGTAATTTGCCAGAATTACCGAGCTAGTAAGTCAGAGTTTAAATGTGTGTAGTCTTATTCTAGAACCCAAATGCTTAAGTGATATGCTCTATTTGCTATATGAGCTAATCTCTTTCATCCTGAGTACATTTTCCTCTGACCTGACTGCTTTGTCAAGTGGAACTATACTGCTGTTTTTGAGTAACTCCAAACCTGAGCCTGTGGTCACCTTGGAGATAGGCAGGCAGAAGACAGAGAAGGGACCAGCAGGATTGTGTGAAAAGCATATTCCATATAGTTGTGTTCTTTGATTTGGAGCTGTGATTTGTCTTAGCAGTAGAAAAGTAGGAAATTGAGCAAAAATCCCTAGAGAAGGGTTGAGGAAGGAGGATGATTCGTTACTATAGGTTTTATGTCAGCATAACAGATTGTGAGGATGAAAACAAATTAAGTTCTATCTGAGAGCACATTGAGCTTCTCTGATAGCTCAGTTGGTGAAGAATTCACATGCAGTGCAGGAGACCCCGGTTTGATTCCTGGGTTGGGAAGATCCACTGGAGAAGGGATAGGCTACCCACTCCAGTATTCTTGGGCTTCCCTTGTGGCTCAGCTGGTAAAGAATCTGCCTTCAATGTGGGAGACCTGGGTTTGATCCCTGGGTTGGGAGGACCCCTGGAGAAGAGAAAGGCTACCCACTCCAGTATTTTGGCCTGGAGAATTCCATGAACTGTATAGTCCATGGGGTTGCAAAGAGTCAGACATGACTAAGCGACTTTTACTTCACTTCACTTCACTTAGAGCATATTGTATTGTCTCAAACATATCTCATTTGAAAGCTACTAAGAAAAAGAAAGTTATACTTAAAATGTTGTGATGTAAAATGAGTATTGTGAGAATAGATCTCCTGAATTGCAGGTGGATTCTTTACCAGCTGAACTACCAGGGAAGCCTCAAAACAAGTACTGTGAGAATAGCCATATTACTTTAAAAAGATATTTCGGAATTAGATTTTATCTCTTTTAATGAAAAGATAGTTATTGCATGCTTGATATATAAAAACATGAATAGAGCAACTGAGAAAATTATAGAAAATAAATATCACCCATAATCCCACCCATTGGCAGTAACCTGATTGATAGTTTTTACTGTTTTGTAATATGTTTCATCTATTAGTTATGGACAAGTTTTCACGTCGATGACTAGGTCAACATCACTGTTTTTGATATTCTGCCGTACATATATGTTCCATTATTTACTAAAAATAATCCCTTGGATATTTAAGTTGCTTCCAATTTTCTGTATAACTCCATGAGTGATAACTTTGTACAGACATCCTGTGTGTTTGTCTCATGATTTCTTGATGTGAAAGAGTTGGGTCAAAGAGTTTGCATATTTTAGATTTTTATAGGCCTTGCCAAATTGCCTTCCAGAAAGGTTGTACCAAAATTAATTCCCACCAACAGTTAATGAGTGTGCCCACTTCCTACACCCTAACCAGCAATGAGCACTAGCATCCTTTTAAAGCTTTGCCCATCTGATAAGTGAAAAATAGCCTCTTGTTTTAGTTTGCACTCCTTTAATTACTAGGCAAATTAGGCGTTCTTGCTTATTGGTTGTTTGTGTTTCTTCTCTTATGAATTATCTTTCTGTGCTATTTGACCATTTCCTCCATTGTATTGTTAAAATTCTATAAATAAAATTTTTACAAATGCAGGAATTTACTACTTTCTCTTTTCCATATGCTGCATTTTACCCCAGTATTTAATCTTTCAACTGTATTAATTTTGTTGCTTGGTTTCTTGCACTGTTAACATTTAGAATTTTTATGTCATCAATTCTGTCCATCTTTATGTTTATAGTTTCTGGCCTTGTCATGCCTGGAAGAGTCTTTCCTTCTGGCCATATTTTACAAAGTCTGAATGACCATAAGGAGCAAACATTTTGAGGTGGATTTGGAAAACAAAATGTGAAAGATAATAAATTATAAAACTACTCTTCACTCTAGTAGTTTTCATGTTTCCCCCAGGGACCTCTTCTTTTGCCATAACTTTGATTAGTGACATTTAAAGAAAACACCTCAAGAACTGTCATATATAATATGTTGACTAGAATACACATACCTGTGTAAACTTCAATGTTTCTCCTTGACTACATTCTTCAGTAACAAAAATTAATAAGTTGTATGTAAGTATAATGGTTTATCTCATAATTCTAGTAACAAAAATATATTACAAAATGAGTTATTGTCATGTTATGTTCAGTACATCACAAGGTTATTTCTCACATTATTTAATGTTTATAGTAACACTGAAATCTGACTATTATTATCTCCCTTTTACAGATGAGGATACTGAATTTCTGAGTGGTAAATGACTTGGCCAGTTTCATACAACCAAATGATGGCAGAGTCAGGACTCAAACTCATATCTCTTAAATAAAAATTCACTGTTCCCACCAGCTATCAAAATAGTAATTATGATCTTTTTAGCTGCTGGATGGAGTCCAATGGCAAGTTCAGAATTTAGTTGCTTTTCTGAAATTTTAACAACTTTGATCTTACACAATAGCTTCTTAGGTTTTAACCTCACTTTGGACATTACAGTGGATCACATATGTTAGGTTATGATTGCTGTCCTCTTCCCGAATGAAGACTGTCTATGCAGGTAGCTCCTTTATTTAACATACTTATTCAATGAAACCTTCCATTCTTTGGTGTGTGACTGTCCGTTGTGTTTCTGTAGTGGTAGAACAGGTTGGCAAGCACTTCCTGTATTGATAATGTAAAAAGACCTATCTTGGAAGATCAAAGTTGGCATATGATTTTACATGGGAAGCATCTGCCTTTATAGAGTTGAAAGTATTGGAAAGCACACAATTTGGTCTGAACACATGCCTTCCCATATGGTGAATTCTGCCTGGCTTTCTCCTTCTCCACCCCTCCCCACCAGTGCCTGCCATCTCAATTCGCCTTCATCATTCATTCATTCATCTATTTGTTCATTGTACATCTGCTGAACATCTCCTACATGCCAGTCACCTTGCTTATTGCAGGAGAAAAAAGGTGGATAACCTGGCTTCTCTGTTCTTGAAGAATGAGGCAAAGCAGCCAAAACTTAAATAATGTATGAGATCAGCCTTGCTGGTGTTAGGTGCTGCTAATATTACCTCAGTGGTCTAACACTGAACAACCGTACACTTCCATTTGTCTACCAAAGTGGGAAGTCCACACTTCCCCAGCATTTTCTTTCCCCTAAAATGCCCCAAGTATCTCCAGAGTATCTGTTGTTTCAGAAGAGTTACATCGTATGGAATGCCCTCATGTCTTTCTAATAAATCAAGAACTTAGTTTTGATACATAGAAGAAATTTGTGGATGTTGGATTGGAGCTATGTATCCAAGAAATGGGCCACATTCTGTGCTCACAACCAACCCTGAAACAAGTAGCCATTCACTTGAGCCACCAGGGACATAAGATAGCCAGTTTCCCTGGTGGCTCAGACAGTAAAGCGTCTGCCTACAATGTGGGAGACCCGGGTTCAATCCTTGGGTCGGGAAGACCTCCTAGAGAAGGAAATGGCAACCCACTCCAGTATTCTTGCCTGGAAAATCCATGGGTGGATCCTGGTAGGCTACAATCCATGGGGTCACAAAGAGTCGGACACGACTGAACAACTTCACTTCATTTCTGGTTTCTCTGTGCCTTGCTCATTGATAGAGCAACCTTCCCTGCAGTCCTCACCTCTGACGAGCAGAAACTTTATTCCTTCCACCAATTTCACTCTAAACAGGGACAGAACTCGTACACAAACCCAGGTGCACATTTTCTCTGGGTCAACTCCCTGACTAACCCCAATGGCCAGTGTCAGCTTGGTCCTATCTAGTGGAACTAGGTTAGGCCTCTCTGTGCTTGAGAGTCTAGCCTGGTTTCCTCAGTCCCTAAGAAATCCTTTTCCCCTTGGGTTTGCTGATTCTTACCCGAGGAGTTGCTTACTCCCTGATGAATGACATAGAAACATGTACTCCCTTCAGGGTGACCTACCTTTTCCACCACCGGTGTGTGTATCTTCCCCACTCCAACAAGCAAGAGCAACGTACATTGAAATTAGCCTATTACCCCTAAGTCTGGAGTATTTATTTTTACTCACGATCACCTCTTTATATTTCGGTGTGATCCATGTTAACAGAAACACAGTCTGTCCTTCACAGAAGAGATAGTGTTTAAGTTGACTCTTAAAGGATGAGTGGGTGTTTCCCAACATCTCTTCATATCCCAACAGCAGCAATGGGGACCTCTCAAAGAGAAGGGACAGAGGATAGGAAATTGTATTAAAGAATCCTCCTGCTTTTGCTGTCACATCTGAGGCTTGACCTGTTGGAATTGCTGTAGCCGTCATGTCTTTTCCTACATCTTATTGGCTGTCTATTCTCCAGCTTGAACTTTAGTTCTCAGTCCTACTCTGATTGAGTGGGGCCACTGAGAATCACAAAGGTTAGCAATAAAGATCATATCTCATCTGTGTTCAAACGATTTCCCATCCCCCTAGAATGAAATGCAAAGTTCTTACATGATAAGGCACTTAGCTTCCTTTCTGATACCACCTTTTATTACTTTCCCCTTGCTTCTTATAGTCCAGTCACACTGATCCGCTTGTTGTTCCTCCTGCATGCCAAGCATGTTGCCACCTTCTAGCTTTTGCACTTTCTATTTCTACTACCACTCTATCCCTGAACCAGTTTTTCTCCTAGGTGTCCATGTGGCTTTCACATATCACTAAGTCTTGGCTCAAATGCCATTTGGTGAGATGGGCTTTCTTTGACCACCCTGACTATAATGACTTTCCATCTCTTTAGCTTGATTTATTCTTCTCTGTGTTGCTTATTGCTGCCTGACATTAAATGATACATCTGCTCACTTTTTTTGTCTTTCATCTTTCTATTTTATTAGAATGTAAGCTCCATGAGGGAAGTGACTGCCTTTTGTATTGCTGTATCCTCAGCACCTAAAATAGTGCCTGACACATACTAGGTATTTAGTAAATATATGCTGAGTAGATAAATGAATAAATGAAAGACTCTAACTCCTATCCCTTGAGAAAAAGAACAGGGTACAGGGCAAAGAGACCTTGGCCATAGGAAGAGAAGACCGAGGAAATATGCCTTGCAGTTCTGTCCTTCAGCCACAGGGGCAGAAATGATCATATATTGGCTCCAGAAACTTAACTGGCCCTTAGTTCAAGGGACCCAGGGAACAGTTCATTGCACAGACCTTTGCTTTTTACAACGTGGCTTTCAGTGTGCTTCATATAGTCTAAAATGAAGCATCAGTTTTCACACTATGGTTTGTCAAAGGCATGAGACCAGAGCAGGAATATTGCCAGGTCCCACTGTATTCAAGCTAAGGTCCCCATGCAAGAAAAGTTTGGGAGTAAGGATTTAGATGTCCAAACCCTTTCTTTTTGAAAGGGTGACTTTTCTCTTGTGGAGACTTTCCATCAGGTTAGAACTTCCTGAGCCATATAGAGTTTCTTGCTTAAGCCTAACTGTTCCTCATTGGCACTGCAAAGCTCTTGGGAGTCTCCCTGCCACTCATTTGTAGCAAAGACCTGGGGCCACTCTTCCAGTTCGCTGCATACCAGCTGCCCTCTCCGGACTTGGGTTTCCCTGTGAGCGCTCTGTACAGCCCCAATAACTTTCTGTGGTTGGAAGTCCTGTTTACTGCTTACTTGCATTCACTGTGGACAATAAAGAGAGTGGGGCCCTCAGGGCCAGTCATGCTCCATTAGCTATGTGATTTGACAAGAGGATGGGTGAGACTGGTTGGACAGCACGGACTTGGGTAACAGGAGATAACGCATCCCTTCCCCTCCCCTGAGATGCGATTTCAGTTGTTCCCACAGTATGTTTTCATTGTACAGTAGACGCAAGAGCTCCAGCTAGTGTGAGAACTGAGGCTGGCTAAGAAAAACACAGTGATGGCACTGTTCCTGCGGGGCTCCCATGCTATTTTCTCAGCATTAAGAAAACCCAGCAATATCTAAACAACTGACCTCGTGGTGTGTTGGTAGGTTTGCACAATTCCCGAGGGTCATGTTAGCCTATGCATTTCAAGGGGAAGATCAAGAGGGCTTTGGAAAAAGCAAGACTTGAGTGTGTTTAAGACTTGAATTGCATATACAGTCTCCCTGAGCCAGAGAACAGTTACTGAATTGAGGCCAGACACAGTTAAAATATGCTGAGGTCACATTGACTGAAGCAGCTCAACTCTTAGCAGCATATAGACGCTGTTGTTGTTGTTGTTGTTGTTTTGGTTTAGAATATGTTTGTTGGAAATATCCCTGGACTCTTCAGTGTATTGCATCAGCATCTTTGTTGCTTTGGAAAATATTAGTGAGAATTGCTCAGTTGCCTGTCGGCAGAGAGCAATCATTCCTCATCAGCCTGGGTGGAGTTCCCTGGTGGCCTTTTTTTTTTTTTTTTTGCCTCATCCACACAGTATTCCCACATCTCCCTTCTCATGTTGTAATCTCTCTGGTAACATTAAGCCTGTGGACTCTTAAGTTTTTGCTTATAAAGACAGTATTTAGAAATTGTTTATAAAGTTATTTTTAGTGGAAACTCATGCAATGAGCTCCAATTGTCACCTTTCCAAAATTCCAGGAAGCTCGAAGGGCATTCTGCTAAAATTACAGGGACTGAAGTCAGGGCAACTCTTCTCTGGAGTGCTGGCACTACCCCTGGCACTGCCACCAAGCCTGTTGGCCACCTCCAAGACCGCTGAGTAAGGCACCTCCACTCTGAGCTACCTATTGATTAATGAGCTGGCTCAAGAAGTAGATATTGTATGAGGCAGAAACCCTGTCTATTTTGATCAGAGCTGACAACCTAGTGCTTAGCACAGTGGTTGCCATATAGTAGGTGCTTAATAAATATGTACTGAGTGAATGAGCAACTCCATCTAAGAACTGTCCCATTTTTATTACTGATGGATTTGAGATCATTAATAGCTGTTTCTCTTGCTTTATGTGTTTGTTTCTCTTGGTTACAAGGATATGATCCTCTAACACTGTCTTCAGGGGTAAACAACACAGTGGTTAAAGTACAAGCTCTGCTAATCTATGGTGTTAGAAATCAGTTGGGGTGGAGTGAGCAGTGACTGAATGAAGCCATAATAATGGTAACTTTCTGGAAATGATGTGGGTGTGTTCGCTTTGTGAAAATTCATCAGGTATACACTTTGAGCACTGTTTTGTATCTGTGTGGGTTATTCTTCATTAAGAAGTCTGTTTTCATTTTTGCAAAGATAGACTTTGGAGCTAATTGTGTAAGTTCATATCCTGGCTCATCCATTCATTTTGTAGCTATAGCTTGTGACAAGTTACTTAACATTTCTGTGCCTCATTTTCTTCCTCTGTAAATCAAGAATAATAATATGTCTATATCACAGGGTTGTTGTGATTCAAAGAGTTAATCCACAGTACTCAATAAACATCAATTGCTATTGGTTATTACTTTTCAGAAGGTGAGATATTTCAAATCTGGTACAATCAAAGACTTGGGAAAATATCATTGGGGGATCATTGGAGTACTCCTTTCCCTCCAGGCAGGACCATTTATAATTTCTCAAGATCTGTGTACTTCTTAATGGTTTCTTTTCATATATTTGCTTTTAGTTACCCACCAAGTAAACAGACTCTAGAGACTGAATAAGGTTTATGATCCCCTGTAATAACACTTGCTTTCCACATTTTTACCTAGAGAAGCTCTATGAATCACAGAATTGTNTCCCTCCAGGCAGGACCATTTATAATTTCTCAAGATCTGTGTACTTCTTAATGGTTTCTTTTCATATATTTGCTTTTAGTTACCCACCAAGTAAACAGACTCTAGAGACTGAATAAGGTTTATGATCCCCTGTAATAACACTTGCTTTCCACATTTTTACCTAGAGAAGCTCTATGAATCACAGAACTGTAGAACCAGAAAAGGTCTTTGAAGATACTTGATCTAAGAGATCTTAGGAAATATCTTAATTATCAATAAATAAAATGAAAATTAAAACACAGGTCCTCAGTGCATTTTATGTGCTTTAAGTGCTCAGTAGTGGCATGTGGTTACCATACCTGACTGTGCAGATGCAGAACGTTCCCATCAGAGCAGGATGCTCTGTTGGCTAACACTGCTAGATCAATTCTCGCATTATATACGTGGAAGCATTGAGGTCTAAAGAGATACGATGATTATACCAAAGTCACACAGCTTGTTCACGACAGATTTAGACTACAGTTTAGATTTCTTGCTCTCTATGCCAAGGTAGTTTCTATTTGGCCACAATGACATGTGCAGTTCCACAGCACTTCCACTCTGGCGGTTGGTTTGTAGGAGATATATATTATCTATCGGTTATTTCTGGGGACATAATTTTAGTGACTCCATGTCCCCGAGTTTGAAGATACAATGTGTCTCTATTTTACCAGTTGAGAACTATTTCCGTTTTAGAGTCTTTCCTCCTAAGAATTTGTGGGGTATACAGTCATTCAGACATAAAGCGCAGCAGGCCATAGTTAGTTAATAATCACCAGAATTTACTTAGCATTTATTATATGCCAGTCACTTCTTCTAAGTGCTTCACATTCATTTGAAGGATGTAGATGAAAGAGTATGTTGTATGCCTAAGGTTTGTATGCCAAAGATTTGAACCTGAGGCAGACTTCTTTCGAGCCCCTGCCCTTACCCACTGTACCTACTGAGCTCTTGTCCTGTGGAGAGCATTATATATAGCCTTGATGAAGGCTGAGCATGATGAAAGTGTCCTGTGCTATGTGCTGTGCTTAGTCGCTCAGTCGTGTCTGACTCTTTAACTCTGTGACCCCATGGAATGTAGCCCGCCAGGCTCCTCTGTCCATGGGGATTCTTCAAGCAAGAATACGGGAGTGGTCTCCCACATTGCAAGCAGATTCTTTACCATCTGAGCCCCCAGGGAAGCCCAAGAACACTGGAGTGGGTAGCCTATCCCTTCTCCAGGGTATCTTCCCAACCCAGGAACCGAACTGGGGTCTCTTGTATTGCAGGCGGATTCTTTACCAGCTGAGCTACCAGGGAAGCCCAGAAATGTCCTAGCTTTCCAGAAATCAGTAGTCTAGTTATGGGAGGGTGTGGGAAGAGAGAGTAGCACATCCATGCATGTGATTTATGTATACTTTTAATATTTATAGCCACACAAGTACTTGTGGATTTGGCCTTCTGAATGTCTAAATTCACTCCCTTTCTTCTCTCTCTCTTTCTCTCCCTCTTTTTTTTCTTTTGGTGAAATATCAAAACCCCCATAGCAGACATCTTCAGTGATAAATGCCCTTCAGTTGACAGTTGTTTCCAGAAAGTCTACCTTTACTTAAATCTTCTTAAGGACTCTAATTCATCTGGATGTGCTCCTGAGAGGCCGTCTTGTTGACTTGCCAGGGCTGGAAGTGAATGATGGGAGGGGAGTGGAGGGATCACTTAATGTTTTGATTGTAGTTTAAGCTCCCCATAGGGGTTTCTTAGGAAGGTCCTTGAGTTAAGTGTGTGACAAGAAGGATCTTTGCACAAATTCACTAAACATGAATAGAGGATTTTTTTTAAAGGAGTAGATAGATTTAGCAGTTGGTTTCACAGTTTGGCAGCAATCATTTTCAATTCTTAAAAAATATCCTTGCCCACACTTGCTAGTGAAACCACATTGGCACCCAGCAAGCAACAGCAGTACTTAAACATGCTGGGACTGGCACCATTGAAACAACAGAGAGGGCTTTAGCCTCTCGAAGCCTCCTGACTGTACTGTGTAGGGTCTCTTCCAAGATTTCAGACATTGAATAGATAATGTACCAGGTTGCAATTACCACTGTGAATTGGTCCAATCATATAATGCTATTATCAAGATACTAGTAGTATATGACTTTTATTATTCACATTCCATCTACTTTGAAATTTAAATTGAAATTGTTTGTGCTAGCATCTTCTACATTTGGGGAAAAGCCTCAGCTGAGGTTACTGATAATCCTCAGAATGTGTTCTGGGTCATAGGTGAGTGGGACAGAACTTCTGAAGAAGCCTCTTCCCTATACTAGGAAATAGCACCAGGTTAAGCTGATTGTTCAACATACATTGCTCTTTCCTGTCTCTTCTTTTTTTAGGCTAGAAGGTAAATCTTGCTGGTTGTTATTAAGAAACTGAGGATTGGAGTAGAAATTGCTAAAGCAACTGACTTCCACTTAGCAACCCACTAGCTTCCCTGACACTCACCACTTGCTCTGCACAGAATGCTATCGTCCACCTTCTAGCAGCTAGAAGGCTGCTCTCTGGTGTGCTCAGTACTTCTGCTCCTACCAAGATTTAATGAACCAACCAGTTACCTGATCCTGACTGTGCTAAATATGAGAACCCCAACTGTTCTCTTGTAAATTCAGAATCCTTTATTCTATTTTCTTACTCTGTTTCATTTGCTATATTAGGGAGAAACCTACTGGACCTAGAAAGTGGCACTGACCTAGGAAAGTCCCAAATTATGAGGAGAAGCAGGACAGACATTACCCAGCAAGTGTGGCTAAAGAAGAATCAGCCTAATTGTCAGGCTGAGCCAGGAAGATGGTGCTGGCTGGATATCCGCTCAAAAGGAGGACAGAGGATATCAGTAAGAGCATGGGTGGAAAGGAGGGTCGTTATAAGAATCCAGAGACACTGGGATGGAGTACCAAAACTGGCCAAGGCACATGATTCAGAACTGAGGTTGTAACAGGATTGTGTGGGCTGGGATCCCCTTTGCTGGGGATGTTCCACTTAGAAAAGGCTGAATTGTATGAGCTAATATATTGGGCTCAAGGACTCACATCAGGAGGACATTTAGGGTGTGCTTGTCGGAATGTCTCCAGTATGCATGTTGGTTGGCCTGAAGCAGCAGACTGATAGTTTGGTGTTGTGTCCACTGTTTGGGGGGTTAGACTACAGAAAGTTCCATGGTGGGGGTGTAGTATTCAATCCTAGAGATTTTCAGAGGAGAGAGAATCTTCAGGAACATGGAAGAACAGCAGTCATTGTTTCCAGGGAAGAAAATAAGGGAGGAAAAATGATGATGCAGAGAAAAAGAAACCAAAGTGTGGTCCTTAACCTTTGTTCAGGTTTGGATTTCATAAGAGATGGAAAGCTAAGCAAATAACTGAAAAATTGTCCCAGATAGAAAATCTGCCCAACGGTCTAAAAGGCTTGAGTTAGAAGCCCATGGATGAGTCCCCAGAGAGAGAAGAAAACTGGGAGTGCCTCTGGATAGAGCATCAAGCAGAAGCCAGAAGGAATCCAGCCCAAAGATGGTCTCTTCCTCTTGAGCCTCCCCAAGTGAGGTGGGGACAATGGAAAGACTGGAACTGCAAAGCAATGACAGCTTTTGTATAATTATAAGTTTTTGTAGCAGGAGTACTAACTAAAAGTTGGGATGCTGTATATTAGTTCCATGATTGTGTGATGCCTCAAAGTTCTGATATAGGGCTTCCCGTGTGGCTCAGCGGTAAAGAATTTGCCTGCCAATGCTGGAGACACAGAAGACATGGGTTCTATCCTTGCATTGGGAAGATCCCCTCGTATAGGAAATGGCAACCCACTCCAGTATTCTTGCCTGGAAAATCCCATAGACAGAGGAGTCTGGCAGGCTACAGTCCATGGGGTCCCAAAAGAGTCAGATACAACTAAGTGACCGAGCATGGCATAGTTCTGATATAGCAGACTATGCTAGATAAATCACTATTTCTTAGGATTAGATATCTACAGAATGTAAAGAAAAAAGGAGAGCAGCCAATATAAGTTCAGTGTCCTCTTCTGTTCAAATTCTGCATTTGCTGCTGCTGCTGCTGCTAAGTAGCAACAGTCATGTCCAACTCTGTGTGACCCCATAGATGGCAGCCCACCAGGCTCCACTGTCCCTGGGATTCTCCAGGCAAGAACACTGGAGTGGGTTGCCATTTCCTTCTCCAATGTATGAAAGTGAAAAGTGAAAGTGAAAAGTGAAAGTGAAGTCTCTCAGTCATGTCCAACTCTTCACAGCCCCATGGACTGCAGCCTACCAGGCTCCTCCATCCATGGGATTTTCCAGGCAAGAGTACTGGAGTGGGGTGCCATCGCCTTCAGTATCCTCTTCTGTTCAAATTCTGCATTTAGGCACTAGCAAATGGTTCTCATTTGTCTAATTAAAGATAAACATTAGATTAAGATAGATTAGATAATAAAACTTTATTAAAATCACTAGTTTCTCAAGTAAATAGTAGGATGTGAGTTTCCACCTACAGGCAAATTCTACCCTTTAGCTTTTAACTTAGTTCTCTGAACATGAGAAGAGTTAGGTGAAATTTTACTGAGGTCAGACTAGGAACCAAGGATCAAACAATGCTTTTTGCCTACTGCAGTATGTAAAAAAGCGTAATTTAAGTCAATAATTGGCATTTTCAATAGAAGTAGAAACAAAGTTACTTATTATTTTATTAACTGTTCTTTGCCTTAGGTGCTAATGAGTTCTAATGGTTTTAACTGGGAGTATAAAAAGTATGAAAAGTTCACTTTAGACTTATCCATTAAGACTTGTTCAGTCGCTCAGTTATGTCTGACCCATTTTTACTCTGTGGACTGCAGCATACCAGGCTTCCCTGTCCTTCACTATCTCCCTGAGTTTGCTCAAACTCATGTCCTTTGAGTTGGTGATGCCATCCAATCATCTTGCCCTCTGTCGTTCCCTTCTCCTCCTACTTTCAATCTTTCCCAGCATCAGGGTCTTTTCCGATGAGTCAGCTCTTTGCATCAGGTGGCCAAAGTAGGAGCTTCAGCATCAGTACGTCAATGAATATTCAAGGTTATAAAGGTGGAAAAGGAGAATGAAAAAGCTGGCTTAAAACTCAGCATTCAAAAAATGAAGACCATGGCATCTGGTCCCATCATTTCATGGCAAATACATGCGGAAACAATGGAAACAGTGAAAGACTGTTTTCTTGGGCTCCAGAATTGCTGCGGACAGTGACTGTAGCTGTGAAATTAAGACACTTGCACTTTAAAAGGAAAGCTATAACAAACCTAGACAGTGTATTAAAAAGCAGAGATATACTTTGCCAACAAAGCAAAGTATGTAGTCATGTCTGGTTGTGAGAGTTGGACAATAAAAAAAGACTGAGCATCAAAGAATTGATGCCTTTGAACTGTGGTTCTGCAAAAGGCTCTGGAGTCCCTTGGACTGCAAGGAGGTCAAACCAGTCAGTCCTAAAGGAAATCATCCATTAAGACTATAGTTAAAATATTTTGAAGACTTGCATCTACAGATGATTCTGACCTTCTGTAGTTCCTCTGTCAGCCATACTGTTTTGCAAACTGTGTTACTACTTGCTTATCACCTCATCTCATATTATCTTACCAAAGAGTAACCATGGGGACTGTTAGGAATTTATGTTTTACCTTCCAGTCCCTGATGGGATAATGGAATTCTTCTAGGGAAGAGAACCATAAAAGAAAGCACCTATCTTTCTCAAGAGAAAAGAAAGCCTTCAGGCTTGCAAGGGTGACTCATTATAGACAAGAGCGATTAACTGGAGTGAGAATGGGAGAGACTAGAGGGAAAGATCAAACAGGCATAGAGGAAGAGTGGACATGCTTTCCTTGCCTAGAGACCCCTCTGGAGGGTCTGATGTGGAAGAACAACAGAGATATAGTGAAGAAACAAGGCACTGAGTGAGGTCCTGGGCTGGAAATGGAGCTCAGGGATAAAGCAGTTGCAAAGGCTGATGCTGATGCTGATGCTTGTGCCTGGGCAGCGTGTGAAAATCCTTGGCCCTCTCTGAGGTTGTGTGAGACTCAGGCAAGGGTGGCTATATTTGTTGGCATGATAGAGACTTAATGATTGGCCTTTGGATTTTCTGATCATTATACCTCCTTCCACAGTGCTGTATTAGCTCTGGGGCTGACCAGGTAGCAATGTTTTGGTGGATAAAGAGGAGGGAGTGGTTTCAGTTCTGGAGGTTGCGTAGCTTTCTGGGAACTGGGGCTTCACCAAATACTTTGCTAATTTCTTCTGAGTCTTTCACATGACCTTTCCAAGGGCATGGTTTTAACTAAACATGAGATGAAAGCTAACTGGGCTGTTTTAAAGTAATTACTGGGCAGAATCACTAAGGTTTATCTGGCTATTATGTCATTTATACAACATGGCTAGTGAGCGGCTGCTCACAGCTCTGAGAAACGGAAGAGGGACTGTGTCTTCACTGAGGCCACTTTACGAGCTCAGACCACCCAGACATTCAAACACACAGAGAATTAAAATATTTAGGGCAGATTTTGACACAGTGAACCCTGTTCAAGCAACACAATCTTACTTGTGTTTATACTGACGAAGGACCTCCTTTTTACTCCACTTCCCCCCCTATTTCCTAAAATGCGTCATTAAAATGACAGAAATTGGCTTAGCTTGAAACCAAGGCTAGACCTTTAGAATCTTTGATTTGCAACCAGAATTAAATAAAGCACTTTTTACTTCCACTTAATATAAACATGATGTTTTGCCTCAGCTCAAACCAGATCTATCTTCCTTTTCAAAAGCCTTTATGGACACATTTATGAACAGTAAATATGTGGGTGTCTTACAATGTCGTGTCCTGTTGTACTTGTGGATACAGATCTGCAAGGCTTCTTACACAAACTGAGATATTTATCTTATTAGGATGTCAGCTCCTTAAGAGACTGAGTTTTTTCAATCCCATTGTGTCTAAACTGACCGTTATTTTTTCTTATTTACTTATTTTTAATTAAATGATGATTGCTTTACAATATTGGCTTGGTTTCTGCCATACATCAACATGAATCAGCCATAGGTATACGTATGTCCCCCTCTGTCTCGAGCCTCCCTCCCACCTTCCACCCTTCCCCAAGCCTCTAGGTTGTTACAGAGCCCCAGTTCGGGTTCCCTGAGTCATACAGCAAGTCTCCATTGGCTGTCTATTTTACCTATGGAAGTATATATGCTTCCGGGTCACTCTCTCCATTCGCCTCAACCTCTCCTTCCTCCCCTTCGTCCATGTCCGTAAGTCTGTTTTCTATGTCTGCTCCTTCACTGCTGCCCTGCCGATAGGTTCATCAGTACTATCTTTCTAGATTCCATATATGTATACATACATGTGTGTATGTGTGTGTGTGTTAACATATGATATTTGTTCACGAGAAAGGAGCAGAAAGTGGGAAAAGAAGGTGACACGTGAGTATGATACTCTAGATCTTTGACAGCTTTCATTGCTCTTTTCCTGCTCCTTAGACAGATAAAGACCAGCTTTCCCAAGATCCCACCCCTTCTACACTCTCCAAGGCTGGAGGCTGTCAGGGAGCAGAGGCAGTCAGAATCTCAAGATGGAAGATGTAGGTTTGCTTTAGAATAACCTTCTGCTTCTTCTCGACTGACCCCAACTGTGGCTTTATTTTTTAATCAAGACTCAGAAATTGCTTCTTGATTTTATAGACTAATTGCCTCAGTAGAAAAGTTCCCTGAATGAAAAGTATTCAGAAAAACTTTCGAATAGGCTTCCATTCTGTCTTTATTTTCCAGAGAGGCATTCAACAATGAGAAGAAAAATGACTCAGTGGAAACCTTGTCTTAGTCTTCTTGTCCTTGTCCCTCTGTTGGTGACATGAAACATGTTCTCACCTTTATTAAAAGGAATCTGTTGAGGATATATGTGACTATGTAGGTAAAGTAAGTCCTTGTAGAAACTATAAAAATGTTAGAAAAATATTACACAACACAGTAAAAGCATAATATTCTCATGGTTGCAGAATATTAGTTTCCATAAGTGGGAAAAAGATATTTCACTGAATAAATGGGTTGTTTTTACTTAGTTGCCTAGATATGGACAAAATGCACTGCCATAAAGGAGTGCCAATTTCTTCTCTGTATTCCCACATCATTTCGTCAGCTGCTGCCCTTAGCTCACCTGTGTTGAGTTACCTGTGTAAGTCGGTCTCATTCACAGATTATTGAGGGGGGACTCATGTCTGCTCTTTCCTACTGTCTTAGTAGCAAGGAAGTACAGCCTAGGATAACCATAGTAGATGCTTGTTAAAAGTTTACTGAACTGAAGCAATAACTTCTCTGTTAATACTGCGGCTCATTAGCTCAGGTGGACAGCATGGTCTGCGCTCGATGCTGGACAGACTTGCTATTCTAGGCGTGTTGATAATTGTCTTCACTGTACGTGGAGAACAGTGGATTCGGTCACAACTTCTATAATTCCCTGGGGATAGCTTCAAGTGGATTCTGAAAATCAAGTAGAGATATTCCTTCACCCTTACATTTATTTATGTATTCAATAAAATAAGTACAGAATCATGAAGCAATAGCTGTGGCTTAACCTTTGTATACTTTTTATCATCTGTTTGAGTTTACTCCTTTCTTTGATTTTTAAAAATAAAATTTCTTAGGAGAATCACACTTTAATGGGAGAATATTTAGAAAATGTAGAAATGTATAATAAAGATGAAAGAAATCCTACCTGTAAATATTGTGTAAATATTATTTAGTTTGTTATATTTTCTTCAAGTCTGTTTATATGCATATGCAGTGCTGGGCAATACACACACATTTACTTTGCGCCCTGCTCTTTTTACTTAACATTTCATCATAAAGATTTTTGCATAGAATTAAAAACTTTAAATTGTGACATTTAGTAATGACAGTTGAGTGCTTGTACCATATATTACTGACATTTCCTTGTTAATAGACATTGGGAATTTTTCTGCTTTTTGGCTCTGTAAATACTTTTGTTAAAAAAAATTTTGTTTGTATTTTGCTTCATTTCCTAATGATGGATTCTCAGAAGTAAAACTGCTGAGTCAGGTTGCATGAATAGTTTTAGGGCTCTTGATACATATTTCCAATTGCTTTCCAAAATGTTTATACCAAATTTTATTGCCGCTAACCAGAATGTATTCTAAAACTACAGTGGTATGTAGAGGTTTTGAAAAATCACTCTGGACTCTCATTGTGAAATTGTAGAGTACAACTTCATATGTGAGAACTCTTTCCTGAATCCTTCGAATAAGATTCTGGTCCTAAAACCCATTAGTTAGCTATTTAGTTAGTTAATCATCTACTTTTCCCCCATCTGTTGATTTGAATTTAAAAGGGAGGATTTTGCCATAAGTTTATCAAATGCTTGAGTTTATAAGAAAAAGGACTGCTAAGGAAGCTGTTTGGTCCACTGTACAGTACTGGGGAACTCCAGGCATGTGTTTCTTTCTCTCCAATCACCACAGTATTAGCTCCTGAATTAAAAATCTAGAAAAAAAAAAAAAAACCCAGTAGCATTCCACTTTGAGATCTTTGGAAGAACAATCCATCCATACAGATAGTGGTTTTGTTTATTGTCGTGATAATCCAGTCAAGTCTTAGTAAAGGAAAAAGGCCTAGAACTTTTTTCATCTCCACATTTTTTGCCAACATATTTAAGTCCATCAAAGATTAAGAGCCCATTTCCAAACACTCTCTGGAGATTTTATGCAAGGTCCTTTCAGGAAGAATTCAGTATCCTTATTTATAAGATGAAGTTGATGGTCCAGATAAAAATTTAAATTCTTCTCAATGAAAACAATATTCTAGGTCTTCAATTGGATTTTTCTAAGGGGGATATTTCTGGAGGTTTCAGATTTGAGCGTTAGACACCTAGTATTTGAGGGAGGACAGGGCAATCCACATCTGGGAAACACTTGGTTTACCTAGCATTTTGACCATCAAGAACAATGGCATGGGGCTTGAGTTAGGGAATAAGCCTTCATAGAGGTAGAAGAACTGGACTTTCTTCTTGGAAGGTGGGCATGTTGGTCATCTCCCCCATCTAGATAGAGATTGAGATCATGCTTTCAAAAGATAAGTGACAGTACAAGACATCCCATGCTTGGTGGTGGTCTGAATAGGACTGCAAAACCCATGGCATTTACTTCTGTGCCCAGTAAAGAGGCAGGCGAGGGCACATGGAAGAACTCAGTATCAATGGCACCACCAAGGTTGTTGATTAAAAACCAGCCTTTGAGACCCAAAATGGCAGTCAGAGAAAAGAGCACAGTGTGGAATAGCTAGTGAAAGAATGGTCTGTAACATCTGACAAGTTCGAATAATGTGTACATGGACACATCACCAAAGCGCTGCTTTGAAACTTAAAAGAGGATAGACTCTGAACAATTAAAGAAAGTGTGGCATATATGTGAAGCCCTCTGTTGTTGATGTGCAACAGGGCAAAATGACTAGATTCAAAATAGGACAGTAATAGCATAGAGTTCTCTAAAGGAGTTTCCAGGTCTTTCTCTGAAAACGCTGTCTCTAAGGTTGTCCTGCACCGCCTCCCTTCCCTCAGCACACCCCCCCCCTGCTCCGCCCCCCCCCCCACACACACACATACTCTTTGCCCCTTTGCAGAAACCATAGAGTCAGAGCACTTGCTTAGAAAGACCAAAGTCTGATCCCAAAAGATAAATTTTTGTTTTTAAAACTCTAAGCAAAAAGCCTCACACATAGTAAGTGCCTAATATTGATGTAATCTGCGGAAGAAAAACACAAAAAGGGTCATTTATCATGGCTTAAACTCAAAACACAACAAAACCGTCTATAAAAAATGAACATAAGTAAAAGTATGTACAAAAAGAATCTAGTGTTTAAAGAGTTTGGCCTCAAATCCAAAATAATCTGCCTTCTCTTGAGGTTATAAAAATGCCATTAGCTAAAAGAACCAGCTTCCCTCATTCCATATGTGGGTCTTTCTTATCTACCAAAGAACACCTCTATGAACATGATTTAAGAGTTCCTAAATTCCTCTTCCAGTAGGAATGCTCTGAGTGGGACCACTGCACAAGCTGGTTTTTCAATGGATGACTCTGAAGAGATGTCAGAAGGATTTGACTTGAGTGAGTGTGTTATAACTGAATGCCAAAGCATGATGTTCATCTGTGATGGATGGGTNCATCTTTTAGGATTTGAAACAGCTCAACTGGAATTCCATCACCTCCACTAGCTTTGTCCATAGTGATGCCTCCTCAGACCTCTTAGTCACCCTGATAACATTATGATCAGCCTTAACATCAAGGATCTTATTGAGCTACTTTTCCCTCTGTCTGCCCAATTCTGCCCACCCCTTCAAAGACCAATTCAGACCCTAGACTTGCCTGCCCACCCTACACGGGATCTTTCCCACTCCACAGGTCCACGTAGAAATTTACCCATTTAACTTCTAAGAATACTTATTAAACATCTAATCCTGTGATTACTCTATGGATGTTTATAGTATGAACAATGGTAATAATATCAGTAATAATAATGATACTAAAGGTTGCATAGCAGTGTGTAGTTTGTTAGGGACTTTAACTTATTACACTTATATAATCTGAATATCTTTTTAATATAAAAATATAAGCTCCAGAGAATAAAAATTATTTCTTGCAGGTCACTGGCACTAGTTACTAAGAAAGCCTTGGCCATAATATAGATATTCCATGGATTCTGCAGGAATAAGTATGCAGAATAGTGAGTTTCCCTGGTGGCTCAGCTGGTAAAGAATCTGCCTGCAATGCAGGAGACCCTGATTCACTTTCTGGGTCAGGAAGATCCCCTAAAGAAGGGATAGGCTACCCATTCCAGTATTCCTGGGCTTCCCTGGTGGCTCAGATGGTAAAGAATCCACCTGCAGTGCAGGAAACCTGGGTTCAATTCCTGGGCTGGGAAGATCCCCTGGAGGAGGGCATGGCAACCGACTCCAGTATTCTTGCCTGGAGAATCCCCATGGCCAGAGGAGTCTGGTGGGCTTTAGTCCATGGGGTCTCAAAAAGTCAGACACAACTGAACGACTAAGCACAAGTGTGCTGGCCTGATACNTGGGCTGGGAAGATCCCCTGGAGGAGGGCATGGCAACCGACTCCAGTATTCTTGCCTGGAGAATCCCCATGGCCAGAGGAGTCTGGTGGGCTTTAGTCCATGGGGTCTCAAAAAGTCAGACACAACTGAACGACTAAGCACAAGTGTGCTGGCCTGATACCAAGCCAGAGGCAGGATTTTAAAGTTTTCCCAGAAGGGAAAAAGTGATTCCAATAGAGCTAAAATATGGAAATGGTTAAAGGACAAGTGATAATAAAAATGCAACTATTACTGTTGTATTGATAGTTGTTGAACACCCTATGAGATCTTTTGTGGGCTTTATCTTGTATAATTTTCAACAGAGCTCTATGAAGTAAGCACTATTATTTAGTAAGGCACCCTCATTATCAGCTGTCAGTGAGGAAACTGAGGATCTAAGAAGCTGTACAACTTACCTAAGACATATAGCAAATAAGTGCAGAGCTAAGACTCTATTATGAAGTCTCTCCATACTGAAAGAGGAATTCCACCAAGGGATTACTGGCACATGAGAGGGATAACTAGAGTCTTAGAGGTCATAACTATTTTTCTGAATCAGGAAGTGTTTCCACAGGCAATATTCCTGTTTTCATTGGAACACTGTGAGATTTAGAGTCACTTGTGAATTTCCTCCTTTGCGTCAGGGAACATTCAAAGGGAACAACCCAACGGATACAGATGGGCTCCACCAGCTTCCTAGGCCAAGGTCTTCTCATTCTTTACTCGTTAGGCGTGGCCAGGTGGGCTGACTGCTGTCTCTGAATGTAATACCTTCCTTCTGGGGTGACCAGGAGAACAAAAGAGATTCTGACCATCTCAGATTAGAGCTTTAGGAGGAAGGTAAACCACCTCATCCATTCTGCTGCCTGCCCTGGTATAATAAGTCACTCACATGTCAGGCGGCTCAGTATGCCAGGTGGCTCAGTGGTAAAGAATCTGCCTGTCAATGTAGGAACTAAAGGAGATGTGGATTTGATCCCTGGGTCTGAGAGATCCCCTGGAGGAGGGCATGGCAATCCACTCCAGTATTCTTGCCTGGAGAATCCCATGGATGGAGGAGCCTGACAGGCTACAGTCCATGGAGTTGCAAAGAATCAGACATTTCTGAAGCGACTGAGCATGCACGCAACACAGAATTTTAAATACTTCTCCAAACTCCTTGACAGCAGTACACAGATTACTGTCTGATTGAATAACTAAGTAGAAAGTGTGTATATGCTGGGGCTGGGAATCTTGGGGACCATCCTAGAATCCTGCCTATCAGAAGAGTAATCTAGGAGCAGCTATATTCCCCATTATGCTTCAGGCAGAGTGGCCTCATTTTGATGGGCTTTATATTTTTTGCCTTATAAATTTTTCAGTGAATAAGCAGGTATTTGATTTAGTAATTACATTACTGTATCCTCTCCCTACTCTGCTCCATGACCTATACTAACTCCTACATTTCACAGATGGGGAAGCTGAAGCTCAGGGAGGTTATGGTATGTCAAGAAGACCCATAGGTGGTTGTGGTAGAGTTAGAACTGCATGCCAGGCATTCTGACTCTAGGGCCTCTGCTCTTTCCACAGCATCATAGCACTTTACCCTGAGAAGGCTGCCTTCATCATTTCTCATCGTCACCTACCCTTAATTTTGCGTTAACTTGGTGAGTCCTCTCCATGATCCCTGAAAAGTGATATTATTATTTCCTTAGATTCTGGAGTGATTATTAACATTACTGGTAGAGGTAATTAATTTCCTGTAAGTGTATGGGTATTCAGAGGGTGCTTGCATGCTTCTTAGCTCCCCAAAGGGTTCCTTCTCCTGCTCAGAGTCTTTCCTTGTGCACAGCAAGTGCTCCCACACAACTCAGGAAATGTCAGGAGCTGTGCTGAAGATACAGTTTTCAGAGCAAGAAATTTAGGAGAACATCATGTTCTGTGATCTTTCTCTAAAGTCCAACCTGTGCCATACACACAAGCAGAGGCAGTGCCAGCAAGCAGCCTTGACATGTCTCACTGATCTTAACTCCCCAGGCATTGATCAGTCAATGGTTCCACTGGTTAAAATGTACCTAGTCTTTTCCAAACTCCGGGCCATCATATTCAGTGTTGCTCTTTCCTCCTGTCAAAATACATAACCTCCCAAAGACATGAAAATGGGCAATCACCAGTAACTATTGCTCTATAAAGATTCAGCTAAGGTTATGCAGTAATCACTGACTCAATGGATATGAGTTTGAGCAAACTCTGGGAGACAGTGAAGGACCGGGAAACCTGGCATGCTATAGTTCATGGGGTTGCAAAGAGTCGGACCTGACTTAGCAACTGAACAACCACAGTGCTCATACTAAAAACAGCATCTCTCAAAGTTTTTGGATGAAAACTCACATTAGGAACTATATAGCATATAACTCTATGGCATTAAATTCAGCATGCTATATTTATGGGTATACATAAATACATATAAGTGAAAGGAAACAAAGTTTAATGAAATAATATCCTTTGCTCTTAGTCTCTCAGTTGTGTCTGACTCTTTGCAACCCCATGGACTGCAGCCTGCCAGGCTCCTCTGTCCATGGGATTTTCCAGGCAAGAATACTGGAGTGGGTCACCATGCCCTCTTCTAGTGGATCTTCCTGATCCAGAAATCAAACCCAGGTCTCCTGCATTGCAGGCAGATTCTTTACCATCTGAGCCACTAGGGATGCTATTTGAAACTATTTAAAAATATTGTTTGAGACCTATTAATGGTTGTAGAGTGATCAGGAAAAGGGCTTCTGTAGCCTCCTGGAAGTTTAATGATCACCACTGCCAATCTACATTTGCCCTGCAATGACCATCATACATGGGTCCTGAAGATTAAAATCATCCCTGAGAAAGGAGAGTAATATGTCAGGACTTGAGTTCCAGAGCTCTGGTTCATGTGTGCAATGTTTACACCATGATTTATATTGACTTTATGTATCATTCAATTATTAAATAAATATCTAGTGAGCATGACTATATTCAAGATGGCAGGCATAATGAACTCAATGATAACTCTACTGAAAAACTACTCTGAATTATTATTTTAACTAATCTTCTTTATAAACCCTGAGAGGTGGGTATTATCATTATTTCTATTGCTCAGATGAGAAAACTAAGACTCAGAAAGTTATTGACCTGCCAAGTTGATCATAGAGTTGGAGCCCATTGACCAAAGAGCAGAGCCCATTCCCTCATCTACAGTCTAGGCATTGCTGCTGCTGCTGCTGCTTCTAAGTCGCTTCAGTCATGTCCAACTCTGTGCGACCCCATAGACGGAAGCCCGCCAGGCTCCCCCGTCCCTGGGATTCTCCAGGTAAGAATACTGGAATAGGTTGCCACTTCTTTCTCCAATGCACAAAAATGAAAAGTGAAAGTGAAGTCGCTCAGTCGTGTCCGACTCTCAGCGACCCCATGGACTGCAGCCCACCAGGCTCTTCCACCCATGAGATTTTCCAGGCAAGAGTACTGGAGTGGGGTGCCATTGCCTTCTCCTAGGCTAGGCATTAGAAACAAGTAAAAACACAAACGGAAAACTGACCCCAGTTTACTGATAATCCAGAGACTACCAGGGGCAAAATTAATCAACTACTTGCAGAAAAGCTGTGAGGACTCAGTGGGGGAGGGAGAAGAAGTGGTTTCTGGTACCCTTCTGTCCTTCCCACCTCCCAGTGGCCTCACCTGTTGCCTCCTGACCTCTGGATCAGAGTGTGAAGTTGGAGGGGGAAGCAGATAGATTGCCCAGAAGGGGATGAAGGATGCAGAGCATGTTTGGGCAGAAAGCAGTAAGTCAACCAGGCTGATGTTTCCCTGGAAGCTCTCACCCTCTGCTTTGTACCCCCCTCAACTAATCTAAATGTCCCAATGACATATTTTTTAAGTTGTGTTCAGTTGGCATCCAATTAACAGCAAGCAATGTGTGCTACTTATCATTTTACAGACCTCTCTGATTGCTTTCATCCTTTACAAGTATGTATGTGTGTTAATCACTCAGTCATGTCCGACTCTTTGCAATTCCATGGNCCTCAACTAATCTAAATGTCCCAATGACATATTTTTTAAGTTGTGTTCAGTTGGCATCCAATTAACAGCAAGCAATGTGTGCTACTTATCATTTTACAGACCTCTCTGATTGCTTTCATCCTTTACAAGTATGTATGTGTGTTAATCGCTCAGTCATGTCCGACTCTTTGCAATTCCATGGACTCCTGCATTGCAGGCAGATTCTTTCCCATCTGAGCCACTAAGGGTTTCCTCCTTTACAAGTATCTTACCAATTTACCTTCAAGGCCCTAAGACTCAGCATACTGCGCAGGGAAGAGTCTACTCTGAGTTGGAAAGCCTGGATTCTGTCTTGGGACTGCCATTTAAGTCATTCGACTTTCTTTTTGGAGATAGTCTTCCCTGCAATATTGGAGACCTGGATTGGATCCCTTGGTTGCGAAGATCCCCTGGAGAAGGGAATGGCTACCCATTGGAGAATTCCATTTACTATACCACCCCTGGGGGTCACAAAGAGTCTGACTTGACTGAGTTTCTTTCACTTTCCCATCTATAAAGTGAAGGTAGTAGTAACCACCTTCTGACCACACAGTTTTTTGGATGCTGGTGCATAAGCAGTTTTACAAAATATGCATTAGTCTCTGGAGGAAGAAGCCATTCTAATGGTCTCCAGTTACAACACTGAGTGGCCTAAAGATATTAGTTTATATATTAGTATGTAGTTTATGTATATATATATATATATATAATAACTCTGTAAGGGGGATTGTTGTTAAGATAAGCTTTCTCTTTTGAAAGAAAGCTTTTACATTATAGAAACCCCACCTCCAACATAAGTTGACTACTTCAGCCACTGCTGTCACCTAACAATACCAGGAAAAATAAAAGTAAAAAAGATTCTGCTGAAATCACAAGCATTCTTCTTTATCACCCATTTCAATGTGGCTAGAACACAGTGGAGGGGAGGGGAGTGGCATGAACTGAGGTGGGAAATATGGGCAAGAGTTTCATCTTGCAGGGCTTCGTATAGATCACGGAAAGACACAGGACACTATCCAAGGGTGGTAACATGCTAAGTAGTTAAAGCAAATGCGTGCTCTTTTCCCGGCAGGAGTGTGAGAGTGGGAGGCAGCTTGGAGAGAATGGGGGCCTCCTCCATGTGAGAAGCCTTGCCAGGTTGACAAAGCTAATGTAGCAACCCTAAGGCCACCAGCTACCTGATAATGCTGGCCTTTCACTCTCCTCCACCACCCCATGGGGAAGATGTGACGCGTAGGGGCAAGGAAAGACATGGGTACATGTGCCTGGAGCCCTCAGCTGAGGTCTTCTGCTCTGACCCTTCCATGACCCTGGGATCTCTGTGGACCTGCTTCCTACCCAAGGGGAGGAGAAGAGAGCTGAGAAGATGTGAAGGGAGAGACCTAAACCCCAGAACTATTCCAAGTTCTCGAGGTAAATGAGAACTCCTCTGCGGCAGTGAATAAATGTCTGCCCCTCTCAATGTCCGTGTTCTGATCCCTGGAACCTGTGAATGTGTTGCCTTAGCTGGCAAGAGAGACTTTGGAGGTGAGATTAAGCTAAGGACTTTGACAGGGGAGATTATCCCAGGTTATCTGAGTGGCCCCTTAATGTAATCACAAGGGTCCTTATCAGAGGGAGACAGGAAGGTCACAGGAGGATGTAGGAGATGTCAAGGACTGAAACAAGAGGTCAGAGTGATGGGGGCAAGGACAGGAGGTGGTCTCTAGAAGCTGGAAAAGGCAAAGAAATGGATTCTCCCCTGAGGCCTCCAGAAGACACTAGCTCTGCTGACACCTTGATTTCAGACTTCTGGCTTCCAAAACTCTAAAGGAATAAATACGTGTTGCTTTAAGCCACTACGTTTGTGATAATTTTTTTTTCTTTTACAACAGCTTAAAAATGTAGTGTATCTCTTCTCCTAGGCTTTTTCCTCAAGCTTCTCAATCTCTGCCCCTTAAACTCACGCACTCTTAGGGTGCTCCAGTCTTCGGGGAACCAGAGTGTGGGTACTGAAGCCTCTCAGAACTAGCTCTAGTCCCAGTTCAGTCACCTGCCTGCTTGGGTAGCCTTGGGTGAGGTCAGTCACCGACCCTCACTCTCCTCTTCTGTAAAGTGGGGAAGATAATACCTGCCTTAGAGCCTGTGTGGAAAGGCACTGGCCCTCACAAAGGGTACTGGGAAACTCCAGGATCAGGCAGGTTCATAGCCTTTATTGCCAGGGCTGAAGCATCATGGTCTTCAGTTGAGATAGGCCAGTATTCCCTGCTGGGGGTGGGCAGGCAGAAAGCCTGGTGTATAATCTGTGAGCAGGGTGAACTGGTCTCAAGAATGCAGGGCCATGCTCTGCCCCTTACCCTGTCTCTTTTCCAGGATACCGTCTCATCATTGTCCTTGCTCAGCCAGCATGGACATGCCAAGTCTTTCTGCACTGCAGAATCCATGTGCCATGAGAAGAAGGACACAAGGGTGGGAAGACCACATGGGAGGCTCAGTATCCTGGATGTAGAACCCTGTAGGGCTTTGGTTGTCTATGCCTGAAGATGCCCTCTTCTCAGGAAAACACAGACATGTATGTGAGAGGGGAAGGGGACTCTGCAGCCCTCACTTTGGTCCCTCCACCTGAGTGACTTCTGCAGTGTTAGAAGCTGTGGCAGCTGGACATAACCAGAAAGAAACTTCCCAATGGGAAGGCTGTTAGCTTTGAGACAATATTGTGTGAAACCAAACCAAACAAACATTGTCTGCACGTCACCTGAAGAACTGACTTAAAATGAACTTCGTGTCCAGGAACATATCACCTGTCAGAAAAACAAGTGCCATATAAGGCATTCCATTAACCAGACATGGCAGGCGGGCAGCCGACACACCTTTTCCGCCGTGTGACTCACCACCAGGAAGGAGTTCCGTCAGAACAGGGACAGACTGTTCCAGGCTGCCCAGCCTAAGGCTTTGGGGGAGGGGAATGCCCTTTCCACGAGACCCTTCCCATCTTCTCAGGGCCAAGCTAGCTTGTCCCTCCAAAGACAAATGCTGGCTTCTCCTTCTACCTTGAAAATGCAACTTCCCAACTGAGAAAACCTAATGCTACAATCTAGAATCTTGGAATCAGGGATGCCCTGGGAGTCCATCGCTTTACATAATGTTACCCTTGAGAAGAGGGTGCCCCAGCAGGTAATCTGTCCNGCAGTTAACAGGTAATTTCTACGGTCCAGGGAAGAGGTTGTGTGGGTCTGAATAAGAGCAGTGACAGAAGCAAACGGGCAGTTATTGTGTAGCTCTTAATCTGATTGAAGGGAAAGGATCAGAGTCAAAAATGATGTTGAGATTCTAAGCCTCAGTGATCAAAGAGATGGTGATAGTATCAAGAGAAATGAAGTCAAGAAGAAAGACTGGTTTAGTAGAAAAGCTGACCATCTTGAAAGAAATGTCCAGCAAATATAACAATCTGAAGGTGGGCATCAAAGGTGGATATCAGGTGCTAGAGAACAGTGGGATGGAAATGTAGCTCTTAGACCTGAAGAGGAGGTGGTCCGTGAACTAACCATGTCCCTGAGAAGACATGAGGGCCAAGGATAACTCTTAAGAAGTGATGAAGGAGACAGATGAAGGAAAGGGGGTTCAGTGCAAGACCAGGGAACAAAACACTTCAGAGCCAAGGGAGAGAAGTGACACAGGGTGGGTTAGTCAAGAAGTTTCACTCCTGTGGCTGGAGATTCATTGATAAGCAAGACAGACATGGTCTTTATGCCCATGGATATCATCATCGACTGGGAAAGACGGATGGATCAAGTAAGCAAAGACACTAATCAATAACTACAAATACTACAAGTAATGAAGGAAATAAGCTGATGCTGTGATAGAGAATATTCAGAAAGGGGGGCGTATGCTTCTTGAGGAGGAAATTAGGAAGACCTCTTTCAGCAGGTGTCATTTCAGCTGAGGTGGGCAGGTGAGAAGAACCTGGCCTTGCAAGAGCAGTGCGGTGAGCTCTTGGGAGAGGGAAGAGCATGGCAAAGATGCTGAGGTAGGAAGAGCATGGCAGGGTGGAAATGAAGGCAGATGGCCAAGGCAACAGGATCCTGGAGAATGAAGAAGAAGGGGGCATGAGATAAAAAGGAAGGGTAGGCAGGGGCTAGATGATGTAGATCTGGGAGTCAAGTATGAACTTTATATTTTTTATTTTTATTAAAAAAAAATTATGTTGGCCACACTGTGCGGCTTGTGGGTTTTTAGTTCCTTGGCTAGGGATTGAATCTGGGCTATTGACAGTGAGTGAGAGCACGGAGTCCTAACCCCTGGGGACCCTCAGGGTATTCCCAAGATGTGAACTTTAGAGGAAGAACCAAGGTCAACAGCATGAAACTGAAAACAGAGTTTATGGAGAGTGAGGATTGAGAGAACACTGGATTCTGCTACAAGGATGGAATTGGTGATATTCAAGGGACAGAGGAGAGAGGTGGTGATGTCAGTTTGCAGTGTTGGGGAGCTTGAAGCATCTGGGGACCTTTGCTTGGAGGATTTTGGTGGTGATAGGTGGCAAGGAGACAAGACATTCTCAAGGATGCCAGCCAAAACCATACTCATCTTAGATACTTAGGTAGTCACAAACCAAGGTTGGTTTATATCAGTGTAGCTGGACCCATAAAGGAGAAATGGAACACCTGGCCTGCTCAAGCTGTTCCTGAAGTCCCCTAGGAAGGTGTAGTAAGAAGCCAGCATTCCTGTAGAAGATGAAGATGAGAGCAGAAGTCACTAGCAGGCTGGCCAATTTCTGGTCGAGTGTCTGATCTTTGCAGCTCACAGCTGATGGCAAGGCCCCCAGGCTTTGGGGATGGATTGGGAAAGCCCCAGGCCTGGTTAGCCATCTGGGGAACAGACTGTGCGATCCTGACTATCACTTCACACAATGTGCTTGGTTAATAGGTGTTGACAATTGCAGTGTAATTTTAATTACACTAGGCAGTGTTTCATAAGACCTCTGTCAACGGACATATTGTAAAAGGCCATGAAGTTTTAATAGCTGGATGTTTTAAGAAAGCTCTTACCTTTCAAACCTTAGCTNAGAGCATGGCAAAGATGCTGAGGTAGGAAGAGCATGGCAGGGTGGAAATGAAGGCAGATGGCCAAGGCAACAGGATCCTGGAGAATGAAGAAGAAGGGGGCATGAGATAAAAAGGAAGGGTAGGCAGGGGCTAGATGATGTAGATCTGGGAGTCAAGTATGAACTTTATGTTTTTTATTTTTATTAAAAAAAAATTATGTTGGCCACACTGTGTGGCTTGTGGGTTTTTAGTTCCTTGGCTAGGGATTGAATCTGGGCTATTGACAGTGAGTGAGAGCACGGAGTCCTAACCCCTGGGGACCCTCAGGGTATTCCCAAGATGTGAACTTTAGAGGAAGAACCAAGGTCAACAGCATGAAACTGAAAACAGAGTTTATGGAGAGTGAGGATTGAGAGAACACTGGATTCTGCTACAAGGATGGAATTGGTGATATTCAAGGGACAGAGGAGAGAGGTGGTGATGTCAGTTTGCAGTGTTGGGGAGCTTGAAGCATCTGGGGACCTTTGCTTGGAGGATTTTGGTGGTGATAGGTGGCAAGGAGACAAGACATTCTCAAGGATGCCAGCCAAAACCATACTCATCTTAGATACTTAGGTAGTCACAAACCAAGGTTGGTTTATATCAGTGTAGCTGGACCCATAAAGGAGAAATGGAACACCTGGCCTGCTCAAGCTGTTCCTGAAGTCCCCTAGGAAGGTGTAGTAGGAAGCCAACATTCTTGTAGAAGATGAAGATGAGAGCAGAAGTCACTAGCAGGCTGGCCAATTTCTGGTCGAGTGTCTGGTCTTTGCAGCTCACAGCTGATGGCAAGGCCCCCAGGCTTTGGGGATGGATTGGGAAAGCCCCAGGCCTGATTAGCCATCTGGGGAACAGACTGTGCGATCCTGACTATCACTTCACACAATGTGCTTGGTTAATAGGTGTTGACAATTGTAGTGTAATTTTAATTACACTAGGCAGTGTTTCATAAGACCTCTGTCAACGGACATATTGTAAAAGGCCATGAAGTTTTAATAGCTGGATGTTTTAAGAAAGCTCTTACCTTTCAAACCTTAGCTGAAGGAGGCTGAGTGAGATCTGGGATATAATTATAAGGGTTGAGAAGTGGCTGTGAATACTATAAATGCCAAATTAAACTCACCAGTATCCAAGGCCTGCTCAGGGAGGAATGCTGAGTCAACACTATGCCTGCTGCCCTTGGTCTTTGAACTTCCTGGGACAACGGGCAGGCACCAGGTCTCTGGCTCCAAAGGCTTTCCTTGCTTCTCCTGCAAGGCCCAGGTTTGTGTGTTAGGGTCTTTGAATGGAAATCCAAGGAGAAATTGGTGGGAAAGAGACAAAGAAGGCTGGGCACTAGCATACCCTGGTCCACCCGGAGCAGCGTTTCTCAAGTCCACTGTGTGTCATCTTCATCATCACGGAGCTTTGGCCAGGACATAATGACCATTATGTCGGGACCAAACACACCAGAATCTTCCATTTAAGATTTACTGAGGTATCGTTTATTTACAGTGTTGTGTTAGTTTCTGCTGTACAGCAAAGTGATTCCGTTATACATACACATTGAGCTGCTCGTTACAGTGGCTTCTCTTATTGCACAGCACAGGCTCTAGGCACACAGGCTTCACGGCCCAGCACAACTTCTAGGTTGTGCTCATAGGCTCAGGAGTTGTGGCACAGAGGCTTAGTTGCCCCAGGGCACGTGGGATCTTCCTGGGCCAGGAATTGAGCCTGAGTTCCCCGAATTGGCAGGCCCTCAGCCAAAGTGAGGAATCAATAACGGAGAATCTTGCTGCTAGAAGTGTGGTCAAGGACCAACAGTATCTGCCTCCCCAGAGAATTTATTTGAGGTTTAGGGCCCCATCCCAGACCAGCTGCAGCACAATCTACATTTTAATGAGATTCCTGGATGATTTGAATGCACACTTATGTCTGCATAGAGTGGGCAAATAAGACATAAATAATGATAAATAATGATCAATGGCTGGATGGGGCGGATTGCAGAGGGAGAAGACAGCCTCTATCACAGGAAATCTACATGGGCCAGATAGGCAAGGGACACCACACTTTGATCTGAGTGATCACTTTTGTTATTAGACTACACTTGTAAAAAAAAAAAAAAAAAANACACATTGAGCTGCTCGTTACAGTGGCTTCTCTTATTGCACAGCACAGGCTCTAGGCACACAGGCTTCATGGCCCAGCACAACTTCTAGGCTGTGTTCATAGGCTCAGGAGTTGTGGCACAGAGGCTTAGTTGCCCCAGGGCACGTGGAATCTTCCTGGGCCAGGAATTGAGCCTGAGTTCCATGCATTGGCAGGCCCTCAGCCAAAGTGAGGAATCAACAACGGAGAATCTTGCTGCTAGAAGTATGGTCAAGGACCAACAGTATCTGCCTCCCCAGAGAATTTATTTGAGGTTTAGGGCCCCATCCCAGACCAGCTGCAGCACAATTTACATTTTAATGAGATTCCTGGATGATCTGAATGCACACTTATGTCTGCATAGAGTGGGCAAATAAGACATAAATAATAATAAATAATGATCAATGGCTGGATGGGGCGGATTGCAGAGGGAGAAGATAGCCTCTATCACAGGAAAGCTACATGGGCCAGAGAAGCAAGGGACACCACACTTTGATCTGAATGATCACTTTTGTTATTAGACTACACTTGTAAAAAAAAAAAAAAAAAAAAAGGCATTTTCCCAGGCTCCATCCAGACTTACCAAATCAGAAACTCTGGGATGGAGCCCATAAATTCTCAATTTTTAACAATCTGTCTCAGTCATTCATTCTGAAAACTTCTTCTCCCAGATAGTTCTTACCCCGGTTTCATGTTAAATTACCTGGGATTTTAACCCAGCCCTCTTAAGTCTTCTGCTGTTCCAGACCCTGGAGTCTGAGATACCAGTTCCCTTTGGGAGCATGATCCCACGATGTCTGTCACTTGGGAACTGCTATCTCTACACTTCCCCATTCATTTGCTATCAAGTGTTTTTTAATTTTTGACATGAGTTGTGAAAACAATGCCTTTACCCAAAGGATTTACTTTGATGCTGGACATTTTAAGCACTGCGAAAAAAACTTTCAAGTCACAGGAGTCCCAAAGCCAACCTACTCCTGCCTAGCATTATAGCCTCACCTTTGTTCCTTAAGTATTTCTTGTTTTTGTAACAGTATGTTTGTGTTTGAAGCCTGGTTGCCATTAGTTGAGTGTCTCTAAGCAAATCATCTAACCCCCAGACTATTTCTCCACCTGTTAAATCAGGACAATTTTACTTACTTCAAGAACTGTTCTGAAAATTGGAGAGATAATGAAACTCAAATATATATTTAGTTAGTACCTCAGTGAATGACATGTATTATGATTAGTGTAGATTATTTCATCTGGCAATGAAATCCAATCACACTAAAGGAAGGTTCATATCCTTGAGTATCCATAGATGTGATTAAGGTAAGGAGGGATCTTCTTCCTCATGATAATTTTTGAGAGGCTGAGTGTACAATCGCAAATTTTATCTGAAGTAATAAATAAGAAAATAATAATAAAAAAATTTTTTTTCTTGAAAATAAGAAAAAGAAAATACCCCGAATTCTTTCAGAGCTAGGTTTGGCTTCCTATGGTCTGGGATATTTTACAGCTCTAGAGAAATGCTGTTCTCATGTAGATTTTTATCTGCTAGAGATGCAAGTAGTTTTTGTCCAATAGAACAAACACTCTAAAAGTTCACAGTTTATAGGCCTATTGGATGTTAACCAGTTCTGTATCTAACCCAGCAATCTTATCCCAATGTTGCCTTTATATACAGGGCTTGCTCTTGAAGCAGAGTTAGTTGGCTAGAATAGTTGACATGTATTAGTTTTGTACTTGCTTGAGAAATGTGATTTTACCTTTTTGAAAATTATCTTTTGAAAGTATCTGCTTATATGCAGTTTGTCTAAAACTTGACCTTTGGGAATATTAATTTAAGGGAGGTCTGATCTGGGTTCCCATTACAGGTCTAGTTTTCCTGATGGATCATGCACAGGAAAAAAAGAAAGGGAAATCCAAAGAGACAGGCGTATTTGTACTTTGGCTGTGAGTTATGATTTTATTTCTCAGCTCTCTTCTTTAACTTCTGCAGGACTTTATTCATATTGTAAAGACAGTGTATATATATATATATATATATATATATATAAAATAACTAGATACTTATGTGTCTGTGTCCTGTTTAAAATGTTGAGTTTGAGGGGAAAAGTGATTGTGTCCCATGCTTCTTACATGGGAAAGAAAGCCTGGCACAGAATTTGACACTTAGAAGCAAAGAAACACCTAAGTGAAATGAACAAAGCTTTCCAAGTCCTTCCTCCTCTCAGTGTGGTCATGGACCAGAAGCCAGCAGCTGGGAGCAATCAGAATGCAGAATCTCAGGGCCTCCTCCAGCATTTTAATATGACCTCCGGGTGACTGTGCACTGTTCCAGGCTACTGTCAGTTTGGGAGCAGTGGCTCTGCTATAAATGATGAATGAGATTCAGACAAGGAAAGTTGAGGCAATTACCCCCAATTTATAGCAATTCAGCCACGAATACAAAATTGAAATCATTGCCTCACGTATATTGTCTCTGAGATCAAAGTGGAACAGATTGTGCTCTCAGGATGGAATTCCAGTTGGGTCAATAAAATCTATAACCTTTGGATGGCGGAGTCATTAAGCCCAGTTTGGCAGAAAGGATGTTGCATTCTTTGAGAAAAACTCTACAAATGAAGAGTTTTCTACCCTTCTTAAATCTGACTTGGGCCCTCAAGCCTTTATTCAAAATGAAGGTCTGACTCAATTTCTGTTGGCTCCAAGCCCAAAGCAACTGGAATGTCAAGTTATCCCTTTGTGGATCTGATGGTTAATCATACAATTTAAATATTTATTTGTCACATCTAGAGCTTAAATTGTCAGGAATATTTGCCCAATATCCTTACTGAGAGAGCCAAAAACGAAGGAAGAAAGACAAACAGAAACTTTGGGAGAGTTTCAGATACAAAAAGGAGAGAGAGTTGTCTGCTTGAAATATGTGATACCTTGAAGAATCTAGAGTTAGAGAACAGGGGTCTTCAAAAACATTTGCAAAGAGAGTTAACTTCAATTACCTATCAGAAAGTAATGGGGTTTTTTTTGTCTGAGCCACGCTTCAGTTGTTCCTGATAACGTCACAAGCCTAACTGTAAAAGAATGAGGATTTTTATTTACTCTCCCAACAAAGAGATTAAACAATTTAGCAACTAGATAGAATCAGCATAGCAGAGTCTCGTAGCTAGAGGAAGCCCTCTGGATCTTTTCATTCAGGGTCTGTGATCGAAATGCTTTCAGGAACTGAACAAGGGAAGCAAACACCAGAAGGCAATCAGCTGGATGATTTTAGGGGTGGTTAAGACTGTGGGAACTGGAGAGTGAATGCTTAGAAAAGTCATTCACATTTCTAAAACAATATTGGCCAAACAAAACACATCTGTGGGCCTAAGATGATCTGCTTATTTCTATTTAAGAAACCTGAGATCCAGAAAAGCTAAATTTTCTGCCCAGGATCACCTAACTATAACTGAAGCAAATATTCCAACTGTGACAGCCCCTCATGTTTGCCCATGGAGGGGACATTCAAATTGTCTTTGTATATACAACTCTGTGTGTGTCTGTGTATTCGAAAGAAAAAAAGAACAGGTTCAATTCGAATAACTGGTTATTTAGAAAATATCTAGTTGCTAACAACAGAGGGAAAGCAACAGCTCTGAACCCCTCAAGCCACCACAGTGAGAGACTAAAGCAAAGTAACCCAGCCGTCTTTCCTGCTCATCTGGCACACATTTTTACAAGGCTATAAATAATGTATTTACAGATCTTGGGTATTTTTGAAACAGTCATAAAAATATGTATGTTTTAAGAAAAAGACTCCTGGGTTTAAAATTTCATTGGCCAATTATTTGGAGAAAGACCACATGTTCCTCTGAAGACATGACATTTAGTGGCTGGAGCTATTATCTTGGTCAACTTGCTCTGCCCTAGTCAAAGCTACAGTGTACCACCAGCCTGAGCCTAGCAGAAGGCACAGGGTAGTGTTTCCAGTCTCCTGGTCAGTTGTATCTAGGGGCCCTCCTGTGCTCTCTTTCTCTGAAACATGCTAGTCATTAGTAAGAATCACTTTCTTTTCACTATGAGAAGGTGGAGAAAGAGGCAAGTAACGAAGCCAACCAGAGCCCTTTGGAATTGCCCTCACACAGAACCATAGTCATTTGGTGGACCCAAGAGTCCTCTGTTTCGTTTTGTTCTATGTGCATACAATATGATTTTACTTTCCCTGTACCAAGTACTTTCTGTGTGTTTTTGCATTTACTCTTTACAAAAAATCAAATGTTAGTACAATTGACTTGCCCGTTTTACAGATGAGGAAGATAAGTTTAGTTTTAATGATTTGCTTATGTAGTTGATTTCAAATTCAAATCCAGACCCATCTCCCAGCAGAACCTGAGCTTTTAGGTACCAATCTCCCTACTTTAGGCCAAGCACCTGAAGGTAAACTTGACTTCCATGGTCTGTGTTTGTCTGTTTGTTTGCCTCTGTGCTTTTGCTCAATGTGGCTCTCATTCATGAATAAATCAGAACAACAGTCTTTGGCCAGGGCTTTGAGGTCCGAATGTGGAGGGTGTCAACCGTGGTTCTAGTTATAGGGACAGGTTGGGCATGTATGCTATTTACCAAAAATCCAGTGCTTAAAAAAATTTTGGTTTTAGAAGCTCCACTGGCAAGCCAGTGGAAATAGATGTTTTGCAGCACTAGTGTCTGAAAAGCAAAATTTCAAAAGCAAACCCCATTGTTCTACTGACTGCAGTTATAAAATCAGAGGCGCATTCCTACAGGCTGGAACGGAAAAGGCCAGTCGACCATTCACTGGGTTGAAAACATTTGGCAAAACTGACCTGGCCCGGCTCAAGGGAGGGCATAGCTCAGAAAGTTACACCTTCCTCTCTTGACCCTGGAATCTCCGTTTCAAGGTGAGCTCCCTTCCTTCTCTTCCTCTTTCCCTTGCCTTTCATCAAACTTGTGAGGGTCTCTGACTGGACTAGCTCTTAGCACTGTTTCCTATGGTTCCATCTACTCTGACTCTTTACGGAGTTGACTGCTGGAATAAGGGCTGCAGTACCACACTTCAGTCTGGGTATTGGGTGTGCCTGGTGGCTCAGGTGGTAAAGAATCTGCCTGCAATGCAGGAGACCTGGGTTTGATCCGTGGGTTGGGAAGAACCCCTAGAGAAGGGAATGGCAACCCACTACAGTATTCTGGCCTGGAGAATTCCATGGACTGTATAGTCCATGGGATTGCAAAAAGTTGGGCACAACTGAGTGACTTTCACTAAAGCTGGGTATATTCATCCAATGCAGGTGTGTTCTATTGGAAAAATTCCATATTCCAGACTTAATGCCTTGTCTTACAAATTCTGTAATTTCAAACCTTTACATCACATTGGCCTAAGATAATATGTCTTTGAAGCAAATGGAGAATTTTTAATGATTGAACTTTTCATTCCATTAATTGCCTTCTGAGGCTATGTTTTTGTTTTTTTTTTTTTTCTTACCAACTTTGAGATTGTTAGGGCAATAGGGACTGCTCATAGGTGACCCCATGCATTAGAAACACTGGCACACTGGTGGCTCAGTGATTACTGTTTTTTCAAGAGATGCTAAACAAGTAACATGGAAAATTCCTCAAATCTGAGATAGAGGCAAAAGACAAGGAGACTGGTAAATGGGGATATTTAACCCCTCAGTGCACTTTTGTACCTTATCCCCTGATCTTTATCATGCTTATAGGGCAAAGTGGGCCTGGCTTCTTTTTTCTCTTTCACCCTACTCCTAGGAGTTTCATGTGGTGGGCTGGCTCAAGGCCACATGTGATGGTGAAATAGAAAAGCTGAAGGGAATTTCCTTTGAGTGACGATGCATTGTCAAATGCCAGAAGAAATATGTTTGCACCGCGTAGAGCACACCATGGACTCTCACAGCAACGCACAGACTAAGGATGGTCTTAGTATTCAATATACTTATTAAAAGCAGAAGTGAGTTTTTGTGCCCACTGCCCATCTCTGGGGGAAGTAGCATTTTGACACCTGAACCCTCTCCTAAGGACTTGATTCTAAGGGCTGCAGGAAGTTGTGGGTTTGACCAGATGCAAGAAAGGGCCCTTCAAGTGCCAGAGCAGGAGCCAGCCAGGGCTGCTGAGCATGGCCTTGCCTCATCTCAGAGTTGGCAAGACCTCTCATGGGGAGGGCAAGTGGTGGTTACCAAGACAGAGTGGGTGGGGTATTATAACCCAGTGCCAAGAGTTTCTAAAACACAAACAGTTGTCAAGTAAGAATGACAAGCGCCACAATGCAGCTGCCTCACCTCCCACCCACATCTACCCTCAGTACCCTGTCACAGCAGAGCTCCCTGGCAGAGCCACTCTTGGCCGTGGGCAGTCCAGGCAGTGGGACAATGCTCTTTCTCTCGTTTCGTGACTGGATGCTTCTCTGAGTGAACTGTAACAACAGGCTGAGCTGACTAGAGCAAACTAAAATTAGGACAGACGTTGCTAGAGCTGAAGGCAGCACAGCCACAACCCACGGAGGAGGTGAATGGAAGAAGGAAACGTTCTTTCTCGGTCTCACTCTGTTATCTTGACCAAGGCTATTTGGATTATGAGTTGGTTGATCACACATCCAGTTAACTCCTATTGTGCCTTTTCTGTCTTAAAGCACTGTGACTTAGATGATAACTTATACTTTAGTTATTAGTCATAAATCGTGGAGTATATGCTTTTTTTTGCTAGTTGGTAAGGAAGTGGAAATAAGCTAGAAATATGCAGAATTTGTGTTTAGGAGCTAAGACAACTTCTTAGGTGAATAATAGCCACAAATAAGCTTGGTTCCATTGGTGTTAACATCAGCCTGCAAATAGAGGGGCAGTCGCGGGGTCTGTCTGCTCAGTGTGCATATGGCAACATTATGATTTCAAGAATCCCCTGGATTAGGAGCAGGATGTCAGCCAGTGACTAGGGATTTAGAAAGTAGAATCTCCTTTGGTGTGAAGAACATTGATCAGAACCAGGCCAGAGGTAAGAACAAAGAATCAAGGCAGACACAGGAATACAAAGTAGGCAAGTACAGCTTAGGTTAGCTCTGGGTAAAGGCTTAGTTCCATGGGCATGTAGGTCCAGAGGGTTCACTCCAAGAGGAGCCTGCTGAGTTCATGCCAGATGCTTATGTTACTTTATTTAGTGTTCACAGTGGGCACCGAAAGTGGATGCTATGTCCCTGAAGGTGGGGAAACAGCCAAAACTCAGAGAATTGAAGTGACCTGCCTAAGATTATAGAGCCAGGATGCGGCAGAGCCAGGAATATCACCCTGATCAGCCTGGATGTGAATTCAGTGCTCTTTTCACTACACCAGGGTGCTTGAAAGATAAGCAGTGGTTCAGGGTGACGAGCTGGTGAAGAACACAGGTACAGAGTAAATGGAGAGCGTGGTCCCTTCTGGATGGAGCAAGTCGCTGCGTAAGCCTGTGACAGAGAAGTCTGTGGTGGAGTGACAGAGACTAGACTGAGAAGGCAGGCGGGCAGGACATAAAGGGTCCTGAGAGCTGTGCTGAAGAGTTTGCACTCTAACCCTTAGGCAATGAGAAGACGCAAACGAGCGACAGCGTTCAGTTTATAGTTTATTTTTTTATTTTTGTATTTTCCTCAGGTGATGTTTCTTTATTTTATTTTTTTTAAGTTTTTATTGGAGTTTAGTTGCTGTATAATGTTGTGTTAGATTCTACTATAAAGTGAATCAGTTATTGTGCACATATATCCCCTCTGTTTTAGATTCTATTCCCACTCAGGTCACCACAGATCATTGAGTAGAGTTCTCTGTGCTGGACAGTAGGTTCTCATTAGTTACCTATTTTATACAGAGTAGTGATATTGTTACTGTTCAGTGACTGAGTCCTGTCTGACTCTTTGCGACTCCATGGATTGCATCCTGCCAGGCTCCTCTGTCCTCCACTATCTCTTGGAGTTTGTTCAGATTCATGTCCATTGAGTTGGTGATGTTATCTAACCGTCTCATCCTCTGCCATCCCCTTCTTTTGCCTTCAGTCTTTCCTGTCATCACGGTGTTTTTTAGTGAGTCAGTTCTTCACATCAGGTAGCCGAAGTATTGGGGCTTCTGCTTCAGCGTCAGTCCTTCCAATGAATATTCAGGGTTGATTTCCTTTAGGATTGACTGGTTTGATCTCCTTGCCGTCCAAGGGACTCTCAAGAGTCTTCTCCAGCATCACAGTTTTACACCATCAATTCTATGGTGCCCAGTCGTCCTTATGGTCCTGTACAGACCTGTACATGACTACTGGAAAAACCATAGCTTTGACTATATGGATCTTTGTCAGTGAAGTAATGTCTCTGCTTTTTAACGTGCTATCTAGGTTTGTCATAGCTTTCCTTCTAAGGTGCATGCATCTTTTAATTTCATGGCTACAGTTCCCATCTGCAGTGATTTTGCAGCCCAAGAAAATAAAATCTGTCACAGCTTTCTCTTTTCCCTCCATCTATTTGCAATGAAGTGATGGGACTGGATGACATGATCTTAGTTTTTTTTAATGTTGAGTTTCAAGCCAGCCTTTTCACTCTCTTCTTTCAGCCTCATGAAGAGGCTCTTTAGCTTCTCTTCACTCTGCTATTATAGTGGTATCACATGTGAATCTTCATCTTCCAGTTCATCCCACTCCCTCACCTTGCTAATCATGTTTGTTCTCTATGTGTATGACTATTTCTGCTTTGCCAGTAAGTTCATCTGTACCGCTTTTCTAGATTCCACATATAAGTGATATATGATATTTGTTTTTCCCTTCCTGACTTATTTCACTCTGTATTGCAGTTTCTACGTCCATCCCTGTCTCTGCAAAAGGCACTATTTTCTTCCTTTTTGTGGCTGAGTAATGTTCCATTGTATACATGTAGTACATCTTCTTTATTCATTCCTCTGCTGATGGACATTTAGGTTGCTTCCATGTCCAGGCTATTGGAAATAGTGCTGCAATGTATATCAGGGTGCACATAACCTTTTGAATTATGCTTATGTCCAGATATATGCATAGGAGTAAGATTGCTGGATTATATGGTAGCTCTATTTTCTTTTTTTTTTTTTTATGGAATCTCCATACTGTTTTCCCTAGTGAGGCTGTACCAATTTATAGCCCCATCAACAGTGTAGGAGGGTTCCCTTTTCTTCACACCCTCTCCAGCATTTCTTGCTTGTAGATTTTTTTATGATGGCCATTCTGATCCATGTGAAGTGATGCCTCATTTTGGTTTTGATTTACACTTCTCTAATAATTAGTGATGATGAGCATCCTTTCATGTGTTGTTGTTGTTGTTGTT